>ML682310.1:6133748-6191853 GCA_007922195.1 Podocnemis expansa
GGCTGCGGGCTCAGCCCGGCGCCCCGGACCCGCTGGCGGGGTCGGGGGAGAAGCCCCGGCTGCGGGCTGAGCCCGGCGCCCCGGACCCGCTGGCGGGGTCGGGGGAGAAGCCCCGGCTGCGGGCTGAGCCCGGCGCCCCGGACCCGCTGGCGGTGTCGGGGGAGCAGCCCAGGCTGCGGGCTCAGCCGGCGCCCCCGAGCCACTGGCGGGGTCTGGGGGCAGCTCTGGCGGGGGGGCTGAGCCACCCCACAGCGGCTCACCCCCCGCTCGTGCCTGCAGCCCCCTTTCTGGGGCTGCAGGGTGAGCCAGCAGCGGCTCACCCCCAGGGGTAACGAAATAGCATGTTCACACAGTGAACTTGCTATTTCGTTTCCCGCTTTTTTTCTTATTTCGAATTAACAAATTGTTAATTCAAAATAAGATATTTCGAAATAAGCTGTTGTTTCGAAACAAGTTGTTTCGACACAACTTGTTTCGAAATAACCCTGTGCGTGTGAACACAGCCGATGGCATTGTTTCGAAACAATTGTTTCGAAACAACATTGTTTTGTCCCCACATGGGGTTTAAGTTGTTTTGAAACAACTGTGCGTCGTGTGAACAGGGTATTTCTTATTTCGAAACAACCTCTGTTGTTTTGAAATAAGAATGCTGTGTGAACACAGCCAGCAGGATTTGACTTTCAATTTTTAAAGGCCTCTAACCACCTCTTCTACTCTTCTGTTTAGCTATGATGGCATGTATGTCTATTATGGTGTTTTTAAAAAGCTTCCATGCAGTTAGCAGACCTTTCACTTTTGTGCTGGTTCCTTCTAGTTTCCGTTTAACTAAACATCTCATTTTTCTGTAGTTCCCTTTTGTGAACTGAAATGCTGCTGTGGGGAGTTTCTTTGGCATCTCTCCTTCTCAAGGGCTATGTCTACGCACACATCATTATTTTGAAATAAGTATTTCAAAATGAGTTATTTCGAATTAAGAAAATGTTAATTCGAATTAAGGGAAAGCCTGCTATCGAAACGGCTCTTATTTCAAAATGGTTGGACATGTTGTTTCGAAACAGTTGTTTCGAAACAATGGTGGTGTTTTGAAACAACATGTCCAAATAGCCATTTTGAAATAAGAGCCGTTTTGAAACAACCCGGGTTTAACCTGTTTCGAAATGATGGTTCTTATTTTGAAAGGACAGGATCCGTCCTTTCGAAATAAGAAAACATCATGTGGACCAAATATCTTTTATTTCGAAATAACCAGTGTTATTTTGAAATAAAAGTGCTGTGTAGATATACCCAAGGATGTTACATTTAATTACATCACGATTGCTGTTACTGAGCAGTTCAGCTATATTCACCTCTTGGATCAGATCCTGTGTACTGCTTTGATTAAATAAAAAATTGGTTCTCTCCTTGTGGGTTTCAGGATTAGCTGCTCCAAGAAGCAGTCATTAACAGTGGCCAAAAATTTTACCATTGCATCCCATCTTGAGGCGACATATTACCACTCACCAGAGAGATATCCCCCATTATTACTGGATTAGCAGCCTCTCTAATCCTCCTGCACAATTCAGTCATAACCACAATCCTGTCAGGTGGTCAGTAGTATACACTGACTGCTACACTCTAATTATTCAGGCTTGGATTCTTACTCAACATGTGGCCTATTTTGACACGTTGTGAGGGCCTGTAGCTCCCACTGGTTTCAACAGGAACTGTGAATGCTCAGTACTTTATTAAACTAGGCTGAAGGAGAAAAACTATCCCCCCCGGGAGCTACTCTTTCCTGCATTCCCCTATGCTTGTGACAACAGCCATCTCAGCCAACATGAACTGAGGATCTCCTGAGCTAAAACCCTGAGCTAGAGTCAAGGTCCTTCATATCGACTGTACAGATTCTATCCTCTGTGGATCAGGCACAGAGGGCCCTGTAACGTGTGTGCCACTTACCCTTCTGCTTGTAACATGTATGCTACTTACCCTTCTGCTTGGGGCCAGAGGAGGTTGGGGCCCAACACTATTGCCACATTACTCGGTGTCATTTTGTTAGAATCCTGGTATTCCGTTAGCTTTGCCAGGAATTTGATCAGGTACCTGGAAGAGCCAAACAAGAGGCATGGATGAGGCTGGAGCAATCAGCCTCTGGCTGCAGCACATGTTCTCTGCAACTTCCTCCCTCTGCACACAACATTCAAAATGAAACCTGATACCGAATGCAGCTATCTCTTGAGCCCCTCAGCTTCTCTCTTACCAGTTAATACCACCACAAGTGCCATAAACAGCCTTGTAATGCCTGCCACCCTTTGTCTTTCCACTGAAAGTCTTGAAGCAGCTCTCAAACATTATGGAAACTTCACATCTCCTGCGAGTTGTCCCAGGCTACCCCTGTGGCAGAGTTGGAGAGAGACTCCAGGGTCCCAGCTCCTCGCTTCCCTCTCTACTTCCAGTTCCCTTCTGTCTGGCTGGGAGAAAGGCTTTGTGGCTAGCCATAGCACTGATTGATTTTCACTGATAAGAATCTAAAGGTTTACAGCCAGGCCACGCCTAGCATCTCAGCGTATGATAACAAGGAAATTTTGCCCTATCCGGGAGCTAACTGCTAACCTGTAGCAGCCAATAAACTCACTGTTCTCAGAGAATAGCACTCTGGAACCTTCCCCTTCCCCCAAAGCTGGGCAACTGGCACCATGCAGCATGCTCCAAAGGTTGGCAGACTCAGAGTGTGGTGGCTCAAAGCCATGGAAGGGAGAAAGCAAATTTGGTGTTTTTCCACCTTGACTCAGTTCAACTCACAAACAGGCTGGATGTGGGTGTAAACAGGTCAGGATGAAGTGGGGAATCTATACTCCTCCAGAGCAGGAACCTTCATGCTCATTATGAGGCCCTGCAAGAGCACTCATGCTAACTTCACAGGAGCCCCACTCCCAACAAGGCACAGCTTCCCCCCACCAGCCTGAGTGCAGGGATTAGACTAGAAGCCCTGGGGCCCAGTCTGAGGTGCTGAAAGCCCCAAGCCCCAGGGAACTAGAAAGCTCAGCAGCCTGTAGGGTCAGGCCTGTATCGCTGAGCGCAATGAGAGCTCAGTGACTATAGTGGGAATCAGGCAGGGCCTTAAGGCAGGAAGAGCTCTCAGTGTCCCACTGAGGCCTGCTCTAGCCAAGGAAATGGCACCAGTTTAACTCAAGTTGGTTGTTTAGACAGGTGCAAATGGCAGTACAGACAGGTGAAGCCACCAGCCTGGTCTATGCCCAGTAGGCTAAAAGCACAAGGGGCTACAGGCCGAGCTGCCTAACAAGGACTGTGACAGGCTCATTCCTCTGAGCACTGGGCACAGAGCGGGACCAATAACACCCCCACCAGTGGGGTGGGATGCTCTTATTTCAGTTTAACTGATTGAAGTTAAGCCAGAATGAGGTTTAAATCAAACTGTAAGAGTCTCTATGGTCTTTAGCATGAGTTTAATTAAACTGGGTTAAAAACAGCACACCTAAGCTGAAACCACTGGCAACTCTGCATATAGACACAGCCCTCTCCCCCACACACTGACCTGATGTTGCTGTAGTTGGCCTTGGGCAGCTTTTCACAGGCATTCCATAGAGCCTGCAGTCTCTTCGGCTGGTCCTGAATGCTAGGAGGTAAATGGAAGTGTGGGTCAGTTGGCCAGCTCACCAGACATCTGAGCTATTGACGAGGAATAAGCCCCAGATCAGAACACCTGACAGCTGGGGTACATTTGAAATCTGAACCTAGATCTGGAGTTTGCAAGCCGCTCTGGTCTCCATAACAGTCTGAGCCAGCCCTCCATATCTGAACATTTCCAGACCTGGGGGGCAGCCAGCACAGATCGAGAGTGAATTTTGGTGACCAAACTCAGCTTTGCTTTGGCTATTTAATTTCTGATACTTTGAGAGAAACTCCAGGACTGCCTGGTTCCATTAGAGAGAGAGAATGGAGCTGGAAGGCCTCCACCCAAGAAGTGACAGAGTCCCAACTCAGCCAGGTGCCTATCCTCTTCAGGAGAGAATGCATGATACAGAGGCTGGCTGGTTGGAGCACAAAGTCTGGTGCATCTCTCATTCACTGTGAATATAGATGGGGAAGGAAAGAATGCCCCCAAAATGAACACTCCACCAATGTTCAGCCCTGCCTATGAAAGAGATGCCAGATTGCAAGGATGTTTGCTGGGTGCAAGCGAGTCCTCCAAAGATGGCCTGAGTCTTCCCTCCAGGTGTGACCAAAGCCCAGAGAGGAGCTGTTCTGATTCAAGCTGAGGGAGACCAGATTTTCCTTAATGGCTCAGGCAACAGCAGCAACCAACAAGGAGAATGAGCCCTTTACTCATCACCAGGGATGTCACTGCACTGAAAAAAGGTTCGGGGCCTGTGCCCCACCCTCTTCTATGTGACACCCCTCCCCAGACTCAACCCAGGAGCCAGATTGGGCTCCTCCCGCTGACTGCCCAGGCCCAGTCTGGCCCCTGCCACTGCCAGCCAACAGCAGATGGCCCGGCCCGGATCCCACATCCAGCTCCGTGGGCGCTCCAGCAGCACTTTGCTCCAGGGCCTATGATAAGGGCAATCAACCTCCAATTCAAGATCTACTTTCCATCCCCTGCACAAAACATGGAGGTCAGCTGCATGGCATTCATTGAGACAGGACTCCAGAGGCTGAGAATGGCTGGAGAAAGAGATTAAAACTGCTGGAGGGAAACACTACAGGGATACCTCTGCTGATTTGGGTCTGATTTATCCTTAATCCATCTCTGCTCCATTTACCCATCAATCCAGTTATGTGTGTGTGTATCATGGAAAGCCTCAAGCCTTTCTTATTATGGCAAGGTGCTGGGGGGCAAGCCAGGGGGTCAATCCCCAGCTTGCTATGTAGTTGACACTTTCATATAGTAGTAAGCAGGAAGCTGCCATATAAACAAGCTCTTACAGGGCCCCATTCCTGAACTGAATGCTTCACAAACTTCAATGAATTTCTCCTCCAAGCCCCCACCCTCCAAGGCAGGCCACTGTTGTTATCTCCATCTCATAGATGAGGACCTGAGGTACCAAGTGGCTAAGTGACTAGCTCAAGGTCATGCAGGAAACCAGTGGCAGAACAGAGGAGACCTGGGTTCAGTTTCAGCCTCAGGCTTTCACCTGCCCGCTAAACCATCCTTCCCCTGGACCGTTCATACCCCTTAGCAACATTGCTATCAGCTCCATAGGCGCACCTATATTTTTATATCCCTCATCCTGTACAGTTAGGTTCCCATCAGCCTCCACATCTGTGTACCCTGGGTTATGAGCTATATGATTTTTTCTGTTAATTTGTGTACTGTGATTGTATGATTTGATGACAGTTATGCCATGTAAGATTTCTTTATGGATGCCCATAACATATTCTACAGGATTCATATGGTATGGTGTTTCCTGCAGGATCATGTATGTGCACAGATGTGTAACATGTTTTGCATGCCTCAGAGGGGTGGGAGACAGACCAAACTGTCTTCCAGCAACATGTAAATAGCCACAGCTGTGAGCAAGCAAGGACCTGGCGGAGGTAACAAAGACTATGAAAACTGAGGTCCTTGGCTTAAACTGGACAAATGAAATCACCTCTGCCCAGAAAGGGAGGTGTCATGGGGGTCTGGAAACAAAGAGGAACACTTCAAACAATTTGGGGCTTTTTGCCTGGGAGTTTCCATCTTGAAACAACGTCAAGCAAGATCTGGGCCCTGCCTACTCTCAGGCAGAGGCCGGCTGTACAAACATCTGACAACTGAACATCTTAAGCATAAACTTGCACTATGAGGTCAGTTTAGGTAGAGATATTAGGTTAGTAGGTGTTTTACATTTTATTTCCCTGTGGTCACACCTGACTCATTTATATTATGATTCTGTCTTGATTGGCCATTTTCTCACTTAGAATTGTAATGTGATCACTCAGCTAGAATTTGTTTTATCTAAAGCTGTGAGGTCTTTAGAGGGTGTGAGTGAAGAAGGCTGTTAAATGGACAGCTATGAGTGTACGGTGATTGGGAGTGGGTCCCAATCCCTGTGAGACAGTGGTTCCTGATGAGGTAACTGAGATGGAGGGTGCTCGCTTGGGGACCGTATCTTGAGCAGCCAGAGAGCATACACCCTCTGCTAGGGACTGATTGCATGCAAGAGGGTGGAGTAGACTGACTCAAGAGAGAGTGGTCACTTGGCAAAGTGGAGTGAATCGGGGTTCAGGAGTGAGGTTTGGGGGGTTACCTTGGCACACCAGACCACATCTGGGGAGCAGCCTGTCACACAGCCCCACTACACAAGTTTCAGAGGGAATTCTTAAAAGCCTTTAAAAATAACTCAGAACAACTCTACCCAAAGATGTCATGACTTTGTAGTTTCCCAAGTAAGACATGAATGCTGCCTCTCCCTCCGGGAATCTCACCTTCCCAATGTGACAAGGCACCCACTTCTAGCCACAAGGACACTAAATGCCAAGCTCAAAAGCTCTGATACTTTTGACCTAGAAAAGCAGCTGCAGGACTTCATCTTGCCCTTCCTCATCTTTGAGCTAGGGCAATTTAGGGAAAAGGTCCATAGGTGGGACAAAGATGAAAACATCAGCAGTTATTGGAAGCTGATGAAGTGCCTGGGTGTCAGACGAAGCCTGGGCCTGTGCTAACTAGAGGCAGATTTCTCGCAGTAGCTATATGACTCTACAGACTGGTCTACATTGGTATGAACTGTAGTAAGCTCAAAAAGTACTGCACTAACTGACCACACCAGTGAAAAAGTATCTAGTTCACACTGATGTTGTCCTGTTTCAAACAGGACTATGTTAATGCACACTAGGTGCAGTAGAAAGTGAGAGTCTGAGATGTGAGATCTAGTAAAAAAAGGCAGGGTATGAGACCTGAGGCTTGACCTAAAGTAACAGTCAAGTACTGCTGTTCTGCTATGAACCCATGTCCAAATTCACAGAAACTGGCAGGAACAAAACTGGCATTGCAGAAATATATATTCCTAAAGGAGTGCAAGGCACAGAGCACTCAGCAAGCAGATTCCAGAAAGCTGGTATCAGAAATGATACAAGCTAATGCCCCACTATGCAATTTCTTTGCATCAATGCATAAAAGAGGGTTTCAAAGGCAACACCTTTGGCTGAGTGAGGAATGGAAAGTCCTACCACTGACTGAGCAAGTCCATTGTCACAGGCATGCATGTATTAAGTGTGCTTGTAGCATGTATACAGCACTTTATACCATGCTTCGTCAGCATTAAATCTCTGGTTTTATTGGCTAATCCAACTGTGGTGTGCTGTGTCAGCTATCTGCGCAGAACTGGGACAGCATACATACTGGGAGAACAACAAGTGACACACCAGGTATTGGGATGGTCTACCTGGGGCAGTTAGAGCACTACACATTAGACAACTCTGCAGTTCACACTGCCACAGACATGTCTGTCACACTGACAGGGGCACTGCACTGAAGGCGGGCGCTGGGGGGGGGGGGGGGCAGATTGTTTTGAGCAGTCTCTGAAGGAGCCCTGGGGAAGCTGGATTAGTGAATTCAGAGGAGAGGTGAGAGCTCAAAAATACATGAAAAAGTCACTCAGCATGGAAAACCCTCTCCATATGAGTTGTAAGTAGAGCATATTTCAGCTCCTCTTACTCTACTATGTTTGATTGCCCCTTTGCAGGTGGTAGAAAGAAGGTGAGGCCAAGGACAAAGGAAAGCACTTTGGTGACTCACTTGGAAGCTTGAATCCATTCATCATAGAGTCTGAACGTCATGAGAGGCTCTGGAAGCTCTCGGAGATAGGACTTCAGCGCTCCTAGGAGAGAGAAAGGATCACTGGACAGTCAGTGCCAAAATAGGAGGGTTTCCTATTATTTCCTCTTAGCTTGGGCCTAAGGATCTTGGTTGGTATCTGGTAATGGGACTTTAGCCCCTTCAATGAAGCACCAAAGCCAGGCGGTATTTCTGACCACCAGCCTCATTAATGTGCTTTCACCCAAGACCAAGACCACAAGAACACTGATGAACACCCTAATAACCTTGGTCAGCTCTATCCTTCTTGCCACTTTCTCAGGGGGTGCTGCCTGTGACATTAGTATAAGAAGCAGCCCTGGCTTCAAAGGGAGCAAGTTCAGACCCTCATTTCATTGAGGAGCAAATCCTGCAGAGCTCTGACCATCCTCCACTGCTGCTGCCACTGCTGCTCTCCAAGGTGCTGAGCACCTCACCAGAAAGGAAGGAACATCATCTTAATGCTGTGGACATGTGTGATTGTTACAGCACTTAGTCTCAAACCCAAAATGGAAGGAAACTGAAAAAGGTTTATCTAAACCCAATCAATATTTAACTGTCTAGTAAGGTAGAATCTTCATTCATAAACCCTCTTGTTCAACTGCAGAAGTTTTAATGACCCAGTTGGAAGCCTGATTAAAAGGGAGAGCAGGAACCCCAAACCTAAGTATCTATCCAGCCATCCCACATGTTTCATCATGTATTTGGAGTGTGTCAGGGCAACTGCAACAGTATTGGTTGCAAGTTTAGCATGACCTGTGACTTGGCTAAAGCAGAATGTGTGCTAACATGTAGATATTTTTTCATGTAACATATCTGCTAGCTAAACTGTTCATCATGACAAACCAGGAAAAGTATGAACCACATGCTTCACCAACTGTTTTGATCAAAACTGTTTTAAATTCCTAATTGGAATAAACAGGGCTGTAGACAAGCACAGAAAGTAAGACACTGTATTAGTCTGATGAGTGTCTCTGCAGGAAACTAAAGACTAAGAAGCACTGACATTGGTAAGTATGGTTTATCTAGATATTTAGTGTTTAAGGAGGGGGCAAATTTTTATTTCCAAACTAGTGTCAAACAATCCACAATTGTTTCTCTTCCTCATAAATGCTCAATGTTGTTACATTTATACTTCTCAAGCTATTTTTCATAATTCTTCATATTTTTACAGTTGAGATACTGAATCAATTTTTGTTCCTGCACTGTTATAAATTGATGTATCCACAGAATAATTATTTAAGAATTTATATTAACAGAAGAGCAATTTAAGCATACAACAAGTGATTTACACTCCTTATATCTAGAGTTAAAGCAGTACTTGATATTAACAGATTGATGAGGCTCTTCAGTGTCCTAATTTTCTTCTCAAGCTTAGAATTGAATGGGGGCAGAGTTCAGATTCTTTGTTAATAGTTTGCCTCTAGTGAACAGATCATTTGAAAAAGCATAAAGAGAAACACTGAAAGAAGCCATTTGTGACTCCTTCTTAGCAGACTGAATTTGAACCCTTATGGAAGGCCCCTACAGAAGAGCCCTGCCTCTTTATTTGCCCAGAAATAACAGTAGCAGATTGCAAATGCACAGCAGAGACAGTAATACATCTAGGGGAAAAAGGATTTTCCATTTCACAGGAAATTCTGTCATTTCAAAAAATATTATGTTCTGAAATTGGGGGTGAGCATGGTGGGGAAAGACCTCAAATTTTCACATGAAACAAAGTGCTAAAAAATAAAAATAGTTTTGGGTTGAAATATTTCATTTTGATATAATTGAAACTGTTTGTTCCAATTTTGACTTTTGATATGTTATGTTTTATCATTAAAAAAAAAAGAAACAAAAAGTCATTTTGACATGGCAAATTGAAAAGCTGTGTCCTGAACAGATCAACCACATCAGTAAGTTTCATTCTTTTTTCCTAAACTAAATTTCATCAAAATTGACACCTTTCCACAAATCATTTTATTTTAGAGGAATCAGCACTTTCTGGTGGACAATAACTCTTCCGAAAACTTCTGACCAGCTCTAGGCAACAGGATTTCCCCCTGCCAGGCTGAGCCGTTACAGCTTGTGCAGGGCTTGGAGACCCTTGGCTGGAAGAGGATCCTCTGAAGAAGCAAAAAACCTTATTCCAAAACCTGGATGGCCTAGGAGACAATGCCCTTTACCTGCAATGGCATGTGGGTCTGCTGAGTACTCTTGAACATCCACCACACAACAGTCTAGAGCTGCCTTGAGCTTCTTTAACTTGGATGCGGAAGGAGCCACCCTGAAGAGACCCTTGGGGCAAGGAAGAAGGAGACACATCAGCACCACTGGAAACTCTTAACATCATGGCAACAGCAGAACACAGTGCCTCAAGTGCACAGGTCCCACAAAGTGACCCAGATGCCAGCTCAGTACTCAGACTAGTGGGCATGTTCTGACCTAGTGGAGTCACGGTTGATGCAGAAGATCACTGACTGAGGAAGTGTGCAGATCCTCTCCCTGTAGTTCCCCTGGTGTACATACAGAATTGGTGTGGGGTTATAGAGCCAGGTCCTCACCTGGCATAATCATCATCTGTGGAGCAATGCGAGCTGGGGAACCTGGCTCATGGACCCTGAAACTACAGACTGGAGCAGACAGGACATGATCTGAGGGTAGACACGCCCTTTGTAGACAGGCCCTTTGTTACTCCATGTCATGGCAGCTCCTTTTGCCAACACAAAGAAGTTTGGTAGCTCCAGTAAGGTGATGTAGCAGCTGCCATCTTAGCCAATATGCGCAATCTCCAACACTAAAGTCTCTACACTGTAAGCTCAACAGTCAGGGTCTGTACTTGACAGCTGTGACAGCCTGGCATTCCCCTTGGATCAGGGGACATGTAACACACATGAACAGCTCCAGGGACTGAGGGGTGTCTGCTCTGAGCCTTGAATGACCAGCAGCACCAGCATTTTTGTTCGTGGTGATGGTGCTGGAGGCAAAGACAGGGGTATCTCATCTGGAATTTCAGAGGCTAGAGGCTAGACAGCAGAAGAGGTATAATTTGACCTGGAGGCTAGGCAAATGTGATCTGTCGTCTCTGTGGGAAGTTGAACATGGGACCTCCTAAGCCAGAACAACAGTCCCTTCCCAGTGGGCTGACAGCCTCATGCTCCTCCTGCTGCCACTAGGACCACTCAGACTCTAAGGTCAGTGCAGCTAGTTTGACCTCTTGCACAGTGCAGGCCACAAAACCTCACACACCCACTCCTGCAACAATCCTCTATCCTATGAATGAGTTATTAAAGTCTTCAAATCACAGTTTAAAGACTTTAAGGTAAAGTGAATCCACCAGCAATTGAGTCATACCCCATGCTACAGAGGAAGGTGAAAACCCTCCAGTTCCTTTGTCAGTCTGTCCTGGGGGAAATTCCTTCCCAATCTCAATATGGTGATCAGTTAAACCCTGAACATATGGGCAAGACTCACTAGCCGGACACCCAAGAAAGAACTCAGAACTCACTCCATCAGTCATCTCATCAGCATATCTACCATCAAAGATCAGTCCACTGCCAAACTAGGCTGTCCCATTATACCATCCCCCCTATGAATTTATCAAGCTCAGTTTTGGAGCCATCTAGGTTTTTTTGACCTGCAGCTCCCCTTGGAAGGCTACACCAGAACATCACTCCTCTGATAGATATAAACCAGCATCTAATTTCAAGTGTAAACCTCCTGATGGCTAGTTTATATGTTTTAGGCTTTGTGTCCACATTAGGCCTGAACTTAAATAATTCCTCTCCCTCCCTGGTATTTATCCCTCGAAACATATTAAGACAGAGCAATCATATCTCCCCTCTACCTTCTTTTGGTTATGCTAAAGAAGCTAAGCTCTTTGAGTCTCCTCTCATAAGGCAGGTTCTCCATTCCATTTATCACTCTACTAGCCTTTCTCTGCACCTTTATAGATTGAATTCATCTTTCTTAAAAATGGGGGATCAGAACTGCACACAATATTCCAGACAAGGTTTCACCAGTACCTTATAAACACATAGACTCAAAGATTCTAAGGTCAGAAGGGACCAAATAGTCATCTCGTCTGACCTCCTACATAATGCAGGCCAAAAAACCTCACCCACCCACTCCTGCAATAAACCTCTCACCTGTGACTAATTTCTGAAGTCTTCCAATCATGATTTAAAGACTTTAAGACACAGAGAATCTACCAGCAAGTGAGCCATGCCACATGGTACAGAGGAAGGCAAAACAGCCCCAGAGCTCTAGCCAATATGCCCCGGCAGAAAATTCCCTCTTGACCCCAAATATGGAGATCAGTTAAACCCTGAGCACAAGGGCAAGTTTCACCAGCCAGTCATCCAAGAAAGAATTCGCTGTATTAACAGTAGTAACACCTCCCTGTCTCTACAGGAAATACCTCACCTGATGTATCCAAAGAGCACTGTCTCCCTTTATTCCCTGCAGCCAGCTCCATGCCAGCCTAGACGTGCCCTGCCTCTTGAGGAGTGTCAGTACCTAGTAGCATAGAGACACTGGGCTCTGCAGAAGCTGGGACAGGATGAACTGAAAGCCACTCTTACCACTAACCTACCACGTCTAGGGCTACCAGACACCAAAGCCTGGAAAGGGGGACAGGGAAGTATGAAAAGGAGAACATTGGAAGACACATTGAGGAAATGTGGTATTAATATAACATTCTTCTGTTTGTAGGGGGGCCCTGGGATGCTTTCCCCTAAAAATAAAGTATTCTGTGGCATTCCAGCAGACTTTAACCCCTATAAGTAAAAAGCCAGACAAAATTTTAAAATGCCTGCCAGACGGAGGACGTGAAGGTAAAAAGGAGGACATGTCCTCCTTTTTCCTGACATCTGGTAACCTTAATGAAGCCCAGCGAGCTCACCCACCCACACGCTCAAGCTGGTGATTAGCTGCCAGTCCCCAGGGTGAAAAACATCAGAGTTCAAAGGTTTGGGAGGGGGCACTAAAGTTGCTTCTCAGACAGAAGGGAGGGAAATTTGAAGTTAAATGCAGTCAGAAGGAGAGCTCTGCTGACTCAGGAGCTCCCAAAGAGATAGCTTTGTAGCTGTTCATGAGGAGTGGAGCAGTCTGGGAGAAAGCATGAAGGTTTGACTTGGATTCCCACAGCACACCTTTTAAGACACATGGTCCTGTATGATCCTATCACAAGATGTGGTGCACCTTGCTCAGTGCATTACAAGTCCAGATAACAACTATGTGGTGAAACCAGACACTCACTGTGCCTTGGAATGACCTTGCTCGTGGACATGATAAAAGACAAAACTACCCTATCACCACAGGGTGAACGCTTCTCCCAAAGTGATTGCTCTATGTCTGACCTAGCCATTCTCAAAGGAAACCTGCACAACACTTCCAAAAGATGAGCCTGGGAGCTTACTGGGCCACTTCATTTTAGATCAGGGGTCTCAAACTCAAATCACCATGAGGGCCGCAAGAGGACTAGCAGAGGGCCGCATAACAATTAGTATGGTAGCCCAAGGGCCGCACCACTGAAAGCTTTCCATACAATGACATTGCAAATATCAGTAATGATTGTGTCATTGCGGGCTGCAGGAAATAGCTTTAGGGGCCACGTGCTGCCTGCAGGCCGTGTCTGAGACCCCTGTTTTAGATGGTCTTTTAAAATATGTGTTAACTACCCATGCCAAAAAATCTATTATCCACCTTGTAGATAGCTGTGACACTTTTTCTAGATCTGCAGAAGAGATGTGTATAGTTCAAAGGCAACTCTTTCAATGAAAGATATTACCTCACTGTTCTCTCTGACTTTTTGTCAGCTATATGGATGGATGAGCTGCTGAAGGTAAAGGATGAAGCAACCCAAATTTTGTCCCAAACCAAACCACCAGGGAAATTACAAAAAGGTTTGTCATCTTTTTCTTAAGTTTACTTTTCAATTTCTCAGCGCTTGTCTTCACATAGAGCTCTGCAGCTGCCATGCTTTAGTGAAGAGGCTCCTACACCAATGTGCGAGCTTCTCCCATCGGTGTAGTTAATCCACCCCACTGAGAAGCAGTAACTGGGGTTAAAACAAAATTTGGTGGGCTCCAGAACCCTACTAGATTTCTGGGCCCCCTTCCCACAGGTCTGGGACGCCTTCACCCACCCCATCTACTCCCCCGCCAAACACCTGCTCCCGCACCCCAGCTACTGCCCCCGGCCCCTGTCTTGCCACTGGTTCCCCGAACCTTTCCCTAACCCAACCCCAAACCACCCATCTCATTGCTGGCCCCCCAACCCTTCCCCAATCCCTCGCCATGCTGCACTGTCTTCGCCCGCTGCCCCCAGGCAATCCCCACTCCCCCCCACAGAGCTGTAACTGGGGTGGGTGTGTGTGAATGGGGTTTTGCCCCAGGCATGCCAGAGCAGCTCCATTTAGCTGCTCCATTAAAGGGCACTTTTTGTGTCGCTGGCCCCAAGCACCACTAATTGCAACAGGTGTGTTCCAATCAGAATGCACCCTAGGCACTGAAACAGAGCATTACAGCTCTGCCCCCATGCCCTTTCGCCACCGGGCTGACTTGTCTGTACTTGAAACTTCCTCCCCAGAGCCCTTTTACCTGGCTCCCACCTGGAGCCGGCTCTGACCGAGCATGCTCAGAGGCTCTACGAATGCTCAGTCAGAGCCAGCTCGGGGGAGGGGGGATTTAAAATGTCCCAGCCTGAGGCAGCTTTCTGCCTGCTGGAATGGTGTTCCAGGGCCTACTATTTTGGGGGCTCAGTGTTTGGTGGGCCCCTAAAGATAGAAAATGGAGCTGGAATATTGCATTCCAGTGCCCACTATTTTTAAATGGAGGGCCCTGGAATGCAGAGTTCAGGGTCCATTTTCTATTTTTAAGGGGCTCAGAATGCTGAGCTGCTAAAAATAGTGGGCCCTGGAATGCCATTCCAGCACATTCTGGCTTACTTTAACCCCCTGGCAGTAGCTTTGCTGATGGGAGAAGGTCCAGGCAGCTCCTTTGGTGGCAGAATGTGCCACATGCTGCTCCGAATGGCCTCATGCCATTGTCACCACATGTGCTAGGGGTTCCTGACCCCTGCTGAAGGGGGAGTGTCCACCTTCATTATTCCATGCTTTCTGTGTAAGAAAGCTGGCCACTTATCTCACTGTATGGAAGCTCTGTCTCTACCAGGTCATTGTTTATTCAAAGGATTGCAACAGTTGCATGTGCACTGAATCTAACAGCAAATGTTCCAAGCCCCAGTGAGGCTAAATCATCTTTCTTGCTTTTTTACTTTTCTTTCAAGGCAAGGAAAAAGAAAGACAAAATTTCCCCTGTGTGATCTGAACTTTCTTCAGGCCAGGAATTCTGCAGGTGTCAGAGCTGTGACCAGCTGCCTTAGGAATACTGCATGAACAAAATGGTCAAGCTGGTCTACGAAGGTGGCTAGGAAAGCAACAGCCTCTAGCACAGACCAGGCATTAGATGTGGAAGCAGTTCTGCTCAGTCAGCCAGGGGCTCTCCCTATGCTGTGAGATGCAGTGGCCTGGAGCAGCAAGGTGTTCTTCTACCTCCCATGCCATAGGAAAGGACATGTATCTGTGTGGCTGGATCCCACAACTGGAACAGGCTGGGCTCATCTGGGTAGAGCAGCAATGATGCCACTGAGTTTGGTGAGCAGCCACTGGTCTGAGAGGAGAACTGGACCCAGTTAATTGCTAGTTACACTGTCCGGAGACATCCAGGGCAACTGCCTCTCTTTATAACATGGCTGAAAATGGCCCATTTAGGAATGCACAATCTGTTTTAATGTTGTCCTCGCTTTATCTGAAGGAAATGAGGGGGAATGACCCAGGGCCCAGTTCTGCTGTCCCTTCCCCCAGTGCCCTCCTAATTTACAGCAGGTGCACACAAGAGCCATCAAGCCAGGGTCTGGGTTCCAAGGAGGCTCATTCACAGATTCAGAAGAGGGTGCAATGTTTGTGCTTCTGCAGAGCCAAAGGCAGGACGCAAGTGCTGAAGGAAAAAAGTGGGGATTTGCCTCAAGATTTCAGGGGCGTGGCCCAGGATTATGGAACACATAGGGCTGGGTTTCAAAGGGGGACCAATGGAGTCAGAACTTTTAAGACCAGCAGGCATCATCCTTAGCCTCTGTGCTTGGCCGTGTGTGAGCAGTGGGGTGGGAGACAGAGGACGGAGAACATCTGCTTCTGCGACAGGGGCTCCCCACTCACCTCCTCCTGCATTCCGCATTCCAGCAGCATAGTGACACAGGCCTCAATGGGGAATGCAATCTCCCGCCCGCTGACAGCAAGGTGCTCTTCCAGGGGCTTTCCAAAGGAGGGCTTCTCAATCCAGGCTTCTGTGACACAGATCCAGGGAGGGGGCAGGACTGAGAGGAAGCTGAGCTGAATGAGGGAAGCACATTCACCCACTGGGAAAGCCTCCTAAGGCAGCCATGCCTCTGGGTGTTAGCGGGCTCCCCTGGCAGTGAGGCTGAGCATTGCACATTACTCCGGATGTGTGTAGAAGGCTAATGCAGGCTGGGATGCATCTCTATTCAGGGCTAGCTGAGTCCCCCAGTGTCCCTCGACTGCCCCTTGGATTATTTCTTCCAAGTCTCCATCCTGAGACTTGACTCTCCCCCAGCACTACTGCTAGGGCAGCCAGAGTGGGGCTGGCTATGCAGCATCTGACTAGTTTCTGTTCTTGAGGGCCAAGCAGGCCATTCCTGACACCTGCTGGCTCAAGGAGCAAAGCCCCCGTGGGGCCAGACCACAACAGCTTCACCCACTGACACCTGCCTGAAAGCCTCCCTAATGAAACCATCACTGCTACTGCTCTTGACATGTGGGGTCTGTGGAGTGGCAGGGAGTGCTGACAAGAACCAAACACAGCACAGCTGGCATACATTGTGCTCAATCCCCCCAGATCTCTTAATACCCCTCAGTCTCACCCTGAGACCCATGCTCAGCTAATCCAATCATGGCTTCCCTCCTCTGAGCAAGATCTGTCCATTGTGCTATGTCGTTGAGCAATTTTATGATGTGCTTGTGATAAGACCAGTCACATTCAATTCACTAGTGATCTGAGCTATTACGTCTATCTACTCACTCCTCTGGAGATAAGAAGGAACAAATGCACTGACCCAGCATAAACTCTGCCAGAGCTCCTGGGGTAGAAAATCCCCAGGGGACAAGATTAACATGGTGCACTTGTGGCTGCAATATACCTTAATTCAAGGATGAAGGGTGGGATCTTTAAGGACACTAGCTGCCCTCAGGGTAAGCAGCTGTGGCTGGGAAGGGGGGCCACAAGTTTTCTAGCTCTTGTATATTCCATATATTCATAACAGGATAGCATGAGTAGAGGCAGTGGTTCCGCAAAAAGGGAAATAAAGCTCCACCTGCATGGTTCCAAAGGGGCAGTCATGTTAGTCTAGTAAAGCAAAAAAAGTAAGGAATCTTGTGGCACTTAAAGACTAACAGATCTATTTATCGCATGAACTTTCGTGGGAGAAAATAGTTCTTGGGAATGAAAGCACAGCTGCTGACAGTGTGCTGTGGCCTGACATCTTCAGAGCTGGTGCTTTAAAAGGCAGGACAACTACACTGCTTTAAAGGGTGGCAGATTTTCAGGGCTCAGGAAATTCTGAAGTGTGGATGTGCAAAATCTTTCATTTGCTCCCTGTGACTATCAGCAAACCAGCCCACTGACATTTAGGAGTGAGCATTGCAGGGGTTTGTTTTCTCTAGCAGAGAGAGAAAGCAAGAGATGGGAAAATCTCTGTATTTCTAGGCAGGCTGAGGCATTCCCTGCCATTACCAAATGGGCCACGTAAAAGCAATCCTACTCTGGCTGTTGAGTCAGTCTCAAGGGCCCCCTGAATTCTCTCATACTTAATGGTTACCCAAATTTGGGACACAGGAGTGTGAGTGCATCAGTGCATGTGAGAGAGCAAAATGCAGGCTTAGGAGGCTGGGTGTGGAGACAGCTGTGAGTAGTTATGTGTGTGTCAGAGGCCTTCATGCATATGTCTGAGGATGTGGAAGTGTGCACTCAATCTCCCCACTGGGGAACAAAGAGGGAAAAATCCACTTCTGCTGGGAGGAAGGGAAGGGAAGGGAAGGGGCTTGATGCAGAGCCAGACTAGACAGGGCTGGCAGTGGGATGGGAGTTGGGGGGGGGGGGGGATGACCATGTGAGTGTGACCTGCTTGAAGGAGCAGGAAGTTAGAAAAGCTTGCAAGCAGGAGAGAACCTGATGGTCCAAGGGTTAGAGAAGCGCTTAGCTCTCAGGATGGAAGTGCAATTGGAAGTAGCAAGCAAATGAGTGGGGAGAGCAGCTCTGGGTTTGGGTGGAGGAAACTCTGGATGTACAGGTGAAACCAATCCTTGCAGGGGTGTGGAGAGAGGTCATTCGCTCTGAGGGTGAAGGACATTAGATTCACTGGAAAGCCCAAAGCTGAGCAGACTCAAGGTGGGGCTGCATACAAGTCTGTCACTGTCAGAGAGGGGCCAGTTGTGGCTGCTGGGTCTTGACTGTGTTTGCTGAAAAGTGTCTGAGAATGCTTGCTCCACCATATTCAGAATCCTGCCTTTGGTGGTGAGCAAAACCTGATGATTCAGGGAAAGGTGACAATTCTGATGGTCCCTAGACAGCACTCATGGGTGACAAACTGATGCTGGAACCAGGGCCTCTCTCTGCTAATCAGCTGGTATCCAAGCTCCAGTTCATTTTAACTTAGCATGCAGTCAAGTAAGAAAACATGTGCACTTACCCTGCTGTGCTTTTATCTGAGGCAACACGTTCTGTAATAGTGCTAATGACTTCCTATGGTATTCTGCTTGCACTTCTATTAACTGGGGAAAAGACAAAGCCAGATATTGCAACCTACCTTCAGAAGCATTGGGGGTTTGGGGGGAGGAGGATTGGAGGAGAGGTATCTCAGTGAGGGACCCCATGTTAATGCGGTGAGACATCATGCAAAAGAAAAGGACACAGAGACACAGAAAAGCTCAAACCCACAGGCACTTACTGTTTGAAAGTAGCTTGCATAGTCTATTTCTTTGGCCACGAAATTGTACATGTCAGCTGAGAGCTGGTCCTGTGGAGAGTACACAATTAGCCAGGAAAAATCACCCAACTTCAAGCAGACTGATCACTAGTGGCAATCATTTACAGTTAGACTTGTCTCACGCGGCACACACGATCAGACATTTTTGCAGGCCAGTGCTGCACAGCTGGGATCATGCCCCCTTTGCAAGGAAACTCGGAAATGACACAAACCACTTGGTGCATTTGATCCGGTCTGATGCAAACACAGATGGAAGGAAATATATATAGATCTGGCATTAGCAATCCCAAGTGGATCAGCTTTCATTATCAGTCTGAGTAAGAGAAGGGGGGGGGGGGCAATGCTGAAGATGCTTTGCAGATCAGAAATAAAATTCAGAGCAACAATCTCCTGCCCTGCAAGTCCATCAAGTGGATCTAGAATCCGAGAGTGTGCTCCCCAGGGAATTCACCATCCCTCAAGAGAGCAGAATGACATGGGTACCCTACATGTGGTAGCAGAGCCAAGATGGATCTGAAGAGGTAATTTTGCTTTCAATGGTGAGCCACGAGAGGCCTGAGATGCTGGAAAGTTTGGAAATTTCTCTGCCTTTTGTTTTGGAAATACTCTTGTTTTAAAAAAGCCAAATTCAGACCTGATGTAAATGGGTATAACTCCACTGGCTTCCATGGCTTATTACACCCAGATCTGAGTTTGACTCGGGTAGCAGACATGAGACTAATGGGGGACTGCAGAGCTGCAACTACAGTGAGGCCAACAGGGCAAAGCCCCAGGAGGTGCAGAGTAGCTCAATAGAGCCTAACTATTAAAGGGCAGCTTTCACGGCACCAGCTCGAAGCGCTGCTAATGGCAAGGGGGGCGTTCTGATTGGAACGCACCCCCACATGGCAAAAACTGGCACTGCAGCTCTGGAGGACTAGCCCACCTAAAACCATTTGAAATCTCTGGTGACTTCCCCCTGACTTCTCAACCATACCACACTAACATCTGCAAGGCAACTCCAGAGTCTTCAGTAACCACTGCACTCCTAATCTGACTCTGCTTTCTCAGTCTACACAAAGGCGAACACTAAACATGGCTCACCACTGAGCACCTATGTGGCCCCCAATATGTGTGTGTATGTCCCAGCCCCAGACCTGTATGTACATGAATACACTTGAATTCCCAGCTGCCCACTGAGCACACATCAAGGGGCAAGTGCTTGCAGAATCCATTTAGGAGCCCACTGCATTCAACATCATCACTGGAACAGAAATGATCCCACTGTTACTTTGCAAGGCTCCAGGCCACTGAATTTTGGAAGCAGTTTTGTCCAGGAGGCTGTTCTCCACACAAGCACCAAAGAGGGGGATGAGCAGTTTAAATGAATAGGGAGGAAGGCAATCATGGTTAGCTAACACAAAAGGTTAGGGCTAACACACTCTTTTTTGCACATCTGGGTTCAAATCTTGCTGGGGGCTCAGTTCAAATCTTGCTGGGGTCACAAGCAAAATGGTTGGGTCTTTGCATAGCTGGCAGCCTCTGCTCACAAGAGACCCAGTACAGTAGAAAGAGAGGGTTGTTTGTAGGTCAGGGTTATGTGACACAGATTCATTTCCAAGATGCAAACACAGCAACTACTGGCTCTATTTGCTTCTCACTTCCAGAGGCATATTCTGACCCCTGCTCCCATTTTAAGATTTCCCACCAGCATCCCTTCAGAACCACCCAAGTTCAGCAGGGAAGAGAAAACACGAAAGCCTGACAGTGGAGATCCCCATCAAGGAGCTAAATATTACCACCCAAATGCACCTTCCACAGTTCAAAGCTGACCCTCTGTGACTGGCAATGGTCAGGGGTGCCCCAGATGAAGGGCAATTGGATGATTGTATTGTCACTTTAATAGTAATATTTTAAACATGAATTTCAAACAGTTCAACAGCAAACACAAGAGATAAGTGCAGGAGAAACACCCTGTTCAGTCTTTGGCTCCAAGTAAGTGGCGAAGGGATGGTGTGTCTCTTCGAGTGTTAGCATTCATTGCCCTAGAGGAACATATGAGGGCAAGAGGAGGATGCACTGACATTGGGAGATAGGTGTAGAGAGGTTGAGAGAGGAGCAAAGATGTAGATGGTGCCAGAATCATACATGGAGATGGAGACATGAAGACAAGAGATGGAGCTGATGACACTGAAGGTAGAAAAGGAGAAGGATGCACACAAGGAAGGCATTGCTTTGCTATGAAAATGAATACTCATCATTCCCTCACTATAGAAAAAGAATGAATCATGAAAATTTCTGCCATCTATAGAGTTGAATACAAATATAGTGTATTATTGTAACCCACTCCAGTTCTTAAAATTATTAGCAGATTTTCTGGCTCCACTGCCCCACACGTGTGAGAAGTGGAAGGAAACACAACAGGAAAAAGCCATTGAATGATAAAATAATTCCTCCTGTGATAAATAACTTGGGTTGGTTGGACTGTATGTGAACAAATCCAATCAGCGTTCCTAAAAGCATCAATAGACGCACTTACAACAAGCCATTGAAATGGTAGCTATTGCCCTCATTATGACTCTAGATATCTTTATTCATTTCTCATTTAAGATGGGTGTATTAAACTTGGAAAAAACACACCAGATAATTGTCATTCCTCCTATAAGCACAGGGGAGAGGATGACATCTCAGGTATTCAATAGATATTAGTTAATCTTAGCCAAAAGCCCCAGAAAGAGTGCAACTGGAATGGTGGGTTACTTACCAGTAACTGTCCTTCTTCGAGATGGGTTGCTTGGATTCATTCACTATCAGGTGTCTACGTGCCACAGCGCACAATTGGCAGGAAACTTTCTTTAGCCTTAGTCTCTCAGAACACGGCTGGTGGCCAATGCTCCCTGGCCACCTTGTGTCTGTGTATATGGCCACAGCCCTGTCCCTCCCCAGTTCCTACTAGTTGCTAACTCCGAGCAGCGGGGATGGTGAGAGGAATCTGAATGAATCCGAGCAGCCCATCTCAAAGAGGGACAATTGCGGGTAAATAACCCACCGTTCTTCTTCAAGGGCTGCATGGATACATTCAGTATTAGGTGACTGCTAGCCATAGTGTGGAAGGTGGGTGGAGTTAGAGCCTTATCCACCATCAGCACAGCCACCCACAAATGGCACAGCACCCCAAAATTGGATGAAGAAGCAGTGGGCCACCCGGCAAACACCTATGGACATGCCACTATGTGCAAGTTCTTCGAGAGAAGACAGGCATAAGAGTGCCATGGGGTCATTTGGCACTCTGTCAGGAGACCAAAACTCCAAGAGGGAAGTCCTGGTTCATCACCAGGGAACAGCTATATCACAATAGCAATGAGCATCCTTGCCACCAACAAGACCATCTAAATAAGAGGATTGCCCTTCCCTAGTAGAATTGACTCTTGAGAAAGGCAGTTGTGATTCAGAGCAACAGGCTCGTACAGCTGCAGGCAATGAGCAAGGGTGGGATAACTGCCACCCTTGCTGCCCTGACCTCAAAGGGAGGTAAACTGGGTTAAGTTACTAACCAAGACCGGAGCAGAGAACATGTTGCCTGTGACCAATCAGGGGATAGGCAAAAGGCCTTTCCCCATTGACATACTGACAATAGATGCCAAGGGCAGGATAGATAAGGGCGCCCTAAACTAAGGCGTCCCACCTCCATATGAAAGATAACATAGGAAGAAAATAATGAGGAAGGAGTAGGCAGGGACCCCCACCCCTCCATCCATTGGAGCATAAGGCCCAGGTGCTGGGCAGGCCCATCTCTGGGGCCCAAAGTGTCAGACACACTCCGCCAAGGAGGTTGTTGGGAGGAAAGAAGTGGGGATCCCCGAAGGGCCCTTCTTTAGAGGTGACCCTTCCACAGGTTATAGTAGGAAAAGGGGAACCTTTAGGTGCACCCATCCTAGCATCAGGGAAGACGCCAAACGGCGGAGGTCATGAATATTAAATGACCAAGAAGTGAAAACAGAGAAATTGGAGGAAAGGTGATTGAATTCCCATGTTAGCTCATCCCCGACCAAAGGGACGGGGGAATGACCAGAGACAAGGATTGTAAGAAAACATCATGGGGTTCCGGGAAGGGCTTATGCAACCTTAAGTCTAGGTGCGCATTTCTCTCCCTTGCCCCCGTACTCTACTCTTCCGATAAATGGAACTCACAAAGGGAGAGGTGTTCTGAATAGAGGGAAGGAGTAGCTGACCATCTCTATAGACAGGTCAGGTCCCTTCCAAGGGTCGTGTCCCCCCAAGCTCCAGAATCAGAGTGTTTGGAGGGGGCATGTGGCTCGCATGATATCCTCACTTCTCCTCTGGCCTGATATTCTCACTCTCACTCCTATGGAGAGGGAGTCAACCTTCATATAACGGCTGGTTGACTCATCTCTGGCAGTGGGAGTAGGTGTTGGGTCCCAGCTGCAACAGGCCAACTACGAGGGATCTTGCATAAATCCTGATGAGGAGAGAAGACAATGATGTAGCCAAGATGCAAGCCAGACGTGGTCTATAATGCCTACTCTGAGAGGGGAGGGGTGTTATTGATGCACCTCCCTGCGTATTGGAAAGGGTAAGGCTTGGTCAGGTCCCAGGTGGAAGAAGGGAAGAGAGAGACCCCAGGGAGGGTGGAGGAGAGCATAAGACAACCCCTAGTTAGGGAAAAACCAAGGCGAAGCCACAGTGAGGGGATGTTACAAAAGCGTCACCCATAAGGCATCAGGCTTTCCAGTCTGCTAAGGGTTTTGCAATTCCCTCAGGAGCCAGAGTCCTGCAGAGGAACTAACTGTGAACTAAGGACCACATGTCCACCAGCGGGCTCACTCAGGTGTATTAATACCAATGGGGTTAAGAGTTTTAACCCCTACTATCTCCCCTCATAGTGATTCTAGGGAGGAGGGGGATGCCATTGAAGGGTGAAGGCAGCTCCTAGATGGCTGTCTGAGGTTTTCGACAGAACATGTTCCTTGCCTGGTTGGAGGGAGGCATCAGAGCAGAAGGGGTTCCAGCAGAGGGCTAAACGTGAGGTTTGCCTGTGCGCAGATGGACCAATGAGATGTGGTGAATGTCCTTGGGGAGCAGGGGTGGGAGCTGAAGAGGCAAAAACCCCTACAGTGGAGCTCGAGGACGCCTAAAGTGACAGGCCTAATACGAGTCTGAAGACCATGGCCCTGAGAATAAAAGGGAACCAACTGGGGAGGCGAGGATGAAAAAGGTAGAGGACAAGAGGGTACAAGCTTGCCCTTTACCTACTACCTAGAAGGCAGGGTACACCATCCCACAGTAATTTTCCCCAAGATCCATTGCAGGCCAACAAGAGTAAGAAATGCTCTTGGGGTCAGCGAAGCGGAAGCATACCTGTCACAGTGTGCTCAACTGGGGGAGGGGTTGGATGAGGTGGGGGGGAGGGGCCTCTGGGTACGAGATGGGGAGTGGGTATCCTCCCCTACATATCCCAGCGGGCTGTAGTCCTGGGTAAGGGCTGCAGAGCAAGTGTTGTGGTGGTGGTGAGGCATCATGCGTTCCCTTCTCATACCTCCATCACCCCTAGATTTCCACTAGGGCTCCAAGGGCACATGCAACTAGAACCGAGTGCATGTGAGGAGAGTTCTCCGGTTGCCAGGCCCTTACTCGGCCCAAAGAGAAGAGGGAGATGCATCGTTACCGGAGATGAGGAAGAGACAAGGCTGATTGCGATGGGGGGTTTAGCCTAAGTGATTTAGAGTGCTGCCCTGAAGTTCAAGGGTTGGGTTTGATGGAGGGAGAGGTGACTGTATTGGAGTTGATAACCTTCAGTGGGAGAAAAGGGGGGTCATCAGCCACAGTCCAAGGCCCCTAAAGAGTAGCCATTTCACTTGTGGGTGGGGGAGACTACCATGAGGCCCCAAACCCCAAGCATTCCTGTGTCGTGGTGGGCTGGGCGAATGTTGAAGCACCTGGGGAATAAGTATACCGAGGGTTCTGAGGGCTGACCTAGGGTCACAGTTGCTGCAGATCACGGAGTCAGTGGCTGGGGCACAGAGAGACCATCCCTCGAAAGGGAAGGTCTAATGTGGACTGCTGTAAGTCCTGGTAGAGGGCACTCGGTGCACAACCATGGTCATAGCTATGCCGCAGCTGCCCGTGTCTGAGGCATCCCACACCACTGTAAAGGCTTTGCATGAGGCCAAGGCGCCTTCCTCGATGAAGGCATCCTAATCTTCCAAGTGTTATTATGGGAGAAAGCTGCTAAAACCCTTCATAGCATTACACAGATCTAGGGAATGTCTGTTAAACAAGGCTGAATAGTTAGCAATTCTCAGCTGAAAGGCTGAAGTTGAATAGGACTTTGACCCAAGAGGTCAAAGCCCCTGGACTTCTGGGAACCTGGGGTAAACCAAGGTGGCTCAGGCCAGTGCGTCCCAGTGATGTCAAGGACACATGCATGAAGAGGGATCGTAATGGTGACTGGAGAGCCAAGTCGAATAAGGTGTCTTGGTTCCCCTCGAGGGATGTGACCCTGGCCCCCAGGTAGGCGGTGACCCAGTGAAGGGGCTGAAGTGTGGTAAGGTCTTCTCTGTAAGACCCTGGCCCTGGGTTCATGACTCTAGCCAGGGGAAGGGACACCCCGATAGCAGGGTGTCCTCTCCCAGGGCCATGGTGCTGAGTTGGGGCTCCCCTTCCAAGGCCTCAGTGGGAGGTAACCGGCTTCAAGTATGGTACCGAGAAGAACACAGTGCTGGGGACCCTTCAGCAGGGGGCCGGGCCCAAGGCATGCACTCTTGGACCTTCTCGCCATGCTGAGGCAAGGTGTTGGTGCCATAGGGGTTGGAGCCCTCAGTTCTGCAGTGACACAGCCTGCTGGGTAAAGTGAAAGGAAGGCAGACTTACCATTTGCTTTGATGGCCTGGTGGCGATTTCAGGAGCTGAAGAGCCTCTGCCACCTTAAAGTTCTCCGGTGTGGATGGCACCATGATAGGCTCTGGCCCTCAACTCCCCGAAGGGAGAGCCAGGGCGGCACCAGTACTTCAGTGCCAAAGTTGACATTGAGCACGCTTACCTGTGCTCTGCTGGGGAGTGTCGCTGAGAGGGCCTTGGTGCCGACTGACCTGAGGCACTGCCGCCAACACATGGTGCTCAGATGCTCCGACCCTTTTCTTTG
Source organism: Podocnemis expansa (assembly GCA_007922195.1). Lineage (NCBI taxonomy): Eukaryota > Metazoa > Chordata > Testudines > Podocnemididae > Podocnemis > Podocnemis expansa. The sequence goes on from ML682310.1 coordinate 6,159,710, forward strand.
GAGAGGAGGTACCAGGGATAAGGTCACATGGCACCGAGATGGTGCTGAGCAAAATGCTGATTGTGGCTGTTTATTCACAGCCGGAGAGTGGCATCAAGCGGGCTCCAGTGCCCATCCAGCACACAGTGCCAAGTTAGGGGCCCATTGTGGCTTTTTATGCATAGCTGGAGAGTGGCGTTGAGGGGCTCCCATGCCAGCCTAGCACATGGTCCTGAGTTTGAGGCCGATTGCGGCTTTCATTCATAGTAGAGAGCAGTGCCAAGGGGGCTCTGGTGCCAACCAAGCACATGGTGCCAAGTTAGAGGCCGGTCACGGCTTCTATTTGCAGCTGGAGGGCTGTGTCCAAGCAGCATGTGGTGCTGCATCAGAGGCTGATCGCGGCTTTTATTCATAGCCGGAGAGTGGCGACGAGAGGGTGCCGGTGCCGACCAGGCATGCAGTGCCGAGTTAAGAGGCTGATCGTGGCTTTCATTTATAGCCAGAGTGGTGCCAAGAGGGCTCCGGTGCTGACTGAGGACACAGTACCAAGTTAGAGGCCAAATGCAGCTGTTATTCATAGCCAGAGAGCGGTGGCCATCCAGCATGCGGTGATGCATCAGAGGGTGATCGCAGCTTTTATTCATAGCTGGAGAGTGGCGACGAGAGGTCTCTGGTGCCAGCTCAGCACTCGGTGCCAGTGAATCCTTGGGTGTGATGGATGTACTCGGCGTTGGCTGCAGGGTCCATTCCTGGGCAATATTATACAGCCTTTGCTTCCTGTCTTCCTGAGTCCTTCGTTTAAACATCTGCAAATGGAACATAATCCACCTGGTGAAGGCCTTTAAGATACCTCCTGTGGGAGCTGTCCCTCAGCTTTGGGTTTCTGTTGGAAGGACTCCATATTAGCGCTGGCAATGTCCGCAAACAGATCTTCCAGTGAAATCACTCATAAAACAGATCTGAGAGACAGGCCCTTGCAAAAGCAAGGAACAGACTGTTCCGTAACCATCGCTGAGGGTGAAAAAGAGAAAACTGGGGAGGGGCATGGCTGCGGCCATATATACAGCCATGGGATGGCCAGGGGGCATTGGCCGCCAGCCCTGTTCTGACAGACCAAGGCTAAAGAAAGTTTCCGACCAATCAGGTGCTGCAGCACATAGACACCTGATATTGAATGTATCCGAGTAGCACTCGAAGAACAAACCCTTGGGTTTTTTTTGTGACATTGCAAATGGACTCACCTGTCAATCAGCTTTGACTCGAATCCTTTGATAGGTGCAATTTCTGTACTCAAACAAAATCTGTCATTCAACTTGAAATGGTTTTAGCAAAAGAGAATTAACCATTCATGAGAGATTCCCCAGATGAGATTGGAGTAGTTCATGTCAGGATGAAGTCAGAGCTAGAAACCAAAGTTTCGGTCTGAGATTGTGATGCAGGGTACAAATGCCAGCTGTGAAATCTGGTTCTCACTCTGAATGTCCCCAGATTTTTTGGGAGCTGAATCTGGGAACTGAGTTTTTTGTAACCCTCCCGCTGCTGGTTCCCCAAGGCGCGACTTGGTCCCCTGCTTCTGCCCTGCCCAACCCCTTCTTTCCTCCCTGTAACTGCCCCAACTTAGGGTTACCAGATACCAATGCACAGAAAGGAGGACAGGGAGGTCTGAAAAGGAGGACATTGGAGGACATGGAGAAAATGTAGTGTTAATATAACTGTTATTATCATACTATGTCATGGAAAATGGGTAATGATTAATGAATGCAGCATTAAAACTGCACAATATCATGTGTTTTAAAATAAAGAAAATAACCAAAATGGTTTCTTTTACTGAAAACTGAAGTATTTTCATTAAATGAAAGTTTTTCATGACCCTTTCATTAATGTTCATGAGACTAAAGTTAAAAAACTAAATTTTCAAATATAAACGTGAAAAGCACCTTAAAAAGTTAAAAAATAAGAAAAAAACCGTTAACTCACTTTTCATTGTTCATTTTCCACAGTAGCCCATTTTTACACTTAAAAAAAAGTCCTCAATAGTTTCTGTCCTGTTCAAACCTTCCCCTTTAGTGGTTTTATTTAATTGGTCCTTGTTAATAAGTTTATTTATGGTAGACTTTATTTTCTTTCATTTTATTAGTATCCCCCCCCCCCCATTTAGCCATTTTGTAGGGAGCAAGGGACAAAAATAAAAGTGCCCTTTACAGGTCTTGAACCCACAACCCCAAGGTTTAAAAAAAAAAAAACCACACCACCACCACCTTTTTGTCTAACCAAGCTACCCAGTTAGCCTTCAAAGGTCTCCTTCCATGGTCAGGGATACCTAAGCTCCTAGTGAAAAGGCCTTGTTTGTACACAGCTGTGACTGGTCGGTGTCTGCATGTGACCAACTCTGATCTCTAGCTGCTGGGGGAAGATCCTCCGTTCCATAACCGGGCTGTTAGAGGGGTTTTTAACATTTTATTCCTGGTCAGTAAAAAGCCAGACAAAAGCACCTATTTTTAAAATGCCTGGAGGACAGAGGCAAAAAGGAGGACATGTCCTCCTTTTTCTGGACATCTGGTAACCCTACCCCAATCCAGTTTCCCCATGGCATGACCTGGTCCCCCGCTTCTGCTGCCTCACCCCTTCTTTACTTCCTTCCTTTGCCGCTTTCCCCGCAGCACAGTCCCCCTTTTCTGCCGCCCAACTAAACCCCTTCTTTCCTCCCTGTAATACCACCCTACCCCTGCTGCTCGTGCTGGCTTCCCTGTGGCACAGTCCCCACTTCTGCCTCTGCCTGACCCAACCCCTTCTCCCTACCTCTACCCTCGCCTCTGCTGAGTTCCCCAGCACAATCCCCACCTCTGCCTTGCCTGACTTCTTTCCTCCATAACCTTCCCCCTCTCCCCTTTTGAACTCTCCCAGCCCCAGCCCCCAGGCATGGTGCCAGGAGAAACATGTCCAGGCAGGAACGTCGCTGCCCCTGGGAAGGACCCGGGTCACCGGCCCAGACCTCACCCCCTGCCAACAGGCCCTGCCCTTTGGCCATGCCCCCCTGGCCGGGAACAGGGCCAGGAGGGGCAGCTGCAGCTGCAGGTGGCTGGGCCCCAGATCCCCAGCCGGGGATGGGGCCAGGGCCGGGGCTGGGGCCAGGGCCAGGAGGGGCAGCCACAGCTGCGGGTGACTAGGCCCCAGATCTCCAGCCGGGGATGGGGATGGAGCGGCTGGGCCCTGGATCTCCGACCCGATTGGGCCGGAGACCGGGAGAGGCAGGGCCCCCCCCAGATCCAGGGCACTGGTGCTGGGATTCAGGGCACAGGCCCCGTGAGCTCAGCGCCAGCGATGCCCCTGTGTCTGGAGCCTGTGGCTGCCTGGCCTGCATGGGGGCGAGTGTTGCCTGAGCAGGTGAGCAGCAGTTGCTGCGCCAGCACACATCTGCACATCTTAGAGGGAACATTGATGCACAGGGAGAGGAAGCAAAGGTGGATGTAGAAAGTCTGCAAAAAACCCATTCACTTCTCTCAACTGCATAAAAGTGAGTCTTTAGCCTTGTGTCAGGCAAGGGAGGCACGGAGCAAGTTCCTTATGTAACCCTTCTACCAGGGTGAGCTGGCAGAACAAGGACTGGGTTCTATATCTAGGGGTTTCCAAGTAATGTACAGCACCAACTGGCTCAAGCCCAACACAGTCTTCTGGGAAATCATGCTCTATTCCCTGGGCCCCCCCAAAGGGGTAAGGCTTCCCCATTCACAAGCATGAGTCTGAGTGTGATATACAGAACTTTTAATAATAGTAAAACAGTATGTAAAACCCAATAGCAGAAATCAGCACTGATTTGGAAAATCAGTGCAGAACTAGGTTCCCAACATAATCTTACACAGCATAGCAGAACATATAAACCCAGTAGCAAAACCAGCACTGATCAGGAGAATTAGTGCAAAACAGGGTTCCCAACAAACTCCAAAATATGTAGGGACCGTCTTTCATGCCAGCTGCCCGCTGGTCTGCCAGCTCTGCCCACTGGTCACACATGCTCCACTCTCACCATCCACCAGCTCTGCCTGCTGGCCACCGGCTCCACCCATTGGTCACTCACGCCACCACCTGCTGGCTCCACCACTGTCCACCAGCTCCGCTCACTGGTCACTCCATCTGCTGCTCCTCTTCAGTGATTTCAGCTCAGAGAGAAGGGTTTTCCCTCTCTCAGTGATTTCAGCTCTTAAACCTTATATATCTGCCAATGGCTTCTCCCATTAAAATAACAGAAGAAAAGTTTCACAGAAAGCCTGGCCAGATCTATCATTGGACAGTGGGGCCAGGGGATGAGGTATCACCTCAAGCATTAGCTCCAGACTGAGCTAATGCAAAACTCCCCACCCCATCTTAACTTTTTCAGGCTGAAACAGGCAGTGGCCACTCTTACAAGTTTCTTTTTTGCTAAGGGTAGCTTTTAACCTTTAACTAACCCATACAGATTTTGAGCAATCAGGAGGGTAGTATATCACAAAAGACAGTATTTCATGTTCTTCGCCCACTGCTCACATCATTCAGTTACAGGTTTACACGTGCCCCAGCACACGGTAGCTTGGCAAGTCTTTAGCCTTAGCCTTGCAGGTCAGGGAAGTGGCCAACGCCCCTTCTGTGCTGCAACCATGGCTATATAGGTGGCCGTGATCCTGAGCCTCCCAGTTCCTTCTTTCCATCCTCAGCAATGGTATCAGAACAGCCGAAACTTGCAGAAGCAAGTGCCTGTTCTTATTCATTTGTGATATCGATGCCGGGGTTTAAGCTTTGCCCATCATGATGCAAAGCCTTTCCAATTGACGACACCCATGAGAAATGCCTCATGTACCTCGGTGAGTTGCACTACGTGGACAATTGCTCCATCTGCAAATCCTTTAAGTGGAGGACCTGCAAGGACAGGGAGCAGAGGTTGCGCAACCTTGCCCAAGATCGGGGATCTCAGGCAGTGACCGACACCTCTCTTGCGGTGAATGCTCTGCTGACCCAGCATGGGAATTCTGCACAGAACCTGTCTGGCACCACTCTCCGGCTCAGAATATGAAGCCACAATCAGCATCCAACTTGGCACTGGTTCTGCGCCATTTTGTGCTGCCCCCTGGACACCCCTCCTCAGGAGTCGGGACCAGGGCACCTTTTGGTACTGTCGACACTGGAGGCCCTCACAGCAGCTTGGGCCCTACTCCAGGCACCAGCTCCAGTACTGTCCAAACAAGCCAGGGCCAAGGACGAACCGGCACTTTCAGTGAAGGAGTGGATGATGAGAGGCTCAGTACCACTCCTGGGCTTAGGCCAGTTGAGACCTCCACCGGTATCCCAGAATGGTACCAAGAACCATTCAGATGACCACTCCTCCCAGCACTCATCCTGTGAGCCCTCAGTACTGTGCTCCCAGGGCTCTAGATTGGTGAGATCTAACTTGGCCTCACCGGCCTCTTCCTGCTCTACTCCTCGGTGCTGTGGAACCGTGGAATGAAACCCCAGGACCGATGGACAGGCAGGTAAGCAGTGCTGGAAGCATTCCCCCAACACTCCTGCCCAGAGGGGCCACAGCCCCAGCAACCCCGGCACAGGTCACACAACACAGTAATGTGTGGCTGGAGGCCACACAGAGGGAAGGGGGCCATTTCAGTTCCCATTGACCCATGGCCCTAGGCTCCTCCAATGACTGGTTGCAGGGATGGCTGGATTGGATGGCCAATAATGACATCTTCTCCCGTCACCTGTCAGCACCATTGTCCACCTGAACCCCCGACTCATCAGACCTATCCGACGACGAACCCGACCTGGACTCCACCTGGTGCTGTAGATCATGGATCCCTTCGTCCTCTTTCCCAGATGAGGTTACTTTTCAAAGATCCTGGCATACAAGGACGACTTCTGCATGCAGGAGAAGCTGCTCTGTTGTATGGCAGCAAACCTCATCTTAGACTTGGGGGTGGTCAAGGAGGAATGTGACCCCCCCCCTTTGATGTGGGGGATGCTGCCCCACCTGCTAAGGTCTCTGTACCCCTCCATGAGGGGGTGTACAGTATTGGGAGGGCATGATGGCAAACCCCATCATCAATCCCTCCCATGTCCAAGGTGGCAGAACGGAGGTATCATGTTCCCTCCAATAAGTTCATATTCTTCTTCCATCACCCCACATCAGGTCCCTGGTGGTGGATGCAGTTAACCAGAAGGAAAGGCAGGGCCAACCAGGCTCTACCCCTAAGAACAAGGAGGCACAGAAACTTGACCTATTTGGCAGGAAGGTTTACTCCACCTCCGCCTTACAGCTGCACATTGCCAATCACCAAGATCTCATGGGGAGATATGTGTTTAACCTCTGGAGAGCTTCCGTGATTGCGTCAGTATGGACCACCTAAGGGACTTCAAAGCAATGGTGGAGGAAGGGGTCTTGGCCTCTAGAAATACCCTTATAACCTCCTGGGATGCATCTACACAGCCTTGTGGAACATGGCCTCCATGTTGGCTATGAGGCAGGCAGCCTGGCTTCGAGGCTCAGGCCTGTCCCAGCAGATGCAACTGATTATACAGAACCTACCATTTGAAGGCCCTGCTCTCTTTGCTGAGTCCACGGACTCACAACTGCATGGGGTGAAGGACTCCAGGGCCACCCTTAAGTCTCTAGGCATGTACACATCATCACCTGTTAGCCAATCCTGCCGATCCCAGCAGCTGCAGCAACAACTACAGCAGCTGCAACAGCACACCCAGATTCAGTGCTCCTGTTTCTGATCCTACCAGTACCCCCAGTGCCAGTATGGGGGTCTGCATAGGGATAAGATCCACCCAGGCAGGGGCCAAAAATCCTAGTCCTCCCACACCACTTGTCAGGGACAGGGTATCACATCTGAGTGAGACAGAAGCAGCGCTTTTGACGGTCAGCCGGCGAGCAGAAGGACCGCACCCCCAACCCTAACCTTTGCCAACCATTTGGCCTAGTACTCTCATCACTGGGCCAACATCACAACCAACCAGTGGGTGCTGGACATGGTCTCAAAGTGGTATCGCATACAATTCCAGTCCACGCCTTGGGACAGAAAACCGGCCCTCTCCTGAATCTCGGGAGCTGGGAACTAGACCTAATGCTCAAAAGAGAGTGCAAAAAACTCTCTCTCAGGGCCATAGACAGGGTTCCAAGATCAGAGCAGGGAAAGGGGTTTTGCTCCTGCTACTTTCTAGTTCCAAAGCAAAATGGAGATCTGAGACCCATCCTTGATCTCAGAGCTCTAAACAAGCATATAAGGAAAATAAAATTCCATATGTTTCCCTATCACAGATTGTCCCCTCCCTTGATTACAGGGATTGGTTCACGGCCCTCGATCTAAAGGACGCTTACTTCCACATATATGCCCCCACCACAGAAGGTTTCTAAGATTCATGGTGGGGGGAAAACATTTCCAGTTGATGTCACTCCTTTTTGGGCTCTCCTTGGCCCCCAGGGTGTTCACAAAATGCATGGTAGCAGTGTCTGCACACCTGCGCCGGCAAGGTATAAACATATACCCCTACCTGTACAACTGGATAATAAAAGGAGATCAAAAGCTCAGGTCAAACACAGCGTCAGAGTAGTGAGTCTGCTGTGCAAGTACCTGGGGCTTTGCATAAACTGGGAAAAGTCAAAACTATCCCCGTCCCAGAATATAAAGTTCATAGCAGCTCTCTTAGACTCCAAAAAAAGGGGGGTTTCACTGCCCCCCTCAAGATTTTGGTCCATTTGCAACATCATTGCAGAGCTACAGGGCTCCCAGGTAACCACGGCCTGAAGCTGTCTCCAGGTTCTTGGGCACAAGACAGCCTTCACTTTAGTGATAAGGACGGCCTGCCAGAGAATGAGACTGTTCCAGATCTGGCTGTCCAGTGTGTTTCACCCCCAGGGACATCCTCTATGCAAGGTACTGTCAGTCCCCCATGAATCCTGGGGCCACTAGAGATCTTTGCCATAGGAGGAGTCCCTTTCAAAGTGTCAGACCCTATGGTGATCCTGCTCACCGATGCCTCAGCCTTGGGGTTGGGAGCCCACATATTGGGGGGATTTTCCACGCAGGGACACTGGTCCTCCAAGGACAGACTCCTTCACATAAACATGAAGGAGCTATGGGTTATCAGACTGGCCTGCAGGACGTTTCTGGACAGGATAAAAGGCAAAATGGTCCAGATCCTAACAGACAACACAATGGGAGGTGTCCATTCCCCAGTTCTCTGCACAGAGGCAACCAAACTCTGGGAACTAGCCCTGAGGTACAATTTCACCGCGGTGGCAGCTCACCTGCTCAGGGTGGACAACAGGCTAGTGGACTTGCTCAGCAGAAACCCTCTAGCCCACCACGAGTGGTCCCTCCATGATACAGCGGTATCCTATGTAGTCAACAGGTGGGGAACACCTCAAGTGGACCTATTCACGACATGACACAACCACAAATGTCATCGCTTGTGCTCCCTCAGGGGTCGGGAGGGAGGTTCCCTCATGGACACTTTCCTGCTTCGTTGGTCGTGATCCCTGTTGTACGCCTTCCCACCAATCCCACTGACATACAGAGTCCTCCTAAAGGTAAAGAGGGATTGAGCAAACCTGATATTGATAGCTCTGGATTGGCCCAGGCAACACTGGTACTCGATCCTACTTGATCTGTCCATAGATGCACCACTCCATCTCCCCCTTTGGGCGGACCTTCTGATACAGAATTCGGGGCCCCTGTGGCACCCGAACCCCGAGCTCCTGCACCTGACGGCCTGGAGACTCCATGGCTAAGTGAGCAGGAAAGACAGTGCTCAGATAGGGTCAAGAGGCTACTAATAGGTAGTAGGAGATCCTCCACTACAGCTGCCTATACAGCCAAATGGAAACGTTTTTCCCGCTGGGCAATAGGTAAAGGGGCTATACCTATATCAGCCCCTATACACTTAATACTTGATTACCTGCTAGACCTCAGGGATAAGGGCTTCTCCCTCTCCTCACTGAGGTTTCCATCTGGCAGCGATTTCAGCCTTCCATGATAAGATGGAAGGCGTTCCAGTCTTCTCCCACCGTATCTCCACCAGATTTTTGAAAGCATTCAAAAGAGTCTTCCTGTAACCCCGGGAACCTGTTCTACAATGTGGTGCTCCGTAGCCTAATGGAAATCCCTTATGAACCCTTGGACTCATGTACTCTTCTGGTCCTTGCATGGAAGGTAGCCTTTTTGGTAACGATTACCTTGGCAAGAAGGGTATCCGATCTGAAGGGCCTTTCTTCAGAACCCCCGTACACGAGGTTCTTCCCTGATAAGATGGTGCTCTGCCCGCACCCATTCTTCCTACCTAACGTGGTCTCTCCATTTCAGCTTAATCTTAATCAGTTGCCTGCCAGTGTTTTTCCCATACCCTCGGGTGACCAACAACCAGAGGAAGTGGCACACCCTGGACATCAAAAGGACACTCTTAACGTATATCAAGCACACAGACCCTCCCAGTTGTTCATGGCAGTCACAGAGTGTAAAAGAGGACTTCCTGTGTCATCACAGTGTGTTTCCAACTGGATTGTGAACTGCATTAAAGACTGCTACAGAAGGTCAACTACGCCCCTCCCAGGGAATGTCAGGGCTCATTCAACCAGGCCCTATGCTTCGTCAATGGCCTTCCTTGCCCAGGTCCGAATCCAGGAGAACTGCAGGGTAGCTACATGGTCGCTGGTACATACCTTTACGACGCACTACGCTATCGTCCAATAGACTAGAGAGGATGCCGCACTGGGCAGAGCTGTACTCAATGTGGGTAAGCTGTAACTCCTCCCACCGTCCTTGGGTATGGCTAGCAGTCATCTATAACTGAATGATGTGAGCAGCATTCGAAGAATGGTGGGTTACCGATGTACAGGGGCGTCACTGCCCCGGGGAAGCACCCGGGTCACCAGCCCAGGCCACGCCCCCTGGCAGGAAGCCATGCCCCCTGGCCTCAGACCATGCCCCCAGCCAGGAGTGGCCTCTGTGGCTGCGGGCAGCTGAGACCCAGATCCCCGGCCAGGGATGAGGCTGCCACGGCCGCAGGCGGCTGGGCCCCAGATCTCTGGCTCAATTGGGCCAGAGACCGGGAGGGGAGGGCCCCGCCAGACCTGGGACACTGGCGGCAGGATTCGGGGCATGTGCCCCGTGTGCCCGGCACCAGTGACGCCTCTGCCAATGTAACTATCCTTCTTCGAGATCCCTCCCATCATCCCTGCTAACGAGTTGGCAGAAAAAAGGGCCTGGGAAGGTCAGGGTCACACCCACCTATATAGCTGCAGCTGTGGCACAGAGGGGGCTTTGGTTGCTGCCCTGATCTGACAGGCTAAGGCTAAAGACTTTCTGAGCTACTGTGTGCTGTGGCATGTATACACATGTAACTGAATGTATGTGAGCAGCTTATCTCGAAGAAGGACGTTTACATCAGTAACCCACTGTTTCCCTTCAGTAGAATTACAGATATTGACAGATTTGTGATCAAATAAACCCAAATACCATTACCCATAGTGCCCTGCATCCATAGTGCGACTACGCTAGTATGTTCTTTGTGCTCATACAGATACAAAACCCATGTAGATTAGCTGCCTCCCCCCAAAGCTGTTAGGCACAGCTTCTAAGCCTGCCTTACACTTACAAAGTCTCATTAATGGGGGCAAACAAGTCAGGCAGCCTGGGCTTTTCCTGCTGCTCCCCACAAAGACCAAAACTCAGAGGCTCTGCAGTAGGTGACAGAATGGGAGAACTCATCATCTCTGCACTGACTAGAGTTTACAAATGGAAGTCTGGGAGCTTTGCGGAAGGGCTGAGGGGGAATTGTCTCATCCCAGCCCATCTGCCTCTGTGCACCTGGTGGAGCCATTGCACAAACTGACATAACTCAGCACAAGTCCCAGTCTCTGTTCAGGACAGATAAAGGCACAGGTACATTTGCAGAGGTCATTTGCAGCAGGAGAAGTGCAGGGTGGGTCAGGGCTGGAGTGCACCAGCAGAACAGTGAGGGAGCCCCAGGACGGGAATAGCAGAGGAGCAGTGCATGGGAAGCTTTAACAGCACTGCTCAGACTGTGCCAGGATAGGATCAGGGGCATGATTTGCTTCCAGTTATTTGTGCTAAATTTACATACAAGTTCTAAAAATGACAGACTTCATGTGTCTTAGTGCCCCATCTCAGGAATAGCAGTCACCCTTTCTTGGACCCTGAGCCCCTGCCATGTCAGGACAGCCAGAAGGAGGCTATTGACTTGCAATTCAGCTGTAAATGTATGATTTCTATCATCTGAGGGCTGGAGCACATGACTTAGTGGAAAAAGCTGAGGAAACTGGACATACTTAGTCTGTAGAATAGAAGAGTGAGGGGGGATTTGATAGCAGCCTTCAACTGCCTGAAGTTGGGTGCTAGGGAGGATGGAGCGAGGCTGTTCTTACTGATGGCAGATGACAGACCTAGGAGCAATGGTTTCAAGCTGTACTGGGGGAGGTCTAGGTTGGATATTAGGAAAAGCTTTACCCCGGGGGGGGGGCAGTGAAGCACTGGAATGGGTTACCTAGGGAAGGGATGGATTCTCCATCCTTTGAGCATTTAAAGCTTCAGCTTGACAAAGTCTTGGCTGGGATGGTTTAGCTGGGGTTCGTCCTGCTATGAGCAGCGGGCTGGACTAAATGACCTCCTGAGGTCCCTTTCAACCCACATCATCTGTGGTTGTATGGTTCTGTGATTCTCCTTTCTACTACATGCTCCCTTTGCTGTGTTGTGAATGACTAAGGTTAAGATTTTTAGTGAAAGCCAGGGAGAGGTCATGGGCAAAGACCAAAAACTCATGGATGTTGGGACATCTTCCTGACTTTTACTAAGAAAAATTATGTGTGGCAAAATGGGGCTGACTGGACAGTATGGTGGGGGTGGGAAGAGAGTAACAGGACAGGGAGTTGGGCAGCCAGGCTGGGAGCTCTGGGACTGTGGGACCCCAGTATGGGAGGGGCCTGCGACTCACAGTGGTGGCAACTAGGAGCTCCAAAGTCCCACCTGCTAGTGTCCAGGAGCTGTGGGGCCTCCCCACCCACCACAGCAGCTCAGAGGTTCCAGGGCTTCCCACTCACGACAGTGCCTCCACACTCAAAGGCTTGCCCATGGTGGTGAATTGACTTCAGGGGCTCCTGCCACCATGGTGGCTGGGTGCTGCAGGGGCTGCCAGAGGCAGCTGTGAGTTTTGGCCACCTATGACAGCTGGGAGCTCCAGGGACCCATCAACAGCGTATGGCAACTGGGAGCCGCAGGAGCTCCATGGAGTCCCTGATGCTTGTAGCTCAAAGTTCCTTCTTGCCCCAACCTTCTCAGCTGAAGCAGAAAATGTCATGGAGATTGCAGGAAGTCATGGATTCTGTGATCTTTGTGGCAAAGCCTTATTCTTAGTTATAACTGATCCTGAATGGAGAAGAAGGTCAATTGCCTGAGTCCATTCCTGGTACTGTGGCAAATCCCTTTTTAATAAGCCAGTGACAAACTAAAACCGCTGCATGACATGTTTCTCTCCAGCTATATTCATAATGAACATTTCCTTGATGGATTTGCTAACAGGAACTCATGGTTCCATGACCATGAGCCCAGCCTTCCAGCTTCAGACTGGACATAAAAAAATCCCTGCTAAAAATAACGCAGCTGTTTATACACACACAGGACAGAGCGTGGAAAGAACACATGGGAGTAAGCAGTGTTGTCAAGCTGTTATTATTGTAACTGGGAACAGGGCTCTGTCTTTACTTGGTTATCACAGCTCTTCCCTGATTAAAACATGGCTCAGCAGATGGATAGATAAAAGACAGACAAAGCATCATCCACTATGGCAAGCTGTAATGCACAGGCTTATATCCATCACAGGGAAATCAAATCCCCTCACTACCATGCTCCTGCAGGTAAGAGCCAAACACAAGGGGGAATTAGCTGGGTTACAGGAGTCCAGGTCCCTTCCACAGGATCAGGAGGGTAAGTGGTTGGTAGCCTGTCAGTCAACAGGATGAGCGATTCGATGAGTCTATGAATGAATAGTCTCCAGCCCTTAGTGTGAAAGTCCACAGTCTGATTCTATAGCCATGCCCGCAGGCAGGCTGTGGTCCCGTGTGGTCATAGAATCATAGGGTTGGAAGGGACCTCATAGGTCATCTAGTCCAACCCCCTGCCAGAGGCAGGACCTCTCCCACTAAACCATCCCAATCATGGTTTTGTCCAGCCGGGCCTTAAACACCTCCAAAGATGGAGATTCCACCACCTCCGTAGGCAGCTCATTCCAATGCTTCACCACTCGCCTAGTAAAAAAGTTTTTTCTTATATCCAGCCTCGACCTCCCTAACTGTAACTTGAGACCATTGCTGCTCATTCTGTCCTCCATTACTATCAAGAATAGTTGAGCTCCATCTTCCTTGGAGCATCCCTTCAAGTAGTTGAAGGTTGCTATCAAATACCTCCTCAAATCTTCTCTTCTGCAGACTAAATAAGCCTAACGCTTTCAGTCTTTCCTCACAGGGCTTGTGCTCCAGCCCTTTAATCATTAACCAGTTAATTTAATTGGTCTATTGCCTTGAGTAGGCTTTACAGGCTAGGACCAAGTAAGCACTATAGGAGTGGTTTGGGAAGGGGATGCAGGCCCATCCAACTCCACTGTGTCCCAGCCCAGGTCCCTACCGATGGCAGAGGGGCCTGCCAGAGGGTCAGCGGGGCTCCAGCTGGAACATGCTGACTCAGACTCTGGCCACCAAGCCACTGGACTATTGCCCAACTCCCCAGAGCTACTTCCTGCCCCCTTTCCTGGTGGTACCTGGTTGGGTGATCCCTACTTGGCCTCCTCAGGGTCGTCACTCATGGGCAGGTTACACAACCCCTCAATATTGTTGGGGGGGGGGTAGATCAGGTAGCTCATCCAGCTCATCAGTGGATAGCAACTTCTTGAGGTCATAGTCTGACTGGGATAGTCATTGTCAGTGGCAGATGGTAACTCTTTCAGGTCATAGGTAGGAGATATCAGATCTCCCCCGGGTCTCTGGCAGTGGGTTGCTCTGGGACTTCCTCAGGGTCCCAGGCTGCAGGCAGCTCCCATGAGTTACTGGTGGCCAGCAGCTCTGGCACGTCCTCCAGGTTCCAGACAGTTGGCAACTTCCCCGGGTCTCCTGCAGTGGGTCTCTCTGGCAGGGCCTCAGGCGGCAAGCAGCTCCTTTGCCAGGCAGTAGTATGACCAAGGCTTTGGAGGAAGCAGAGGGGTGTCCTTCCTCTCCAGAGACTAGGTCCAAACTGTGCTCCAGTACTTCCCTCTTATAGCCCCTATATTATCCCCCACCTCAGCTTCTGGTCTGATAGACAGCTGGTATCCAGCTCCAACCACTTAGTGATGGATAGTCCCTCTCTGTCTCAGATGGAGGTCATGCCCTTCACCACACAGACAAAGCACTGAAATTTCTTTGCTTTTGCATGTTCAATCTCATGATGGGGATCTCGATCCTGTCAATATGCACGTGCTTAACTTTATATCGGGAGTGAGCCCAGTGATTTCAATGTGGCTAATCATGTCAGGGAAATTAAACATATGCATAAATGTTTGCAGGATCTGGACTATGGTCATGTTAATACAGAAAACTGTGTTTAATTAACAACAATGCCAATTCACTTCCCCATTGGTTTAGCTGTACTGCTAGGCTGAGAGTGGAGACACAAGCCATAGACTATTTCAAACCCTGTCAGACTCATACATGACACACTGAGGTAAATGCAGAGAAGAGCATGAAGGTATATGCAAAGGCTATGCTGATAATCTTATCTCAAAAACTGGTTTTACATGGACTAAAACCAAGTTACTCTGTACAACAGGAGCTGTGCAGGAGAAGGAAAAGAGAGTGGGCCAATGCACAAAAGCCCTGAGTGCAAAGCTGTTCCTATGTCTGTGGCAAGCATTCCCTACGTACAGGGGCGCTGGTCACAAGGCTTGATACTACATGTATTCAAACTAATGAAGGCAGTGGTTCTCAACCGTGACCCACAGATCTTTCAAAGTGGCTCACTGCACTTCTCTTGCTGGCTGCAGAAGGGAGCCACTGCCTAAGGACCTATGCAGAGCATGTTGCTACAAGTCTACCAGACTGGTGCAGGCTCCTTGTTGCACAGCCAGGGAGATGGGAAATCAGCCTCCTTGCTTCCCTCTAGCAGCAGCCCCTGCCCCTTCCACCTCCCCCACTGCAGCCAGAGGGAAGCAAGGAGGATTCCTCCCTCCTCTCTGATCTTATAGCAGCAGTTTTACAACCACTGTGTCGGGACACAAAGGTGTGTTGCAAAGAGCTGACAGGTATGTCACGGAAAATTGGCAGCTCAGCTTGGAGCCAGCTTGGGGCTAGTGCCTTTCTCTGGTGCTGAACACAGGCAGCAGCCAGGGCTAGATGAGTAAAGGGACTTAGGAGCTGCAACCCAGAGACCCTAGGTTTTGGTGGAGGAGAGGGGTACTGCTGGTCCCATCGAGCCAGACCATTAGGGCACCAGCCTGTGTTGACTTGACTGTGTCCTCACCCAGGTCCTAGAGCACTGCATTCTGCAGAGTGATGCAGCCTCCAAAGTGTCACACCATATTGTCTTGTGTCATGCAGGCGAACATCATCTGTCAGGTGTGTTGCTATGGAAAAAAGGTTGAGAACCACCAGCCTACAGCAAGGACCCCAGCACCTACCTAGTGACCCAGGCAGAACACTTTGCTCTCTGCTGGAGCAGAAGGAGGAGAGCACTGATCTCCCATCCCCTTGGCTGCAAAAGAGAGCCACATGTTCCCTAAGGATTCATTGTACGTATCCTAAATTATCAAACAAAGTTCACTATTTTTTGTCTCCCTGTTTGACTCTTTCTCTGAGTGGTTCATTGCATATATATAGCCCATTACTGCTCAAACCAGTAATAGGCAGAAATTATTCAGTAAGGGGACTTCTACACTGGGGTGGGCAACACAGTTTTCAACTCAAGCAGACATACCCACACTCTCTGATCTGAGAAGCTGGTGTAGGGATGGGTCACTTGATAATTGCCCTGTTTTGATTGTACTCTCTGTATGAGCACCTAATGTTCAGCCACTGTCAGGAGAGTGGATACTACACTGAAGGGACTAAGGCTATGTTCACACAGGGAGGCCTTGTTTCGAAACAAGATGTTTGGAAACAAGCTGTTTCGAAATAACTCTTTATTTCAAAACACCTTATTTCGAAGGACAAAAACAGTGTCCTCAAAATAAGGGAGCGAAATAGCAGGTCCACAGTGTGGACCTGCTATTTTGCTTGGGGAGGGGATTGCAGGCACCTGCAGGGTACAGTGCAGAGGGGTGCTGCACCCCACGGGTGCCTGCAGAGGGCTACAGGCACCCGCAGGGCGAGGCGTGGGGCTGCGCTGCACCCCGTGGGTGCCTGCAGAGGACTGCAGGCACCCGCCAGGTGAGGCACAGCGGGACGCCTCACCCCCCGGGCTTTAAAGCCCGGGCTGCCCCCAAACCTGGCAGCGGGGTCCCAGGTGCCCAGCTGGAGCCCGCTGCTGCAGGGGCTGGAGTGAGCGCCGGCCCCGGGATTCCCCGGCGCAGCCGCTCCTGCCGGGGGCGGGGGCGCAGGGGGTTCTGGGGGCCAGCGTTCACTCCAGCCCCTGCAGCAGCGGGCTCCAGCCGGGCGCCCGGGCCCCCACCACCAGGTTTGGGGGCACCCAGGCTTTAAAGCCCCCCGGGTGAGGCGCCCCGCTGTGCCGCACATGGTGGGTGTTTGCAGCCCTGTGCAGGCACCCGCGGAGTGCAGTGCAGCCAGGCACTGCACCCCGTGGGTGTCCGCTGTCCCCTGCAGACACCCATCCCTCCCACGGCCAGCAGACACCCCTCAGCACCCTGGCCAGGGTGCTGAGGGTTCCCTCGCCAGGGTGCTGAGGGTTCCCTGGCCAGGGTGCTGAGGGGGCAGCCCTTCCTTCCAGGGTGCTTAGCACCCTGGGAGGGAGGTCAAATGTTGTTTCGGAACACTTTGTTCCAAAACAACATGTCTGCACAGCGCTGTTTCGAAACCAAATGAGGTTTTAGCCGTTTCGAAAGAACGGCGGCCATTTCAAAACAAGCGGTTCGCTTGCTTCAAAATGGCCGTGTGTTGTGTGCCCATGGCAGTTCTTATTTCGAAACAACCTCTGTTGTTTCGAAATAAGAAGTGTGTGTGAACATACCCTAATAGTCTGCCCAGTTTGGCCATTCTTAGGTACTTGTTTATTAGATTGGTCTGGAATTCCTGAATGCACCCAGCATCCTATAAAACCATATGAGTTCATTCACAAACAAACAGAGGACAGTTTCCAAGAGAGCTCAGTTTCTATTTAGATGCGGAAATGGAATTGCTAGATTTTGAAAGTACTCACAAAATCTGGCTCCAGCTGTGAATGCTAAGCACTTTTAAAAAACTAGCTGAAAATATGCCATACTAATGCTTTCTGCTGTCTGTTGCCTTCTGCTCAAGATTTCAAAGCAACTTACAATACTTAATGGTAACAATATTTACATAGCAACTTTAATCAGCAGTTCTCAAGTCAATTTATAAAGGAGGGCAGTATCATTATTCCTATTGTACAGATGGGGAAACTGAGGTGTGGAGGAGTGAAGAGACTTGCGCAAGGCCACCCAGCAGGCCTCCAGCATACCCAGGAATGACAGCCAGGTCTTCTGAGGCCCAGTACAGTGCCATACTGCAGTCTAGGCCACGCTGCCTCCCTCTTCATGAAAGAAGCCCCACTTTAGGCTGAGAGACAAACAGTCTTTTATTTCTATTTACTAGAAGATTTTGGGCATCAGTATCTATATTTTGCAGATGGAAAAACTGAGGAAGAAACCAGGACTGTGATTTAGCTAGGCTCTTGCAAACAGTCTGAGGCAGAGCAGAGCCTAGAACCCCAACCTGTTAATGCTCGGTCCTAGGCTCTAACCGCTAAATGACACCTCCCCTGGTACATTAATATATTTACCATTCAAGATATTACTGGTGCTGAATTTTGCACCAGTCCCATCATTGTCCCCTAGGATGGAGGATACCTGAAAGAGTTTGCTTCCCATCCCAAACACACTCAATAGAGCTGGGCTGCGGAGGGCAGAGGGAGGAGGACATTATTGCTGCAGTCATTGCTTTTCATCCATACTAACTCTTAACAAACAAACTCTGAGGGGAATCTCTTGGAGCTCGGACACTGCACATGCTCAGCTGCTGTGGCTCACAAGGCAACATCCTCCCTGGAGCCTGACATGGGAAGAGAGCAGCTGCTTGCCAGAGCCCTCACAGATGTTCACCTGGGGTGTGTTCACACAGAAGTCTTATTTCAAAACAACAGAGGTTGTTTCAAAATAAGAAAGGCCATGTTCACACGACACACTGTTGCTTCGAAACAACTTAAACCCCATGAAGGGACGAAACAATGCTGTCTGAACATGTTGTTTAGAAACAACAGTGACTCGTTTCAAAATAACTGTTGTCTGAACATGCTATTTTGATTCCTGCTTTTTTCCTTAATTCGAATTAACAAACTGTTAATTCAAATTAACTTATTTCAAAATAAAGTGTTATTTTGATACAACTTGTATCAAAACAACTTGTATTGAAATAACCTCCTCTGTGTGAACATAGCCCTGGAGTTCTTTCCAGCCTGCATTTAGAGTGTGGAAGGGGAAAGCGAGAAAGAGCCCACCCCAAGCTGTGTGAGATGAAGGCACAGAGGGTAAGGGAAAAGATATCCCTTCAGCTGTTTGAGAGGCATGGGGAGGTGCTGAGGAGCAAGTAGAAGTCTTTCTCCAGGCTGTAAAGGAAGGTCTCACCTGGGATAGCAGGCAAGTAACTAAGTGGTTCTGTAATGGAGGAAGAGAGCGGTCTCCTCCCCGAGCACCAGCTCCTTCTGGCTAAGGGTGAGGATTGTTGGCAAGGCTGTGGAAGGGAACCTGAACATGAAAGCCTGGTAGACGGGCTAGGAATTCTGAGAAATGTGGGCATCCTGTGGTGTCACTCTCCCACAACTGTGTGTGGCTTGCTAGTCTAGGCCTGAAACTCCCAGCCCCAAATTCCCTGGCCCATAGAAACCTTCTTCCATTTTGTGGCAAGAGACCAGAGTATTTATATGCTGCGCTGCTGGGTGGTAACGGAGAGGGAGAGGTACCCTGCAAATCTCCATCCTGTTCGCCGCTTCCTCCATCTCTTCCCTGAGAGCATCCGCTTTGGCACCCGACGGCTGTAAGTTGCTCGACAAACCTGACGACTTAGCCGACTGCTGCCACCTGAGTGGAGAAACAATGGAACTCGCATCAGCAATAGGTAGCTGATCTTCAACAGTGAGGGTGGTCCATGGAGACCACAGGTCCCTGTCTGTCACAAGTGCATGCTCTACTTCCGTCTCAGCTCATGATGGCATGCAGCAGAAGAGAGCTGTGGTCTCTGTGGGCTGCTCTGCTGCCCTAAAAAGCCAAGTGGCTCCTCTCTCCTCCAGTATGTCCCAGGCAGGCGTGGCATATGGTCAGTTAACAAAATGGTGCAGACTCCTTGCTGCAGCCACAAAGACAGGAAATCAGTTGTCCCCTCTCTCTGATTGTAGCAGGGATCAGAACACGGCAAAGCACTATACCTGGGTCCCTAGGTGTTGGGTCCCTGCTGGAGTCAGAGGGAGGGGAGCACTGATCTCCTGTCCCCTTGGCTGCAAAAGAGAGCTGTTGATCTGCCAGAGATCAGGGACAAGTTAATTTGCAAGGAAACTGAGCAAGAGAGGTGCCCCAGAGGTTATATTGACCCAGCCTGGAAACTATCTCCTAGAGCAGTGGTTTCCAACCTGTTGTCTAGGGACCCCCAGGAGTCTGCGGACATGTTTCAGGGGGTCTGCGGAGCCTCTCCCTACCAGGGCCGGAATCCAGGTATAGCCCTGACGCTCCCTGCCAGGGCTGCCTCTCCCTGCCCATGGCCAGATGCTGGCAGGGGAATGGGGTACCCTGGCAAGGGCAGGGGGTCATAGCTGCCGCAGCTTGGCTCCCCAGCAGTGCGGGCAGTTGTAGTGGCAGCGCTGCTCGCTGGCTGTCCCAGTGGTGTGGGCCAGATTACATAATCAGCCAGGGGACCACAAAGATTTTTTTTGTTAAAAAGGGGTCCCCAGCCTGAAAAAGGTTGGGAACCACTGTCCTAAAGAATTGAGAAGACTGAGGCACGTTGCAGTTTATATACAGGAAAAAAGCAGTTTCTAAAAGGCAAAAATCATATACTTCATAGATTTATAGCCAGAAGGGACCATTTTGATTTTCTAGTCTGACTTCTTGAATAGTACAGGCTGTAGAACATCCTCAAATTCATTCCAGCTTTGAATTCGATAGCTATACAGAATATATTTTAGAAAAATATCTGATCTAGATTTAAAAAGTCCTGTTAATGGAGAATTGGCACAACCCTTGGTAAATTGTTTGAACACTTGATTCCTATAGTGTTAACAATCTGTGACTGAGTTTTTAATCTGACTTTGTCTAGTTTCACCTCCAGCCATTGAAACTTGTTACTTGTTGTCTGCTAGCTAGACTGAAGAGCACATTATCAAACTTCTGAAGGACTCTGATCAAATCAGCCCCTAACTTCTTTTTGATAACTAAGGTGATTGAGTGCCTTAAGTCTATTACTGCAATTGCTAATCCTTGAACCATTCTCCTGGCTATGCACTGAACTCTTCAATGTATCAATATCCTCCCTGAATTGTGGGCACCAGAACTGAAGACAGGGTTGCAGCAGAGGCTGCACTAGTACTAAATACAGCAATGGTTTTCAATTTTTTTTCCTCAGGACCCAGTTGAAAAAAAATCACTTATGCCCATGACCCTACAATTACATCTTTGACAAATGCATTCCAGTCTTTTGTTAGAGACAGCAAAGGGTGACGTGACGCAGTGCCTGAAGGTCTGAGACCTAGTACTGGGTCCTGAGCCTAAGTTTGAAAACTACTGAAATACAGGGATGAGATGACCTCCCTGCTCCTACTCAAGATTCCCTCACGTATATGGACAAGCATTAGCTCTTTCTGCTACAGCACTGCAGTTTCAGCTCCTGTTCAGCTGACTATCCACTATCACCCTAAGTTTTTTTCAGAGACATTGCTTTCAGGATAAATTCTGCAGTCCTGTAAGTATGGCTGGCATTTTTTGTCTTTCATATATCACCTTACATTTGACCGTACTGAAATGCACAATATTTGCTTGCACCCACTTTACCAAGAGAGCCCGATGTCCCTGTGTCTTGCCTCCTCATTTTTCTCCACTTTGACAGTCTGTGCATCATCTGCAAACTTTATCATGAACGATTTTGTGTTTTCCTCCAGGTCAGTAATAAAAATATTGAGCAGTGTAAAGCCAAGAACAGATCCCTGTGGGACTCTATTTGAAATACAGGCACGTGATGATGATTTCCCATTTACAGTTACATTTTGAGACTAAGTCATTAACCACCTCGTAATCCATTTAATGTGTGCCTCACTCTAGTTTCTTACTCCAAATGTCAAATAATATCAAATAAGTGCCACACAGATGCCTGGGGCCATATCTACATTATGGATGCTACATTGTACATTAGTTTAGATACGTCTACAGCTACAGAAGGGGTTTATCTGTCATTGTGGACAACGCACCACTTTGAGCAGTAGTAGCTAAGTCGACAGAAGCGTTCTTCTATCACCCTACTGCATCTATTCTACAAAATCAAAAAATGTAACTGTAAACTAGTCCTAAGTATCCACAAAATTACGTTTACCACCAACCTTATAATCTTACCAAAACATGGTCTAAAGTTAGTTTGACCATATTTATATAATTATGTTAACCTCTTTTAATTCTGAATTAATCAAGTGCTGTATCAACTGATCTATTATTTTGACTCAGACTGATGCCAGGCTGACAGCCCCACACCTTCCAATGAGTTGCAATCTAAACCGCATTCTACATGCCAAGGGCACACAAGGAGCCCTGTCAAGAAATACATGAAAAGACAGAGCTCTGGGAGGCCAGAATTTCACCACAATACAGTCAGAAGACTGGGAGACATACTGGCAGGCTACACTTGGGAGCAAGGTCTCCAGAGTTGTCAGTCTACAGAAAGAACAGCTGTTGCTGTTGTTCTCACCCTATTTCTATGCTGTTTCGGTTCTTCGACCACTCTCAGCACCTCAGGGCCAGAGCATCTTCCTGCCAGTGCCGTCACTGGTGGGAGTGGGGGGGCGTGTCCAGCCCAAAGGCCAGGCCCTGTTCTACCGCCTCTCCACTGAGCTGGCCGCGCCGGCACCATGGGACGGGCAAGCCAGCCCACATGACAGACTCCACTTCCTTGGCCGGACTCTGGGCCAGCTGTTCCTCCCCTGCTTGCTGCCAAAGGCAGCAGGGCTCAGGCAGGGAGCAGTGGCACAGGGCCTGTGTAACTAGGGATGGTCACCATGCTCACCACCCCCCCAAGGACGGGTTTCCTTCTTGCTGCACATTAAGTCACACATGGTTAGCTCTCTCCCATCCTCTCTACCATGCAGGTAATTGTAATGTTAATTGTAATGAAAGTGCCAGGTGTCCAGCTATTAGGAGCTGCAACTCAACCAATCTTTTTACATTCATAACTGACTTGGTAAGCTCAGAGTTGCTGGGGCTCTGAACTGCCAGGCTCAGAGGTGCCAGATATTTGATATGCCAGGCCCTGAGGTACCAGGACTAGGAACCGCCAAGCCTAGAAGTGCCAGGGTTCTGATGTGCCAGAACCAGAGGTGCTGGGGTCAGCCCAGGCAAGCCATGGCACAAATTAAGCATTGTCCCTGTGGGAGAACTGTGAGAATGGGGCAGGAAATTTGTGTCATAGGGTCTCAGTTTGGGGCTGTCTGTTTATATGTACAGACGGAAGTGCGGAATGCAGGTAGGAGAAGTGCGCTGGGCATTTGGAGCCAAAGGTGGAGAGGTTTGTGGTGGACCTTAATTCTTGACCTAGCTCATTCTAGACTTGCTAAGTTCCAGGGAAATTCTGGAAATTTTCCTTCAGTTCCTCTGAAGAAATCCCCTCGCCAGCAGAAGCTGGGGTAGGGGTGATGTGCCAAGCTTACCTCTCAATGGGTATGTCTTAAGGACCCTTAAATCGACTTAAACACACAGTGTAGGCGTACCCAATGTGATGACAAGTAACAACGATTTGCACAAAATGTGGACAATAAACTATTTGTTAAAATATTGCATTCTTACTAATCAAAAGCATTTTCAAATAAGTTAGAGGAGAAATTTTTTTTAAAGAGGATATTTCTGTGGTTAGCAACCTTTTATAACACAGCCACATCAAATTTCTCCCCACCCCCTTGTATTTAAAGTTAAAAAAAAAATCACCTTCAGAAAACTCCAGGCTCAGACAAAATGTGTCACTGGTCATATTATGACCTTTGGGAATGTTTTCTAGTGGTACATGCTGGCACATTCACATCTTAGGCTGCTTTACTGAAATCTTTGGAACACTCAGATCATGGTAGGAATCTTATTTTGTGATGTGTCCCTACCCACTGAAGCAAGGATTCACCAAGTGGCGAAGAAAGAACAAGACATGTGCAACAGAAAAATAATCCCATTTTGAAGAGGGCTTGCAAGGAAAGGAATCAGCATGTTCCTTAGATGAGAGCAGAAATACTGATTCAATGCGTATCTTGACTCTAGGGCAGTGGTTGCCAACCTTTTTCAGGCTGGGGACCCCTTTTTAACAAAGAAAATCTTTGCAGGCCCCCAGCTGATTTTGTAATCTGGCCCGCACAGGCAGACTCTGGCCCACACCACACTGGCAGCACCATGGCCCACGCTACTGGGGAGCTGAGCCATGGCAGCTATGGCCCCCTGCCCTTGCCCCTGCCAGGGAGCCGCCACGGTCCCATTCCTCTGCTGAGATCCGGCCATTGGTGGGAAGCGGCAACACTGGTGGGAAGTATCAGGGCTGCAGCTGGATTCTGGCCCCAGTAGGGAGAGGCTCCGTGGCCCCCCTGAAACATGTCTGTGGACCCCCAGGGATACCCAGACCCCAGGTTGGGAACCACTGCTCTAGGGCATCTGTTAGTGGCAAGAGATGAACCTACTGTCTGCACTGGAACAGACCAACAATCGCTGTGAGGCACACTAGGGATTAGAACACATGGAGGCAGTAGGAGAGCTGGACACGGATTGTGCATGGGAAGATGCCTTGAACATAGCTAGCTAAGAAGAGGTGGCTGATGCAGATTCCAACATGACCCTCTCACCCAGTCTGTAAATTGAGCTTAAGTAAATACATACATGAAAATAAATTCCTCAGAAGTAATCATAATGGAAAATCTATACTACCTGGCTCTAAGGAAAGTGGAATTCCCCACACTGTACTCTCCTGGTGGCTTTTTTAGATAAAAAATCAAAAAAAAATTGAGCGATAAAGCTGAGCCAGGCTGAGGGAATGGATTTGAGGGGGACAGCCAGATTTAATGGCACAAAGCTGAAAAGTCAGAGTATCCTGAAAGCTTTATTTAGCTGTGGAGGCTCCAGCAGCCTAGATGGGATGAGGTATGAGAGTCTCAGACCTCTATCACCTAACCAAATCCACCAATTGCCAATTCAGAGGTAGACTGGGATATCATACAGAAAGATCTGAATGCCCCTGTAAACTGTAGTAATAAGATGGATTTAATAGTGGACAGTGCAAGATCATGCATTTAGGGGCTAATAAAAAATTGCTATAAACTGGAGATGCATCAGTTGGATGTGGCAGAGGAGTATAAGGACTTGGACTTACTGGTTGATCAAAGCTATGAGCTGCCAATGGGTATGTCTACACTATAAAAGCAAAGTCGACTTTAAAGTCGACTTAATAAAGTCTACTTAAAGTCGACTTTCAGTAGACCTTATTAAGTCAACTTAGTAAGGCTACACTACATTAAGTCGACATTATAAAGTTGACTTTAAATGGGTGCCCTGCAATGTTCCCTCTAATCACTTGTAGACTGTGTGTGCAAACAATTTCTTTGTGTGCACAAAAACATTTCTTTGTGAGCACCAATATTAGCACTATTGAATTTTTTTGTGCACGCTTTATTTTGTTGTGTGCACAGGTTTCATGACCTGTGTGCATGCGCACACGTGCACAGCGGTGCCCTGGCTTAATTCGACTTTATAAAGTTGACTTAGCAGCCCGACTGCACTAATAAAGTCGACTTAACTGTAAAGTCAACTTTATAAGTGGAAGTAATAAAGTCGACTTTACCTGATGCTAAAGTTGACTTTATTGCCCTGCAATGTAGACAGAGCTTTGTTTAAGTCGACTTAAGGGTCCTTAAGTCGACTTAAACATACAGTGTAGACGTACCCAATGTTATGTGGCTGTGAAAAAAAGCTAATGTGGTCATAGGATGCATCAGATAAGGCATTTCTAGTACAGACAAGGAGGTGTTAGTACTGTTATAAAAGCCACTGGTGAGACCTCATCTGGAATTTCATGTGCAGTTCTGCTCCCCCATGTTTAATAAAGATGAGTGCAAACAACAGCAGGTGCAGAGCAGTGCTAGTAGGATGATCCTGTTTTATGAGCAGAGACACAAAGAGCCTGGTTTCTTTGGCCTAACCAAAAGAATTCTGAGGGGAGATTCAATTGCTTTCTATAAATACATGAGAGTGACAAATACCAGGGAGGGAGAGGAATTATTTAGGTTCAGTGCAAATGTAGACACAAGAATAAATGGGTATAAACTGGCCATCAGGAATTTTAAACTTGAAATTAGCTGCAGGTTTCTATCCATCAGAGAAGTGAAGCTCTGGAACAGCCTTCCAAGGAGAGCAGTGAGGGCAAAAAACCTAGCTGGCTTCAAAACTGAACTTGATAAATTTATGGCAGGGATGGTATGATGGGACAGCCTGGTTTAGCATTGGACTGATCTTAACTACTGGTGATAGACATGCCAGTGACTTGAGAAGGGATGTTTGATGGGATGGGCTCTGAGTTATTACACAAAATCCTTTCTTTGGCATCTTGCTGGTGAATCTTGCCCACATGCTCAGGGTTTAACTGATTGTCATATTTGGAGTCAGGAAGAAATTTTTCCCCAGGGCAGATTGGCAAAGGCTGTGAACATTTTTTGCCTTCTCCAGTAGCATGGGGCACAGCTCGCTAGCTGGCGGATTCTTTATACTTTTAAGTCTTTAAACCATGACTAGGGGACATCAACAACTCAGTCATAGGTCAGAAGTTTATTGCAGGAGCAGGTGGGTGAGGTTTATGGTCTGCATTATGCAGGAGGTCAGACTAGATGATCATATTGGTCCCTTATGACCTCACAGTCTGAGAATCATAGGCATGGCACCAATTGGGGCACATTTTTGGATCTCTCAGCCAATTGGCCAAGGAGTGAGTGGGTGACCCAGATTGAAACACATGGGCCAAGTCTGAAGCCCAGAGGTGGAGTGGTATGGCAGAAACTTGCACCACTGCTGCCTAAACTGGTCACGTTGTCCAGAAATACAAAGCACTTCCTCCCACAGCTCTCAATCTGCTGCTTTGAAATTAGAGCTATAATTAACTTGGGAACATTTCTGCAAAACTACAGAAGTGGCTTCAAAGATCATTTCCCCAAACTCAATGAAAGAATAAAACCACCAGTGCAGCGAAGCCAGGGGAAGGAAGACCAACTGAAATGATGTCTCCTACCTTGTCCGTGAGGAATCCATATCCAGGACTAATTTTGCTAAGTGCTTCCTCTGCTTTTGGATGTTTGGGATTTCCACCTAAAGCAAAGAGACAGAACACCACAGATGAAATGCAGGCTGCCACTGTCAGCCTCCAGGACAGGTGTTGCCAACCTCCTGGGGTGACTGCCACTCTTTATAAGGTAAGGTTGCTGTGGCACCAGTCACTGCTCAGCACCTCCCATTTGACTGGACACACCTTGACCTCCAGGGCACATGGGCTGCCCAGGATGGAAAGAGCGGCATGCTCTTGGGAGGCTCTGCCACAGGGACCATGACATTTGGAAAAGTGAGACAATAAAATAAGAGCACATTAGGTTCCCAGTTCCACACTCCAGTCACTGATATCTGTAGGAATGGCTCTTCCAAATGCAGATCCCTGTCAGGAAGAATAACTCAGATCCCACAGACTCTACAGTGAGTGCATCTTTGCACGCATCTGTCTGTCTCACAGGAGCTCTGAAGAAATTGTAGCAGCCACACTTCACTGAGCAGCCCAGATGTCCCAGGAGAGTGTGAAAGGCACTTGCAAAAATGCTCTGAATGAACAATTACAAATAAAGCTAAGGAATGATCCCCATCTCTAACTGTGATCTGCAGCTGCCAGTGGGCATAGAGCAGCACAGATGCCACTGCAGACCAGGAAGCCAGAACTAAAGAGAGATGAGCAGTGTAATGAGAGAAATGGAGTATCAGGACAAACGACAGCAGATCACTGCAGGAGAAACAGGCATGAAAACTGTCAGATTTTGTTATTCATTTCCATGAAAAGGGATTGTCAGAATCTCCAATACATTCCTCAAGGCCAGAGTGTTTGCACCTGTAAAACTGTTCTGAGTGGGGAGAGTGATGTTTTTCAAAACCAAAATAGCAGTACTAGTACAACTAATGTGGATGTAGTTTTGTACTAGTTAGAGCAGGGGTCTCAAACTCCCATCTCTCTTCAGTCAGCCAGTCCTCCAGGACCTGTTCATTGTGCTCTCATACCCTTCCATATCCTTGCCCCAGCAGGGTGCAGAGTGCAGCCAGTCAACACAGCAGGCAGATGGCATGGAAGAGAAACACTGGGGCTGACAGCCCAGAAATGGCTTTCCAAACACCTGTCCAGCCTCCTTACCCCTCATAGGTCAAGCATCTCCACCACCCATCCAGGAACGTGTCACGCCTTGACTCCACTTACCTCTGCGAGCACAAACAGAGGCTCGATCACATCCCTTTCCACTTCCAGCTCAAAATGGATGAGCTCTTGGGCTAGTTTATCCTCTGCCTCGCCACATAACTTGAGCATCTTCCTGCAGAAGGGGAGAGCCAAGATGCATTGCGTGAGCACCAGCTCAGGGCCCTCTGCTCACAGAGGCCATGTGGCTGTGATGTTAAAAAGTGCAACTGGGCAGCTTAGGCGCCATGGGGCTGGGGCTGGATGTCAGGCTGCTAACTGGCCTTCTGTGTAGGAGTGCACCAGCATGGTGAAGAGGTGGCAGCAGCTTGTACCACTTCCTCAGCCAGCTCTGGGACAAGAGGAGAAGGGCGGCAACACCCAACAGAGCCATCATTCATGTTCTTGTGTTTAAGGGTCTCCAACAGAGGGCCCTGCAGGCAGGAGAGTAAAGGATGCCCCGTGTTACTGAAGTGTAGGTGGCTAGACAGGAGGCAGCGTTCCATCTAGGAAGGTTGTAGAGACACCCAAGGGGTTACCATGACCGGTCAGGGGTTGGGGTACCTGGGCCCCAGTCCTTACTAGATGTGAACATAGTCTCCCTCCTCACAGTCTCCAGTCTCCCTCTGCAGCTAGTGCTCCCCTTTGAAGCCTGCTGGAAGAGAGCAGAGCCTAGTCATGGACCAGATCCCTCTGCCCCACCCTACATCAAGAGGAGTGCAGGACACTGGAACTGGATGGGGCTTGAGCAGACACACATCACTGAGGTGCTGCTATCCCATGACTTCAACCCCCTCATTCTACTTGGAATAAGAGCCCGGGGAGCCGAACTACTTGCTAGTGTTTCACACCCACTCTGCATAGCTGTCATCAGCCATGTTGCAAGCTGCAAGGTAGGAAGAACCTGGAGCGTGTGGGTGGGGACCACAGTCTCCTTACAGCTTCTTACCCCAGGAGAGAGTCATCTCCTAAAATGGCGGAGCCTTCCATTAAGCATTGGGCCAGTGTCGTCAATGGTAACTTTTTCTGCAAAGGAAGCATGAGGGGCACAGATGACTTGTCAAACAGTGATCCGGACGGGATTCTCATGCTGCCCATAGGTGAAATAGGGAGGGCTGGTTTGCTCGGCCCAGGACTGGGCATTCTGATTTCTGGGGAAAGGGTCTCTTGGCCCCCTGACTGGCCTGAGCAAGACTGACTGGGTTGGCTGGCAGGCCTGTGAAGAGTCCACAGAGCCTAAAGGTGGCAGGACAAGGCAGTTGCTAACATCTTAAATGGCACAGGAAGGAAGGACAAATGAATCAGCCCCAAGCAGCCTGGAGACATTTGAGCTGGGACCCAGAGCTGACTTTTCACCCAAAGTGGGCCTCTGAGTGAGGTGACTGGCCACATTCACATAGCTGCCATGGGAGGGAGGTACCCCTGGAAGGCGTGAGAGCCCAAGGCAAAGCTCCCCCTCCCACAACCCCCCCACCAACTATGGCTCAAGTAACTGGGAAGCTAACAGGAAACTGGGAAACCAGTTAGTCCTGGGGGCTTTTGTTAGGAGGAAGCTTTGTGGCAGCATTTTACTCATTTCACCCAGCATTCTCCCTCCTGCCTCTGGGGCTTGTATCCTGCTGCCTGTGAGGAGAAAGCAAAGCTGCATAGTGCAGCAGATTTACATGCAGGCAGAGCTTGACAGGGATTCTCATACATCCCAGTATAATAATTCAACGTGCACAGGCACTGTGGGCCAGATAAACACTCTTTCTTGCTCTCTAGTTTTCTACTGACTGCCTTGATGCTGGAGACAACTCTCCCAGGATTTGAGGAAGTAGGGGTGGGAGGAACAAAACCTAAAGACTGAGCCCTGAGACAGCTGCTTGCTTGCAGCCTGAATTCTTAACACAACCACTTACTGAGCGCTTGTCGGCATCCGTGCCTTGCTGACCCTGCAGACATGCTGTCAGTTTCTTGTGAGTGCTGTGGGAGACCTGCTTCACTAGCTCCAACCGCTTCTCCACCTGCAGATGGATGGACACAGTTCGCAGCACGTCAAAGGCACAATTCAGCAAGCACAGCCAGCACCGGCTGCGAAAGCCATCAGAGGTCAGTTGTCCCCTCGCCCCACACTCTGAACCACAGACAGCACGCTGCACCTTGGGGTCTGTTGGCATGACCTGAAGCACAGCTCCCCATTTCAAGGAAAGAGGCCATTCTAGACTTTACTGAAGCCAGATGCCCCATCATTCCTTACAAGATACAGGGCGCAACATGTGTGCCACAACATGTACAGAGAACGCTTATTGTTTTAAAAAAAAAAACAAAACACAACCAAGGAGTCTTGCAGCACCATCTTCCTAATCACTCGATGATGGATTTGTTAACGACTGTCGTTAGAGCTGTACCTGGGACATCAAGACTCCAAAGAGAAACAGCTGAACTCGAATTAATATGCAAGCTAAATTCTGTGAAAGCAGGACTCAATCGAGATTATGGGTTCTTTTCACATTACAAAGGGTAATTTGACTTCAGGCTTCCCATTCTTTAAGCCTGTAAACTGCTCTGATTTGCTGTTACTTTATGACCTGATCCTATGTTTTACACCCCCTTGCATTTAGTTTCATTCCTTTCTGTAAGTTCACCCATCTTCGAAGCTTCTGAGGAAGTGGGATCTTCTCCCACGAAAGCTCATGCAAAAAATAAATCTGTTAGTCTTAAAGTGCCACACAACTGCTTGTTGTTATTTTACTGGACTAGACTAACACGGCTATCCCTTTGGAAACTGAGCACTTTTGAAGCCTGACAATTTATTTATCACATGAGCCAGTGTTGTCAATGGCATGTAAAGGTATCTGTGTGATTTTTGATTTTGGACCTCTGAGGGTGCTCCTCTGCTGCATTTCTTCAGCACAGCTAGGTGCCAGGCTTCAAATACTGGTTGCCATGGACCGGCTCAAGGGGCTTTGGCGCCCCAAGCCGGCTTTCAATTTTGTGCCCCCCAGCATGGCGGTGCAGAGTGGTGGGGAGCGGAAGCCAGCCTCTTCCCCAGGCAGGCTCGCCCTGCCCCTAGGGCAGCAAACAGACAGCCCAGGGGCAGAGTGGGTCAGACCAGAGGCATAGCTCTGCTGTCTCAACCCCGCCTTGGCTGGCTGTTCCTCCCTAGGGGCAGAGTGGGCTGGCCCAGAGGCAGGGCGAGAGAGCGGAGCCTGCCCCATGGGCTGGCTCTCACCACCCCTAAGTAAATGATGCCCTGAGCCAGTGCCTCATTTTCTTATTGGTCGCGCCAGCCCTGGCCATGGCACCTTAACAGATGCTTGATGTCTCTCACGAAAGCTCATGTGACAAATTAATTTGTTAGTCTTTAAAAGAGCCAAAAGACTCCTTCTTTGTTTTGCTGACCTAGATTAACATGGCTACCCCTCTGGGTATTGCTTTTTAGTGCAGGGAAATTTTAAGCAGAAGAGAGAATTTCACAGGGAAGACTAAGTCCTGCGAAAAAAGCAAGCCAGATTAAGAGCAACAGGAACTTCTGAAGGAAATCTGTATCCTGCACTAGTCAGAGGAACAGATAAACTAGAAATACCTCCAGTTACCAGCACTGTTCCCTTTAAGCTGCACGGTCGCACGGCCCGCCAAGAGGCCCTGCTCACAGCTCCTGTGGGGCAGGGAGTTATTAAAACTCCCGCCCACAGAAGCTCTAACGGAGCATGCCCAGAATATCTGAGCATGCTCCGTTAGTGCTTCCCTGGCCCAGGAGCTGTGGCAGGGCCATGCAAGGTAAGCGAGGGCAGACCGCCAGGATCAGGCCCGTGGGTGGGGGGGGGACGGCAGGATCGGGCCCGCATAGGGGGGTGGGGGGCCCCGCGCAGCGAGCAACAGGAGTTGCTCAGCTGCCAGTGGGTCTTAGAGGGAAAATCGGTTACCAGGACACAGAGCCAAGTCTGAAATCTTGCAAGGGGATATGGTCCCTAAAGTAACTGCAAGCTCTCAGGTCTGATTTGTTGGAATGTCCCAATTATGGAAGGCATTATCAAAATATATATGTGTCGTCATAACCAAAATGGTCCATCCAGTGAGTCACACAATATACTGCCTTCAGCACCTACTGTTGCTGCTCTTGGTTGCACGGGAGGAAGGTGACGTTGTTTCAGAACACTTTGTTCCGAAACAACGGCTGTATTCACACACACATGGTTATTTCGAAACAAGTTGTGTCGAAACAACTTGTTTCGAAATAACCCCTTATTTCGAAGTAACATATTTCGAATTAACAAAATGTTACTTCGAAATAAGAAAAAAA
>ML682310.1:6192253-6294475 GCA_007922195.1 Podocnemis expansa
GTTTTTTTTTTGTTTCGAAACAACGAGGTTGTTTCGAAACAAAAGTGCTGTGTGAGCACAGCCAACATGTCCGAACAGGGCTGTTTCGAAACCTCTGTTTCGAAACAACCCTGTTTCAAAACACAGCGAGGTTTAAGTTGTTTCGAAACAACCAGGGCCATTTCGAAACAAGCTGTTTGCTTGTTTCGAAATGGCCGTGCATCGTGTGGCCATGGCACTTCTTATTTTGAAACACCCTCTGTTGTTTCGAAATAAGAAGTGTGTGTGGCTATACCCTTAATGTAATGTGGACTCACTCAGTCAACTTAAAAAGGTCTACTTAAAGTCGACTTTATTAAGTCGCCTTAATAAAGTCGACTTAGCTTTTACAATGTAGACATAGCCAATGACAAGAGATGACAAGCTCTACACTCCATCTCATTTATTATGAGAGACTCTAGAAAAACTGAAATATGCATTTCCCAAACTAATTTGGCCATGGGACAATTTTGGTCTTGGAATATATTGCCAGAACACATACATGCTGGTCCAGGAGACTTGCGAGGAAGGGGTGCTTATACTGAAAAATTGTTGCACGTAACTGCATCACATTCTTGGGTGCCCTGTCAGTAATTCCAGGGTAGCATTTGCCATCTGTCTCACGCATACATGAGGCTCCCATTACACATAGGCAAGGATTTTCATTTTTAGTTTTCATTTTATTTACAATTTCCCAGAAATTTATTAGTGTTTATTACAAAACTGGGGAAAAAAAAACCAGTGAAAATCAGTACAAAAAATAACTTTGCCGTTAAATAGCAGGGTTAAGATTAGCTGGCGAGGAGAGAAAAGAGTATGAAATTGAGGAAAATAAGTGTTTTGGAAAAACAGTTGAATGCTGTAGTTTATTTAGTGAAATGTACATTAACAGCACACACACGCCTCTGCACATCTTCTATTACACTCCTTAGTTTAATAGACAGCCTCCCATTTACGCTAATTTATTAGTATCATAAACATCTGCTTAATGTAATATATAGGATTACAGTTTGTGCTCTGCATTCCTCAGGAGAGGCAGATGAGACTACATGGTGCTTTCTGTTTTCATTGAGATCTGGCTGTAAATTGAGTCAGCTGACAAAAGTGAATCGTGTGGTCTGATTTGGATACACTGAAAACTTCATCTGAATACTCATCAGGATAATTTATTAAAGGTAAGTAAACAAGATCTTTTAAAAATTGGAACTTAGAGGCTCTGAGAAAACGTGCAGTGAGGCAGAAGGATCAAAATCTTGGAAAATAATGTGGGAAAAGTAATATTCTTCACCTGTTGGGCATTAGGGAAAGTGCTGAAACTGCAGAGACCCCACCAGGCATAAAGGATTTAAAGAAAGCCTCAACCAGAGGTCAATTTGAGTATCTTTGGTTGAAGTCAAGGGTTGAGATGATGCTTTGAGAACAGGCTGCTTTGTATGGCTGATCTGTACAAGTCCATTGGTCATTTCTCTAAAAGCTCCTCATGAAAAATGCATTGCTGCACAGTTACAGCAACCTGCATCCCTGCCCAGTAAGAGATCAGCTCTTGTTCAGGGATATTGCCTATGTGCTGGAAGGGAGATTTTATATTTTATATCTAAGAGGAAGGTAGGGTGTGCATGGGTGCATGTGGGAAGGGAAGACGCATATATTATATTCAGAAGGCACATATGTATGTGTGTGCAAGTGTGCAGGAAAATGAAAAGGAAGTACTACTATTATGTAGTAAGTGGATGCGCTGTTCCCACTGTCTCTTGGGACAGTCACATAAGAAGAAAATCCATTTTTTGGACAAGCTGGAAAGGGGGCTTTCATTATTTTCTCTACAAAACTGTAAATTTTAGAAAGGTACAGAAATCCCAGCCCCTACCCTATTAGGGCCAAACTCTGTTCTCCCCAATGCCAGCATAAAGCCAGTCAACACCACAGGCTTCTGTCGACTCAATTTAACTTTATACGGTTGTGAGAAACAGAAATCAGCCTTTAAATGTCAGATTAGCCAGCAAAACTCACAAAGACCTATGCATCTAAGCAGATCTGGATGTTGCCAAGAATTTCTCTATTTTTGTTTGCTATGAGAAACAATCTGTGTCTGAAGCAAGTTCATTTTGCATCCAGCTTCTTGTTCAAGTCCAGGAATCTCTGCATGATCTTCAGAGTGACCGGGACAAGGCAATCAGAAATGATCTGAGTTGGATGCAGTGACACTGACAGAAGAAGGTCTAAGAATCTCCAAGCTAAGCACAGGGCTTCAATTTTTTACGTATGAAGTTAGGCTGAATTTCACGAGCTGCACAAATGCAGCATGTGCTGGCCATAAACAATCACCTCTCCACTACACAAAACTGAGGAACTGTTTACAAAGAGAAGAAAGAACCATTTCCTTTGCCTGTGACTCTCGCTTTTGGGTTGGATTTGGTCTTATGTAGAATGGGGAAGGTACATGGAGTATAGAACTGGTCCACTAGCACTAGCCTGGAATTTATGAACTTAGAGTCAATGCTTGACTCTGCCACTGACTTCCTGTGTGACATTGGTCAAAACTCTTAATCTGTTTGTGTTTCAGTTTCCCCATTTGTAAAATAGGTAGAGTAAGACTTACTGGACCCCATCTTATAGGCAGGTGATAAGGCATGCAAAAATGTTCAAAAAGTGCTTTGAGACTGTGTGAGGAATGCAGAAATTTTGTTAATCCTTATTATTCCTATATATGCCTCAGTTTACCACTGGTTTTATATTGCTGTGCATGGCATGTAAAGGAAAGCGACAAGGTGTGAGACTCCCAGAACAGCCTGGTTGGAGACCAGAGTCATTAACACACTGAAAAAAGGGAATCCAGAAGACATGATGGAAACCCTGATGGATGGGCCATTCACACCCCGTGACCAACACCCCTCTCCTGGCCCCTGGAACACAGCAGTGCAAAGGCCCTGAGCTGGAGAACAAAGGGGAAGGGTGCCAGCTGGCTGGGATAAGACCTCCGCGATGGCTACACAGCAACTAAGCTCCCACAGTGCCTGGGTCAGCTGTCTGGGGCTTACAAGGCTGTGATACCACAGTGCAGAGTAGACAGTCAGGATCAGGCTGGAGCCCAGGCTCTGAGCCCTCCCCCACTGTGGGGCTCCAACAGCTACAGCCCAATTTTACAGTCCTGAAGTCTGAGCTCAAGTCAGCTGACCCAGACAGACCACAGGCTTTGAATTGCAGCATAGACACACAGGATGCTCCCCTGCCGTGGAGAAAGTGGAGAGATGTGTTCCTTAAGAGAGCCCTGTCTGTACTTGGTGTAGGCTATGTTCCAACCTTTGCCAGTCTGTGCTGACCTGAAGATTGGCCACTTCCATAACTAGGTGGCTAATCAATTGTTACCTTATTAGGAGAAGGTTGCCGGCATCAGCGCAAGTTCCCTGAGAGCACTGCACTCAGAAAGGGTAGAGAACAGGGTGCTGACTTGCTGCACTTGCTGCAGGGGCCAAGGACATTGACAGAGATGGCAGGCACCCAAAGGAGCAGTTTTGGAATGGCTCTGGTGGAAATGTGTGGAGCCTGGACCTGGCACACTAACAGGGTCACTCCCAAGGGACTGGTTACAGACTGGGCCATAAACAGACCCTATGGATCTGCAACGGATCTTACTAGGAAATGGGCTACAAAAGGATAAAATCTGAGCAGCTGGATTTCTCCAGACCACTTGGAAACAATCCCAAGCAAAGGGCTCAGTCACATCTATTCCCTGAACGAAGACTGCTATGGACCAGCAGTACATTTCACAGGCACATTTCATGCTGCAGAATTCTTCCCTTTAGGACTCAGCAGACACAGAACTGTTGACAGGCACAGGGCACTAAAACCACTGCTAAGCAACAGTCTCAGATGACATGGGTCAGTGCTTCCATGAAGAAAGACACACACACATCCTCTCACTTCCACCCTGCACTTCCATACCTCTTCTTCACCTGAAATACCAAGACAGTTTCTCTGGGTGGCTCTATAATTCAAAGAGGAAGACTTGAAGTTGCCGAGAGAGCTTGGAAAAATACTTAAAACTGTGTCTGAAGAAATTCCTGTGAAGAGATTATATGTCTCTCTTTCCTTGAACAACATTATTTATTGAGTTTGACTTCTTCCCTGTGGAAATGTTCCCTGTTAGATAAAAGGGATTGGTATATGAACACAGTACAAACGCTTAGATAAAATTAGATAGATAAGGTATAAAAGCCAGGGAATTATTGTAAGCTGTTTGGGCCAGAAATCATCTCTATTAGGTTTATATAGCACATAGCGCAATGGGATTTTGAACCCTCATTTGGAATGCCCTTTCTCCCCCCGCCCCCACACCACTGTAATTTGAACAGTAACCAGAATGACATGTTGCAGGCAGGAATACTGCTTTTGAAAAAATAATACAGCTTCAAGTTTCAGTTTGTTTCAATGTGGTGTGAAGTTGCATCTGCCAAATTCTTTCGAACCAACCCCATCATGTAGCCATGCACCTGTAATCCAAACATATCCTTGTGTCCTCTTCAATATCACAGTTACTTTCATCAACACATATTCCACTGTAATGCATTAAGATAGGTTTTACTCCCCTTGCTCCCATTAAACAGTCATCCACAACAAAACACGTACATAGAATGTGTAAGTGTGCAATGCACAGCCAGCAAAATTCTCCCAATGCAGTGAGAGGGCTGTCATCGCATATTATTTATTAATAATATGTAAGTATCAGAAAGATCTTATTCAGCCTTCTGATCATAGCTCTGGTGTTAATGCCACATCTGCCAAGATACTAGCTGGAGTTTCCAAAAGTGTTCACCTAACTTGGCACCTTGAATGCTTCTAAAAATACTATCTACTCTTGGTAGGGGAAACAAAAGCCACATCATCAAACTAAGAAAAACCTGAAAACCCCAAACACAATCACATGAACCTGGTTCAATCTCATTTGTACCTATAGGTGACAGATACAGCTGCAAACAAGGCTGACAAGAACCTGGAGAGCAAATACTCTGTGCATGTACAGGGTGATGAAGGAGCTTCTGCTGTAAATTGCAGAGAGAGGCACCTTAAGCCAGCAGAGCTACCCCATGATCAGCTCTAGAATCAGAGGAAACTGAGCTATCGGGCTTATTATATGTGGCAAAATAACCATATCCACACCTGGAGTAGCCAGACATCTGAAAGTTTTTAGTGTGTTTATCCTCACAGAGTCCCAGTGAGGTAGGGCTCTGTTATCCACTTTCACAGATGGGGAGAGCACACTCAAAGTGTCAAGTTACCTGCAAGAGATCTTCACTCAGGACTTCTGTTTTTTCAGCTCTATAAAGGGAGGGGAAAAAAAAGTTAGTGATAGCACAGACTAAATAAATAAATAAATAAATAAACACCCCCCCCCCCCGCTACACACCCGGATGGCACTACTTCCAGAGAGACCCACCCAATGTGTGCAGGAAGCAGGGTTTGGGGAGGGCTGTGATGTGTGGACTACCCTACAATGATTTATGAATATTGTGCCTTGTTCTGGTTGTTGGGGTATTCACTACTTTTCTATATTGAGTTAAATTAATAAGGCTGGTGGGAAAAGCAGCAAAGGAAACAATAGATTAAGATAAGCCAGCCTACAGAAAACATGAGGGATGTTACAGGACAACATCATTAGCTTCAAGGATTCTGGCTTGACCTCTTGACCTGTCTAGACAAGTTGGATCAAGGCCTAGGAACTGGCAAGGGTTGTTGGGGCATTACCAGTGGTGGTGTGTGTCATCTGAAGTGGGTTGTATGTTTGGCTGCGTGCATGTGTCTCTGTGTACGTGCTCCCTCAGGATTAGACACTGAGTGGAGACGCCTGTTAGCCCAGTGGTCTGAAGCCTGGTTCAGACATAAGGCAGGGATTCTGTTAGCCCCGTTGCCCTGAGTCAAGCTGCTCCTTTGGTTAACACTTTGGGTTATTTTGTTTAGACACGAGTGAGGGCTGTTATCTCAGTGGTCTGAAGCTTTGGTGTACCCTTACTGCTAGTAATGTTTCTGCTTGCCCCAGTCTTCCCAGCTTGGCCCGGGTAGTCCAAGGTAACAAACACAAATCTAAGAAACTGATATGACCATGGATCTTTATAGAAACAAAGGTGTCAGGCTAGACTTTATTGCAATGCAGCACAATGGCAAGTGATCTATATCAACAGGTACATTGACAGCATTCATGCTCTCAGTGGAACAGAACAGCTCAACGGATGGCAGGACTCTCCAGAGCCATCCTTAGGGTAGCGTAAGTGGGGCAGCCGCCCAGGGCCCCATGCTTTGGGGGGCCCTGAGGGGCCCATACCACTGCCCCCCACCCATGCTGGGGACCGGCATGAGCCCATCTCCCACGGTGAGCCCCGAATGTTTTTCCTCGGCAGACACAGCCTCGCTCAGAGGCTGCTCTGTCCATGAGTAGCTGAGCTGACTGCTGCCCCCCCGCAGCATGCAGCTGAGCCATTAGCTCCTCCAGCAGACACTGGCAGCACCAGCCCAGGGAACACACAGCCAGGTAAGTATGGAGGGTGTGTCTGGTGGGAGAATGAGTGTGAGCCAAGGGGGGAGTTGGCTGGGGATCCGCCTCCCCTTCCCCTGGGGACCCTGGGTCAGGCCACGTCAGGGTAGGGGTCTGGGGGACCTGGGGATCCAGGACTCCCCATGGGCCATGGATCTCACCAGGCCAATGTGGGGCAGGTGGCCAGGGATCAGGCCCACCTGGGTGTTGGGTCAGGCCAGCCGCCAGGCTGAAGGGGGCTGGGGATCCAGGACTCTCCCTGGGCCCCAAGTCACATTGGGCAAGTGGGGGGCAGGTAGATCAGGGCTCATGCCCCTCTGGGCCCCGAGTCATGCTGGTGGCCAGGCAAGAAGATGGCAAGATGGCAGGCAGGCCAGGCCAAGGACTGACCCCCCCCCCCCCCCGGCCAGGGTCAGGCTGGGCCAGGGGTCACCTCCGAAGTCCAGGCAGCAATGCTGGGGAGCAGGTGGGGCCAGGGTTTGTGCCCCCCCGCACCAAGCCCAGGCAGCAAGGCTAGGAGTCACCTCCCCCTAGTCCAGGCAGCAGGAAGGTCTGGCCAGGGGCCAAACCCCAGGACAGTGGGCTAGTGGGCTGGTCTGGCCTGTGTCAAACCCCTTCCCCCCAGGCCAGTAGGCTGCTGGGCAGCTATGGCCTGGGGTCAAACCCCTGCCCTCTAGGCCAGTGGGCAGGTCTGGACAGGATCCTCTCCCCCTAGCCCAGGGGCAAGACTCAGGGGCAGCAGAGAGGCCTGGCCAGGGGTCACCCCACCTCTCACTAGCCCAGCTGGCAAGACTGGGTGGCCAGCAGCCAGGCCTGGCCAGGGATCTTGTGTGATCATTGATCACTAGACATTCCCAGACATGACTTTCGCCTTGTGTTTTGCTCTTTTCTTTCTGGGTGGATCCTTGCTTTTGTGGGAGTTGGTTGCATCACTTAGCCATTAAGGCAGTACTTGCATTTCATCAGGACAGGCTGGTGTTGACTGATACCATCGCACACCCCCTTCCTTCACACATCTTGTTCACACATTTGAATGAAATTCCAGAGTATACACCTAAAACCAGTTTTATCAAGAAAACAAAAGAGAGTTCTAAATTCACAACATCGAGCTTTGTTGGACATTGGTTATAATGTCTATTGAACTGAGTTAGTTATTTCAGTTATGATATTAAAGAACAGATACAGTGTTGCCTAACAGATGCTTTAAAAGTGCATTCAGTTCATTTTTATCTATCTGTGTCCCTATATTGTGGCTACAGAAGCCTGACCCTGCACTAGCAGGAAGAATACAGTCAGGGAAAGGACTTTCTTGAGTGAAGTATATGGTATTAATTTATACAGCATTGCTAGTTTCAAGTGATCAAAAATGACAAGAATGGCAAAAATAGGTGTTTAGATGTGTCTGGTGTGGATCGGCAGGGTGGCATCTCAAAGCTGGGCACGGAGCCATGTGCCAGCTCCACACCCAGATACCATCAACTTCCCCAGTGCATGGGGAACCTATGCAAGTTGGCCAAAAGTCCAGGGATCCATCACCCTCCCTCCTACTCCTATTTGCAGAGCTTCTTGGCTCCTGATATTCAGCAACAGGAACTTGGAGGGGTTAGGGAATGATGTGCCTTGTCAGACATGCCCCTGGGCCGGCCAGCCCCGCTCCCCAATGTTGGGAGGGGTGTGGGGGTCCCACAGAGGGCGATTAGCCCAGGGCCCCTCATCTCCCTAAGGACGGCCCTGGGACTCTCCATCAGCCCCTTAGCTGATCGAAAGCCAGTCTTTTGGACTCCCACTTTTAAACATTGATTGGATCATTTCCTCAGCCCCTTTGGCACCAGAAAATACCTTCTCTGACGTCCAAAATTACCTTAATTAATAGATGCACCATTAAACATTTCCATCCCTCATGGTATCATTCTGCCTTTTGGCCAGAACACCCTTCTTATCTTTCTGGTGCTGGGCCAGTCTGACACCTCCTACCTTTGGGCCAGTCTGACATCTCCTACCACTCATAAAAGTTTCAGTTTACTTCTTGCCAGTTTTGGTGAGTCATACACCCTGACTTCTGCTAACCTGACCATTTTTTCAGCTCAGGCCTCCTGTCTTGGCCTGTTTTACTAGGCCTTGGACCTCATATCTAGCCTTTCACTAATTCTCTTGTTCTAGGCTCTTGCTTTCTACTACAAAAAGGACACAGGATCTTTGGGTGGATAAAAAGGTACTCTCTCTTTCCAACGTTCCCTCTAATGTTTTGTAGGTCGTGAACACAAAAAATTTCTTTGTGTACACTGATATTAGCACTGTTGAATTTTTTTTGTTTGCGCTTTGTTTTGTTCTGTGTGTGGGCTTCTTAACCTGTGTGCGCATGCACATGCACACAGCTGAGAAGGAACAGTGCCTTTTTCCATTGTGGGAGAGATTTTGGAGGAAATAGATTGACACAGCTGTCTCCTGGGGGGTCTGATGAAGGTGGACCTTCCTGAGCCAGCAGCAGGGGATGAGAGACCTACAGGTAAAATAGATATGCATGGAGACTGCTTGTGGTTTTGAAGATCTTTGCCTCTAAACGCTCTACTAGTACTGTGCTTAACACAAGCTGGATGGTCACTGACCACTAAAGGGAAGGATGACATGTGGCCAAACACTGGCAGACCTGCAGGTCAAGCATCACTGATCCATAGGACCACGTGGCTAGGGCTTCCTCCGACAGTGGAAGAATCCTACAATTCCAGCTCAGCAGACATACAGACCCCAAGTCTGATCCCAAGGGGTTCACAGAGCTATCAGAGATGCAACTAACCATGGAACTGTGATCACAGTCCTAACTTATGTCTGGGGAATGCCCAAAGCTATTGTGCATTTCCCAATGGTGACAGTTCTGCCCCGGGGTTGATTTTGAAGTTCAAAACGGTGGTAAAAGCTAAGGAGGTGGTAGGGGGGCTTTGAGAGACACATTCACTGGGATGATGTATACCCATATGGCAGTGGCATCACTGGGGGGGCTTGAGGCCTCAGCCGTCCTAAAACTCAGGGCTAGCCCCCCATGCAGCACACCCCAAAACTACACAGGGGTGCACCGCTGCGCCCCTGCACAGGGAACACGCTAGCAGCCACTGCCTCTACCCAGCTGGAAGACAGAGTCTTTTTAAAACTCCCGCCCTGGCCTGACCCGGCTCTGAGCATGCTCAGTCGCTGCTGTGGCCCCTCTCTCCCCCGGTGGCCAGGTAAGGGAGCCGGGGGGGTAGGGCAGGCATGGGGGCCCGGCAGGGAAATGGCACAAGGGAGAGGGTCAACCTGGAGCAGTGGAGGACAACAGTGGGAGCGGGGATTAGGGAAGGGCTTAGGGGCCGCGGGGAGGGATAGAGAATGGATCAGGGCCCCAGCAGATGCCCCCCCCCCAATATTTACGTACAGCGACACCCCTGCTGTATAGTATGTGTAAAAATTCAGTCTACCAGCTACTTCACAAACATTATTGTTTATGTCAAACTCAGTTAAGACCCACTTATTGCAGTGTTGATATACTAGGGCTATATTGGAGAGCAATATGTGTATAAAATATTAGTGGAAATAGTGGAAAATATTAGTGGAAATATTGGTGGAAATAGTGGAAAATATTATTGGAAACAGACAACTGAAAAATAATCCTAGAAGTTTAGAATCTGAACTTTAGATTCGAAAGCCTATTTCCACTCATATTTTCTACATAAGGGTCAGTCTAACTACAGAATGTTTTCCAATATAGCCCTAGCATACCAACACTGCAATAAGTGGCTCTTAGCTGAGTACGTGACATAAACAATACTATTGGTGAAGTAGATGGTAGACTGAATTTTTATACATACTGTACGAGTATACTTTACCCCAGTGATCATGTTGGGTGTCAAGGTTACACAAGTGATCTTTCCCAGAATATCTGGTCTCTTTCTTCACAACTATAAATAGGGACACACTCGATTTATACATCAGAACTTATAAAGAATTTTATAGAGATTGTAAAGATTATAAGATATTACTTAAATGATGATTGCTTATAATAATTCTCTGTGAGAAGATTTGGATAATGATGTACTTTTACTTGTCTGCTGGTGGGTTTTTGTCTGTGATAAGTTATTTATAATTACTTATCTTAAAACCTATAATATTTTAGAAATTAATGCTTAACAAGTAAAATAAACTTTAAAAACAATTTTGTCAAGTAAAACATAAAATTTATATTTTAGATATATATCAAAGGGGGCAATATATATATTAAAGGGGTGTGGTAGAAAAACAGATTCACTGGAATGGCGCTAAAAAGGTTGGGAACCACTGGTAGCTAAAAAGGTTGGGAACCACTGTTGTTCACAAAACAAACAGCCGGAGCCAATGGGGGCCAGTGGGGGCACTTGGAAAAAAGCCAGTCTGCTACCTTGTGCGTTTAATATCCAGAGAAACCTAGACATGGCCTAGGCTCCTTGTCTCCTGTGCCCCAGAAGAAGCGGTGGAAAAAGTCTCATGATATCTGCATGTGTTCTTAGGGGTAAAACGAGGAATCAGCTGAACACAACACTCCAGTCTCCCTACTTCACAGGCTGTGCTAAACACAGCTCTGAATACACAACAGAGCTTCAATGGAACGCTTGATTGAGCCACTCACAGGTCACAGAGTAAAGCTGAGTTGCTTTGGGAAAAATGCTTCTGCAAAACTACTCCCTTGGTCTATGAAAAGTGATGGATGCAGAGAACTCAGAGACACCTTGACAATGTAAGCTCCTTTTGGGTCAGAACATCACAGCCCTTTTAAAACCACATATGATTAAGTCTCACAACCCCCATGATAAGATAAAGCCCCATTCTGCAGATGTGGAAACTGAGGCATGGAGAAGTAATAGTTCCAATGCAAATTAGCTGCATAGGGCAAGTTGAGTTGCACCCACATTATTTCCTTATCCCTCAAACCAGCTCACCCAATATACCCCACCTCTGTTGGCTAGGTTCTAGAGAAGATTTGGTGGATAAATGCCAGGATTGCTGGGATTTACCTATGAACACATCCTAGGAATCTTCAAGGATATATTCTTTAACATTTTTATCAGAGGTTAGGGAAGAAACTGTAAAATCAATGATACCCCATTTAAAAACATGAAATCAATGATACCCCATTTGCAATCATTGTTTGAAAGCTATCAGCCAGTTTTAATTTTGTTAGTGTGTCCGATTTTTATTTTGCATCCTTCTTGTTTTAATCAATGTGTTCTGTGGTACTAAGTCTTACATAAGTCTATTAAATCAATGCTACTGCCTTTGACCCACCAACCAAAACAACATTTACCCTTTTCCATTGTCCTTCTGCCTATGTTAAGACAGCTCAACATGTATTGCTTTTCCCTTCTACTGCACAGAGCTAAGAAGTGAATTTTCTTGAGA
This sequence comes from Podocnemis expansa, assembly GCA_007922195.1. Classification (NCBI taxonomy): domain Eukaryota; kingdom Metazoa; phylum Chordata; order Testudines; family Podocnemididae; genus Podocnemis; species Podocnemis expansa. The sequence continues at coordinate 6,204,201 of ML682310.1, forward strand.
TCCATGATTGTTTCTTATTAGCCACTGCTTTAAATACAAGAGAAAGCAATTTCACCAGCATGCTTGATTAAGCAACTTGGGCTTAATTTGGAGTAAATTTGATGTTACTACTAATTTTTTCTAGCCTAAGTGGTTGACACTCAGGCTTAGTGTATACAGTACTCGCTTTTCAGCAGCAGTTGACAGGAGATACACAAGGTATTTAGTTCCAAAAGGGCAGTCGTGTTAGTCTAGTTCAGTAAAACAAACAAGGAGTCCTGTGGCACTTAAAGACTAACAAAATGAATGTACTAGCAGTTCCTGCTGCAAACAGATGACATACTGATGTCTCAGGCATGCTTGTTCAATGGACTTAAGGAATTTTTTTTGAAAGCCAGTTTTCAGTAGGGGTGGTCTATCCTATGTCTAAATCATTTTGCATCCTGAAAATGAACCATGATCCATAATAAGTATTTGTAACATTCTTTAAATTAATAGAAGTTTTTTAAATAACCTTTTCACAGTAGTCAATGGTTTTGGATTTAACACTTGTGTCAATTTTCAGTCATTTCTGATGATTTAATTCTCAAAATAGAAGTACAAGAGAAATAATTTTGCAGTATGTTACGATATCTGGAAATGCCAGGTGATTTTTAAAAAAGCAAATTAATTCACAATTGCTTTTCAGGTTTAAATTGCTAGATTTACATCGCTTATCTGTAGTTCATTGTAGACTTGCTCTTGATCAATTTATGTTGCCAGTTTTAAAAAATATTTACCCAGAAAACTATATCAGAAAAGAAAATTATTTAACAAATCATGCACTTGGAATGTCAGACTTCTTCCTGGTGCTACTTTAATTCTGCCTTTTTGTGCATCCAGTTTCTGCAGTGAATGAAGCCTGTGATGATGTAATTAAAGACTGTATCGTAATGCATACAGACAAAGAGGGTAGACTTAATATTGTGTGGGTAAACTGTAGAATCTGACATGTGCTTACTCTGAGTGCTTGTCTTTTCACCTAAAATTTAAACTTTTTTTTGCATGTACGTTTACTTCTTTAAAGAAAAAAAATCAATTAAAAATAAATATATACTGGTGTAATAAATTATACCTAGCACTCATCATGTATTGGAGCTCTGACCATGCTGCCCTTCCCTGCAGTCCCTGATCATGCTGCTTTTCCTTGCAGGCTCTCACCATGCTTCTCTTCCCTGCCACCAGCAAGCCGCATGGTGGGGAGGGGGATTGGTGGTGGCTGCAGCGGGGATGGAAGCTTCCCCGCTTGTCTGGGGGCAGCTGGGGATGGATCGGGATCCTTGCAGTCTGCCAGCAGTGGCAGAAGCTTTTTGCTACCGCTGTCAGGCCAGGGGAATCTGGATCCATCCCCAGCTGCTGCTATACAAGTGGGGAAGCTTCCACCGCCACCGGCAAGTGACGGGGGGGGGGGGGGGGGGGGGGAGAGGGAGCGCATCCGGATTGCCGCTGGGGTATGTTAAGGGGCTCAGGGGATGGATCTGGCTGCTGTGGGATCAGAGGCTAGAGGGGAGGGGCGCATCTGGTGTCTTTGCCACAGGCACCAAAACTACTATTTACGGTCCTGGGCCCAACCATGCTGCTCTTCCCTGACGGCAGTGACTCTGCAGTCCCTTTCCCTGCCAGCTCTGACCATATGCTGCTTCCCTGCTGGCTCTTACCATGCCGCTGCCTCTCTGCTGTCCCCAACCATTACACACTTCTCGCCCCTGTCTCCCACCATGCTGCCCTTCCCTGCCATGCTCTTCCAGGAGCTGCAATTTTTCTTCGAAGAGCTGCATGCAGCTCATGAGCCACAGTTTGGCTACATCTGTTACATACATTCTTGGAGGATAGGTTCAGCTATGGCCGTTAGGGAAGACGGTCAGGGTTTCCCTAAGCCTCTGATTGCCAGAAGCAAAGAGTGGAAAACTGAAGGTGGATCACTTGACAAATTGCCCTCTTCTGTTCATTCCTTATGAGTCATCTGACACTGGCCACTGCCAGAAGACAGGATACTGAACTAGATGGACTACTTGTTTGACCCAGCATATTTCAAAAGGGATAGCCGTGTTAGTCTAGTCCAGTAAAAAAACAACAAGCAGTTGTGTGGCACTTTAAGACCAACAGATTTATTTTTTGCATGAGCTTTCGTGGGAGAAGATCCCACTTCCTCAGAAGCTTCGAAGATGGGTGAACTTACAGAAAGGAATGAAACTAAATGCAAGGGGGTGTAAAACATAGGATCAGGTCATACAGTAACAGCAAATCAGAGCAGTTGTTAGGTTCAAACCATGGGAAGCCTGAAGTCAAATTACCCTTTGTAATGGGAAAAGAACCCATAGTCTCGATTGAGTCCTGCTTTCACAGAATTTAGCTTGCATATTAATTCGAGTTCAGCGATCGTCCTGTTTGTCCAATATATAAGGTGTTGGGGCATTTCTTGCACATGATGGCATAGTAGATGAGCAGGTAAATGAGCCTTTGATGGAGTAGCAGGCTTGATTAGGACCTATGATGGTGTCTGTCAGGGTTATGAGGACCCTGCCACACAGGAGAGTGGGATGGCAGCCCTCAAGGTCAGGCAGGTCTCTGAGTAAAGGGAGTGGGAATAAGGACTCAGATCCTTTTGCTAGCCAATTCCACTGGAGTAGCATATGGCCCAGGATAAATCCCCACAATAGTGGGCCCTTTGCCTCACTGATACTTAGTTGCTGCTACACTATTGCCAAGACATCTTTGGAAAATCAAGTTCATTTAATATCCCTGTGCAATGTTAGGAACCTTAACCCTCAGATTTACAGGTTTTATGGCCAAAGGACCACCCTGATCCTCTAGTCTGACCTCCAGCATGCAGGCCACAGAACCTAATCCATCCACTTTTGTAACAGACCCTCATCTCTGGCTGAAAAAAAACCAAGGAGTCTTGTGGCACTTAAAGACTAATAGATTTATTTATCTATCTATCTATCGATCACATGAGCTTTCATGGGAGAAAATCCCACTTCATCAGATGCTTTGAAGAGGGGGACTTAAGAGAATGGGCTGAAAATAAATGCAGGGGAGTGTAAGACATGGGATCAGGTCATACTGCAACAGCAAATCAGAGCATTTGTAAGGATTCAAACTCTAGGAAACAGCAGACAAAGGGAGGGTGATGTCAAATTACCTGTTATAATGTGAAAAGAATCCATTGTCACGATTAAGTCCTGCTTTCACACAATCTAATTTGCATGTTAGTTCAATTTTGGCTGTTTCTCTTTGAAGTCTTGAAGTCTCATTGATTTTCTTGAGGACCATCATTAACAAATCATTAATGGAGTGATTAGGAAGATGGAAGTGCTCAGCAACTGGGGTTTTTTGTGTGTTGTGCCTTCTGATGTTAATTTTGTGCCAATTTATTCTTCTGCTTAGGGATTGTCCTGTTTGTCCGGTATAAGGTGTGGAGGCATTTCTGGCACATGATGGCATAAATCACATTAGTGGATGAGCAGGTGAATGATCCTTTGATGGAATAGCTAGCTTGATTAGGTCCTATGATGTTGTCTTTTGTGCAGATATGTGGGCAAAGTTGGAAGTGTGGTTTGTTGCAGAGGTGTGTGCCTGCTTTAATGTTTCTGTCCTTACGTCTGTAGTTGCTTGTGAGTATCTGTTTAAGGTTCAGGGGTTGTCTGTAGGCAAGGAGAGATCTGTCTACCAAGGCTAGAGAGAGTGAGGGGTCACCTTTTAATCATCTAGTGTAGAGGTCTAAATTGAGGGTTGTATGTGGTGAACAGTGGCATTCTATTGTTTTCTTTTTGGGGCCTTTCCTGTAGCAGTTGACTGCAGGGTACTCGTCTGGCTCTGTCGATCTGTTTCTTTACACCCCCAGGTGGGTACTGTACTTTTAAGAAAGCTTGAGAGAGATTCTGAACATGTCCGTCTCTATCTGAGGGATCAGAGCTAATGAGGTTATATCTGGGGGCTTGGCTATAGACAATGGATCATGTGGTGTGTTTAGGATGGAAGCTCAAAGGATGTAGATAGCTGTATAGATCAGTAGGTTTTCGGTACAGAGTGGTGTTGATGTGTCCATCCCTAATTTGTACTGTAGTATCCAGAAAGTGGCTCTCCTGTGTGTACTGTTCCAGGCTCAATTTGATTGTGCAGTGGAAATTGTTGAAATCTCTGTGGAAATCTTCAAGAGCATCCCTGCCATGGGTCCAGATGATGAAGATGTCATCAGTGTAGCGTAAGTAAAGGAGAGGTGCTTTGGGATGAGACTTGAGGAAACATTGCTCTAAGTTGTCCATAAAAACGTTGGCATATTGTGGGGTCATGCAGGTACCCATAGCAGTGCCACTGACTTGGAGGTATAAATTATCCTCAAATCTGAAATGCTTGTGGGTGAGCAAAGTCACAAAGTTCAGTCAAAAGCTGTGCTGTGGCATCATCTGGCATGGTTCTTCTAATAGCTTGTAATCCATCCTTGTGTGGGATGTTGGTGCAAAGAGCTTCTACATCCATAGTGGCCAGGATGGTGTTTTCAGGAAACTCACCAATGGATTGGATTTTCCTCAGGAAATCCCTGGTATCTCAAAGATAGCTAGGGATGTTGATAACATAGGGTCTGATGAAGTGGGATTTTCTCCCATGAAAGCTCATGTGATAACTAAATCTGTTAGTCTTTTAAGTGCCACAAGACTCCTTGCTTTTTTTGCTTTACTAGACTAACACGACTGCCCCTTTGGAACTTGGCAACTTCTGGCTGAGTTACTGACATCCTCAAATTGTGGGTTAAAGACTTTACCTTGTCCACCACCGATTTCAGTTCAAACCAGCATGTGGCCAATGCACCATGCTGCAGAGGCAGGCGAACTGTCTCCCTCTCACCACAGATCTCTGCCAAATTTACCTGGAGGAAAATTCCTTCCCAATTTCAAATACTGCAATCAGCTAGACTCCAGTCATGTTGCCAGCCAGATGACTGGGGAAAAGACCCTGCATGCTGGTGCTCAGCACCAGCCACCTCCGCCCCCTGTGGAGGCGTGGCTGGTTGGGGGCAGGCTGGGCTGGCTGCTCTGCCCCGCTGGGGTGAGGCTGGGCAGGCAGGTGGGCGGAGCAGCCTCCAGCCCCTGCAGCCCCCCCAGAGGATTGGAAGGGGGAGGTCAGGGGCCCTTTCCCTGGCCACCGGGGCAGTGCTGCCAGGCACCTGGCTGCTCCTCCAGCCAGGCAAGCTCTCACTGAGCCTGCGCAGAGTCTGCGCAGGCTCAGTGAGAGCTGACTCTGAGCGGGAGTTTCAAAAACTCCCAGCTCAGAGTCACTGCCTGAGCAGGGACTACAGCTGCTGGCCATGCACGGCTGGCAGCCTTCTGTGTGCCAGGCAGCCCTGGGGACTGTGCAGCCGTGCAGCTTAAAGGGAACATTGGTCTGATCCTTGGCACTTTGCTGGGAGGTGTTAGGTCTGTGGAGCCTGGCAGTGAACCACAGATGTCATCTTACAGCCTCTCACCTGCCAGGCATCATCATCCCTCCAGAGAATGCCTGAATGAGAATGGTGCCACCCTCCCTAGTGCAAGGCCTTTGGTGTTGAAGATTGCAATCAATGCCATGGTGCAATCGCCTCCCATATTCCATCAAGAAGCACTGGAGATGGGGACTGGGAGCACCCTCTCAGAGCCTGGTGCCATGACATCAACTCCCTGTACCCCAGAGATGGGTGCCTCTTTTCTGAGGAGTGATGTAGCCATTGCAGGGGACCCATCATGGGCTTCCCCTTGGAGACCAGAGTCTTTTCTTTCACCAGCACCTGGAACTGAGAAGGAGGCAGCAAAAGGAGGGCCATCAAATTCTTGCCAGGAATGTCTCCAGCAACAATGGCACCATCAGTGAAAGAGCCCTCTTCTGCTCCCAGGAGTCAGAAGTAGTTCATTTGGGTCACACAGTTTCCTCTCCTGGCTAGTTCATGCTTAGGCCTGCCTCCGTGTTTTTCTCAGTGTAGGAGAGTGACTTCTGTCTGTTTCTTCTGTTTCTTCTTTAATGGGGAAGAGGAAAAAGTCCCATGCCAACTTGGTGCTAAAGCCTACTGGGTGCTCAGCCCCGATGTCACACTCAGCACTGAGGTGGATCAAGCAGGTTAAAAGGCTGGTCTTAGGGCTGCCTCCATCAGTAAGGCCTTCTGATGGATCTTTCGTTCTGCGTCTGCGGCCTGAAAGCCTTCCAGATCTTTCATTTCTCCTTCCTGTGATTTTCCCTCAGGCATTTCAGGCAACTACTGTGGGGATTGTTAAGAGGGAAGGGTTTGCTGCAAGAAATGCAAGACTTAAACACCAGAGACCAGGGCATCCCTGGCTCCCAGGCCAAAGTCCTAGGAGTCACTATTCCTAACCTAAATACTCAACTGTTTAACTATTAACAAGTACTAAACTATGTAGAGAATGAATAACATCAACAACTATCAGAAGGTACTGAGCACTTATGAAGCAAGCAGGGCAGTTCCGGTAACCATCACAGGTGGAAAGAAGGAATTTGAGGGGGCACAGGGTCTGTGGCACCTCCTATGCTATAATGCATGTGGGATTCCAGCAGATGCTGGAGCCTGCCCTCCAGATACTGCTGAAGGGAAAAAAATGTGGTAATGGTGCATGCAGGCGCATACACACCTAGAATGTCATTGGCATGAGCAAGCACTTGAATGGAAGAATTCTCTGCTGTAAGACAGAGCTCTCCCCATGTAGTATCCCTTCATCCAATGTTCCCTGTAAGCTGCACAGGTGGGTGGGTGCGTAATGGCCCACACTCACCCGCACAGGTAACACTGCCCACTGTGCACGGCAGGCAGCCATGCCTCTACCCAGCCAGGACAAGCCCTGCAGCTCTGTGCCATCTCAGCTCCAGCAGCAGCACAGGCTCATTCAGAACCTGCCTGCCAGGAGCAGTGAGAGCTGATGGCCCCTCCCTCATGCTGCATGTAGCCAGGGAAGGACCATCGGGAGAGGGAAATTTAAATCTCTCCCTGTCCTCTGGACCAGGCTGCTTGTGCAGAGGTGGTGGCATCTTTAGGGCCTGTGTGGGCCCCATTAGGTAAGCAGCCCTGAGCCTGGGCAAGAGTGCCCTGAGAGATGGGCAGGGCTAGGCCACGGGGCTCCCAGAGGCAGTGGACCCCAGGGACGCAGGGCTATGCAGTGGACCCCAGGGATGCAGGGCTCTCTGTGGGGCAAAGGATGGGGCTGGGCTGCAGGCAAAGGAGGCCAGAGCCAGGCTGGGAGTTGAAGCAGGGTACTTGGCATGAAAGACTCTAAGCAAAATAAATTATATTGAGCCATTTAGCATCTATATCAAGGGTGAATGCTTTGCTTTTCACTTGCTAAAAAGCTTGAATATACAAAAGCTCCTGATAGAAAAGTGATCTTTTAAAATAAGCAAAAACAAATTGGGTTAATTTCAGAGTCTTTTTCTTTTCTATGAGAGTCTAATGCAATCAGTTTGTCAAGGGGAGGCTTTACAATGTAACTTTGTATAGACTCCTGTGATTGAAGGAAACAAATCCCATTAGGAAAATGAAATGAAAAACTGAAAGAATAAAAAGTCATTTAAGGCGGAAGGCAAATAATATTGCCAGCTGTGCAATAAAAATAATAATAATAAAAAAGCCTTTGTTAGCAAAGTGGTGAACAGATTCTTGCTTAAAACTAGATCAGTCAACTCCAAATGGCTTGACACTTGGAAAAGTTTGACTGAGGGACTGAACTTTGCAGCTGGGGCTCCTTGCTACTTAAAACAATTGTGAAATCCATTCAAATCTGAAATAATAACTTGCTTCCTGAATCCCCATGGAAAGAGGTTTGGCAGCCTGTTAATTTTCATAAGTTTCTCAGGATCTGAATGTATTTCTATTTCCCCAAGAATTTGTTAGAAAAATCAATCATTTTCCTTCACAAATCCATATATACTCTTGCTTCTTGCACGTTTAATTAGGTTTGACTTTAACTATCATAAATTAAAAATAATTAAACTACCTTTATTATATTCTACCACCAGACATAAATCTCATTTGTACTTCATTTTGCTCATTTCAGTTCTGAGAGTATTTACATTCCAGGCATCTTAATTATAAAAGGGATAGCTGTGTTAGTCTAGTCCAGTGAAAAGTTGTTGAAAATTTTTTGGATAAAAAAACCATAAACTCCAAAACTGCAATCTTAGAGACACTTTATGTCAAAGAAAGATACTCACAATGTTTAAAGTTTCCTATATGCCTAATTAATTTTATTGCCCTTCATTTAGGGGACTGTTGGCCCATATTTAGCTTTTGAGAGGTATGGTTGGGTATGATAATATAACAGAATCAAACCTAGCTCTGTTTGATGCAAATCCTTTAGGCACAAAAAATGGCCGTGGTTACAGAGATGTGACGCTATGAGAAACTGTCTTGAAACATGTTTTCTGCCATTGCCACCTTTAAGTTTTGAATTTCTCAGATAACTTTACTGAAGGTGTTGCCCCGAGGGAATCTGGGAAACGGTTGCTACCTAGCGATCGTGATATGCAATGCATGGTAATTTAATATGTTTACTGAGGGCAAAATAGGTGTATTTTTAAGGTTGATGGCAGGATATTAAATACCATCCCATTAACAAGTCAGTCTGATGATTGAATCTGAAGCCACCTACTTAACTTCAATCTATGTTTTGGACATTTAGGGCCTGATCCACTTTGAACCTCTTTTACCCCACTCAGGCAGCATAACAGGGACTTAAATGAGACTTATTTTAGGGCCCTTTTGCACTGCCAGAGTGTTAAAAGAAGCTTCAGTGGAATTAAGAATCTAGCCCTCCATTTGTGTTTTTTCTTAGTTTATTATACCCCACTCATTTAAAGAGTCTTGATCATTGATTCCAGAAATGTGAGGCTAAATTTTAAGCTAAAAGGTGGTATACTAAAAATGTTCCTTGACATTGTCACTTATACACTGACATGATAAATTCACATTCCTGGCCCAGTTGATTGATGTATGTGGCACATTTCAAGCATCTAATACTGATGTTGGGTGAGGCTTCAGTCTGATGAGTAATATAATGACACAGTCTCGTAACAGGTTGGAAGTTTCTCAATGAGACATGATAATGCACATCAAATCATATCTAACTGCTGGATTCAAGGTTAACCTTGACTCTATATATGTAAAAAAAAAAACAAAAAAACAAGGAGTTGTGTGGCACTTAAAGACTAACAGATTAATTTTTTGCATGAGCTTCCATGGGAGAAAATCCCACTTTGTCTATATATGCATTCTGGAAATGTGACAAAGACAGGCAATAAAAGCTGCGAGGTGGTTCCCAACCAGCGTGCCGCAGCACACTGGTGTGCCGCAGCAACACCCAAAGTACGCCATGAGAATCTAGGAGAGCTAGATTTAGAACTCCCTCCCTGCTCAGTCCAGCCACATGGGCTGTGCAGGGCTGGCAAATGCTCACCCCACCCAGGGCAAATCCTCACCCCACTGCTTCTCCCTCCCACCCCAGTGGGCCCCGTTCCCTGCCCCCAGCCCCCTGCTGCCTGTGATTGACCTTCCCATCACTGCAGGGGCCAGAATTATACCTCTAGGCTCCAGCTCACCCCCCCGCAGCTACACACACACCCAACCAAACAGCCACCCCACAACCTCAGCTATACACCCTCTGCAACACATCCAGTCCCACCCACCTCTGCTACACACATACCCCCTGCCCCCCATAACCCCCAGCAGCCCCCCTCAAAGCCCTTACCCTGGCTCTTTGCAGGCTGGCTGACAGGCTGGGAGCTGCTTCCCTGCCACATTTGTGGAGCCCCCTAAAGAGCTCACTATCGGCCCCTACTGCTACCTTCCCTGTGGCCCCAGTCCCTCCCCGCAGCCCTAACCAAGCCACACGACCCCCCAGGACTCCTTTTCTGTTTTGCTGAACTGAACTAACATGACTATCCCTCTGGAACTCCTAAATTATTCTTGCGTTATTTTTAAAGATCTTCCCATCATGAAGCTTGTAAGTTGATCATCTTTCACTTAACATAAATGAGCTAATGCTGAACTACAAAGTTAAAATGAATTTTTTTTAAAAGTATGAACATTAATTAATAAATAAAAAGTGGTAACATTAATGATGTATTTCCTCTTGTCCAACAAAAATAATAAATATCACATTTAAAATTTTGGCAGTCAAAGCTTACAAATGTTTCATATAGGCTTGGGTTTATGTGCACTAGACATTTAATACAAATAATTATAATAAGTAAAAAAAGGTTCCTCGTGTGTAGCTATAAATGAAACAACACCAAATTTCAGTGAAATTCTCTGAAGTACTCAAGTTTATAAGACTCTTGCCCCCTCAGCAATTTTAAATAGTAAGTACTGAAGAAGCTAAAAAATTACTTACAAAAAAAAAGATACAGCACAGACATCACACACAGGGTAAGACTTCCAACCCTTCCTGGTACTTGCCAAACTGGTCTTTAAATCCTCCTGTGACAGAAGTTCGACAACCTCCCTGGACAATTTATTCCATTTCTTTAATAACCCTGACAGTTAGGAAGTATTTCCTCTTGCCCAACATAAACCTCCCTGTGACAGACCACTCCCCAGATCCGGTCCACTGTGCTACTGTGACCTCCCACTTCTGAACCCAAATTCACCCCGCTTTGCCAAGTGACCACTCACTCCTGAGTCAGTCCACTCCATCCTCTCATGTGCAATCGATCCCAGGCAGTGGGTGTATGCCCCCTGGCTATTTGAGGGATGGTCCCCCAACAAGCACCCCTGGCCCCAGTTACTACACCAGGAGCCACTATCTACAGAGATTGGGAACCACTCCCAATCACCACACACTCAAGTCTGCCCATTTAACAAAGAAATGGATCATGCCCAGCCTTCTCCACTCACATCCTCTACTAGTTTATTGATCAGATTATAATTCTAGGTGAGAATACGGCTAATCATAGCAGAATCACAGTATAAGTGAGTCAGGAGAGACCACAGGAAAATAAAAGGTAAAATACATGTGCTAACTTAATACTTCTACTTAAAACTCATAGTCCAAAACATGTTTATGCTCAACGTGTTCGGCTGTTAGATGTTTGCTCAGCCAGTCGCTGCTTGAGGCCAGGCAGGGCCCAGATCTTGCTTGAAGTTGTTTCAAATGGAGAGCCCCAGCTCAAAAGACCCTGAATCTTCCAGGTGTCTTGGTTTATCTCCCTGCTCAACCCCTGCCTTTCCGGGCAGAGGTGATCCCTTTGTCTCTTCACAGACACCTCCATTTGCATCCCTTTGTCCCTTTCAACTATTTGTTTGCTCACTGCTGTTGGGAAAGACCTCTGTCTGTTCCCTCATCCATGGAAAGCATGTTACATATTTGTGAACAAATGTTTGAAGTTGTAGAAAACGTATCATCATAGAAATCATGTAGAATAAGCCATTAGCATCCATAAAGAAACATTGCATGGTATAATTGACAGCAAATCATACAATTCCAGTGTATAAGTGAACAGAAAACGGTGGGTTACTCACCAGTAACCGTCCTTCTTCGAGATGGGCTGCTCGGATCCATTCAGTAATAGGTGCCTCCGTGCCGGAGCGCCGGATTGGTCCGAAAACTTTTGTCCCAGCATGTCAGGAAAGGGTAGGTGGCCTCCATCCCTCATGCCACCCACCGCTATATATATGGCCACCTCCTGACCCCTCTTCAGTGCCTCGGAGTCGCCAACTCCATGTGCGGGGATGGAGGGGAGGGACCTGAATGGAACTGAGCAGCCCATATCGAAGAAGGATGGCTACTAGTGAGTAACCCACCGTTCTTCTTTGAGCACTGCTCGGATGCATTTGGTAATAGGTGACTACTACCCATGCTGATGGATGGCGGGTGGAGTTGGCTCTTCCGCCTTCAGCATAGCGAAGAAAACACCCCAGATGGGAATCGGCCCAGTGAGCAAGACTCTAACCAGAGCCAGGAGGCGAACTAGGCTCCTGGCGTGGCGCAGAAGAATTGATAACTGTGAGCCAACCCAAAGTTAGGGATAGGTCCAGCCCCACTGAGGCAGGCGTGCGAGGGCAGGATGGACCAAGGTCACCATGGTGAAGATGAAGAACGCAATAGGACAACATAGGGTTGCGCTTCACTGCTATACTAGGTGGTATAGCACAAGGAAAGGGACCAGAGAATAAGTGTCTGGTCATAAAACCTTCCAGCATGAGCTGTAAAGAGACGTTGGAGGTCAGTGGGTGTGGGATTAGCCGTCATATCCGTAGTCCACACAGGGAGCAGAGAAGGGAAAATTACCCATGAACAGAGCACATTCGGTCCAAACCAGGAGCCAAAGGATCGCGGCCTAGCTGTGATGGCTGCGGACTACACAGACAGTCACCAGAGGAATGAAGCTACCCCTTGTTCTGATCACAACCAGAAAAACCCTGGATTCAAGCAAGAAGGGTCTGAGGAAGGCACTTGGAAGCAGTACCCAAAACTCGAAGGCAAGACAGGTGCGGTGAGTGGCGCATTGCATGTTGGCCAGGGAACCTTAAGCTAGTGCGCAAGCGCACGCTTCCAGCGATGTATGGAACTGAAAACTGGGGTTGTTTAGGGTTTTATTTTTTTTGAAAGGGTCCCCAGGATGTTAGCATCCACAAAGTGGCATGATGGCCTTAGGTAGTGTGGATGGTTAATACCTATAAGTGCCTCAGTAGCGTACAAGCTCACAGAACGGGCCCATTGTTGGGCCTGTAATTCCGTGGGGTTCCAGCATCACGACGATTGCCCGGATGACATGAAGAGGGAAGAAGGGGAGGCAGGGAACAATGCAGAGCCACCGCTTGGCCAAGCCACTGGGGGTGGCTGAAGGTTTGTGGAGATCCAGTAGCAGGGATATGATGTCGTGTGCCTAGGGCATCATTGGAGGAGAACCATGCCGCAGCTATGTTGCACCTACCTGCGTAGCAGGAACAAGGGCATGTAGAGACAGAACTGCCCCGAAAATACGGTTGCCATAGGAAGGATGAGTCACCTTCCAAGCACGCAAGACGTGGAATTGCTCGCAAACAGTCAAATGCGGCACTACCGCAGTATCTTGAGTCTGAGGAACCCAAGTGTAGTGTTATTTGCAGCTGGATGAAACCCAGTGCCATTCCTCGTGGAGGATATAAGCCTCTGAGGTTTTGGTACTTTGGAAACAGGAAACTTGACCTGTCTTCCTCTATCTATTATATCTCACCCCTATGGGTGGTATGTGTCTTTCTCAACCTCGCGTCCTCTACCAGAGGCCTGGGAGTTTGAGGGTTCTGTGCAGTATCTTAGCTGTTCCTAGCACTGCACTCTTCTGGACAGAGAGCTCTGATGTTCTTCCTGGGATTTATTGGAGCCACTCTCCCAGCTTAGGAGTCACAGCCCCGAGTGCTTCTGCCACCACTGGGACCACTTTGGCCTTTACTTTCCACATCCGCTCTAGTTCCTCTTTCAGGCCCTGGTACTTCTCCAGCTTCTCATACTCCTTCTTCCTGATGTTGCTGTCACTTGGCACTGCTACATCTATCACCACTGCTGTCTTCTGGTTCTTGTCTGTTACCACAATGTCTGGTTGATTGGCCAGTACCTGCCTGTCTGTCTGGATCTGGAAGTCCCACAGAATCTTAGCCCTATTATACTCCACGACCTTCTGTGGAATCTCCCATCTGCTCTTGGGAGGGTCTAGCCCATACACTGTGCAGATGTTCCTGTACACAATGCCAGCTACTTGGTTGTGCCGTTCAGTGTATGCTGTTCCTGCCTGCATCTTACATCCTGCCACTATGTGTTGGACTGTCTCTGCGGCTTCTCTGCACAGTCTGCACCTTGGGTCCTGTCTAGAGTGGTAGACTCCTGCTTCAATGGATCTGGTGCTCAGTGCCTGTTCTTGTGCTGCTATGATCAGTGCCTCAGTGCTGTCTTTTAGTCCAGTCCTTTCCAGCCACTGGTAGGATTTCCCAATGTCAGCCACCTCAGCTATCTGTCGATGGTACATCCCATGCAGGGTCTTGTCTTGCCATGGCACTTCTTCTGCTTGATCTTCCTCCCATGTCTGCTGCTGCCTCAGGCATTCTCTCAGCAGCTCATCTTTGGGTGCCATCTTACTGATGTGCTCCTGGATGCTCTGGGTTTTATCCAGGACAGTGGCTTTGACATTCACCAAACCCCGCCCGCCTTTTTTCCGGCTGGTGTACAGTCTCTGGGTGTTGGATTTGGGGTGGAAACCTCTGTACATTGTGAGGAGCTTCTGGGTCTTCACATTGGCAGCCTCCATGTCCTCCTTTGGCCAGCTCACTATACCGGCACGGTATCTGATGACTGGCAGGGCGTACCTGTTGATGGCGTGGATCTTGTTCTTCCCATTGAGCTGGCTCTTCAGGACCTGTCTTATCCTTTGGTGGTACTTAGATGTTGCTGTCTTCCTTGCCTCCTCATTGTGGTTCCCATGTGACTGTGGGATGCCAAGGTACTTGTAGCTGGTCTGTATGTCTGCTATGTGGCCTGCTGGTAGTTCCACCCCATCAGTCTTGACTACCTTCCCTCTCTTTACTACCATCCGGCCACACTTCTCCAGTCCAAATGACATCCCAATATCCTCACTGTAGATCCATGTCAGGTGGATTAGTGAATCAATGTCTCGTTCATTGAAAGCATACAGCTTGATGTCATCCATGTAGAGGAGGTGGCTAATGGTAGTTCCACTCTTGAACTTGTATCCACATCCAGTCCTTGTGATTATCTGGCTGAGGGGGTTCAAGCCAATGCAGAACAGCAGTGGGGACAGCGCATCACCTTGGTATATGCCACACTTGATGGCCGCTTGTGCAAGCTGTCTTGAGTTGACTTCCAGTGTTGTCTTCCACAGTCCCACTGAGTTCTTGAGGAAGGTCCTTAGTGTCCTGTTGACTTTGTATAGCAGCAGACATTCACAGATTCATGTGTGCGGCACTGAGTTGTAGGCTTTCCTGTAGTCAATCCAGGCTGTGCTCAGATTGGTCTGTTTAGACTTTGAGTCTTGGGTGACTGCTCTATCTATGAGCAACTGGTGTTTTGAGTCTCTGGTGTTGTTCCCAATGCCCTTCTGAGCTGTGCTTAGGTACTGGCCCATGTGGTCCTGTAGCTTGGCGGCTATGATGCCTGATAGGACTTTCCATGTTGTGGGGAGGCAGGTTATTGGCCGGTAGTTGGACGGTGCTGTTCCCTTGTGGGGGTCTTTCATGATCAGCACTGTCCTTCCTTGTGTTAGCCAGTCTGGGTGGGAGCCTGCTGCTAGCAGCTGGTTCATCTGTGCTGCTAGGCGTTCATGCACCACTGTTAGTTTCTTTAGCCAGTAGGCGTGGATCATGTCCGGTCCAGGTGCTGTCCAGCTCTTCATGTTCTTGACCCGCTGTTGGATGTCTGCTACTGTGATGGTGACTGGTTCCTGTTCTGGGAGATTGCTGTGGTCTTTTCTCAGGTCCTGCAGCCACTTTGCACTGGTGTTATGAGTCTTCTCTTTCTCCCATATGGTCTTCCAGTACTGTTCAGTTTCTGCTGTTGGTGGCTCTGCTGTTATTGTGTTGTTGCACTGCAGTTGGGAGTGCACCTTGGATGGCTCTTTGGCGAACAGGGCATTTATCTTTTTGGCCTCTGCTTCTCTAGTGTATCTCCTTAGCCTGGTAGGTTAAGGTGGGCAGGCATAAACAACTCTGTAGAGGGGCTTTCGTGCCCAGATTGCAGTGTTGTACCAGCTATGTAGGGGCTGACACTGCCAAAAAGGGGTGGGCTCTGATGAGGGAGACCCAGGATAGGTACTCCCATTGCTGTTCCTGTGCCAAAGATAAACGCAACGTTGACTCCTAGCCCTTGAGTTCCTTGATCCGGAAGTTCCAGGTCAGGTATGCTAGGTTTCTGCTTAGAGAGTGAAAAGGGGAAAGAGGGAAGTGTGCAAGAAGGGCTTACCCTGCTTCTGGAAGGGTGGGCCCAGGGTGGGGACTCCAGGATAGGTTGTCCTCGTACCGGCCAAGTTTGCCCGCCAGGGAAAAGGGCTGTTGCAAGGCCTCAGATTCAGCTAGAAGGGGGGAATATAAGGTGACAGGAGTTGGACGACCCTGCCTTGGCCTTTCCTGGAGGTTAAGGAGTGCCGTAATGATGTGAGACTGGCGGTTGGGGTGGTGGAGTTCTCGTCTAGCACAAGGGTACCTTAGTCGAGCTGGTCTAGCCAGCGTGTCAGCAGTATGTTAGCGAGGGAAGGGATTCCCTCCCCAGCCCTGCTGTATGGTCTTTGGGGAAGCAGGAGTGGTTCCGCATCCTCAGAGCAGTGGTTCCCAACCAGTGTGCCACAGTTCACCCAAAGTGTGCCATGAGAATCTGGGAGAGCCAGAGTTAGAACTCCCTCCCTGCTCAGTCCAGCCACATGGGCTGTGCAGGGCTGGCAAAAAGCAGTGGCGGCTTTTTGGGGTAGGTAAGTAATTTTTTAGCTTCTTCTGTACTTACTATTTAAAATTGCTGAGGGGGCAAGAGTCTTATAAACTTGAGTACTTCAGAGAATTTCACTGAAATTTGGTGTTGTTTCATTTATAGCTACACACGAGGAACCTTTTTTTACTTATTATAATTATTTGTATTAAATGTCTAGTGCACATAAACCCAAGCCTATATGAAACATTTGTAAGCTTTGACTGCCAAAATTTTAAATGTGATATTTATTATTTTTTGAACCATCATTAATGTTACCACTTTTTATTTATTAATTAATGTTCATACTTTTAAAAAAATTTTCATTTTAACTTTGTAGTTCAGCATTAGCTCATTTATGTTAAGTGAAAGATGATCAACTTACAAGCTTCATGATGGGAAGATCTTTAAAAATATCATACGCAAGAATAATTTAAGAGTTCCAGAGGGATAGTCATGTTAGTTCAGTTCAGCAAAACAGAAAAGGAGTCCTGGGGGGTTGTGTGGGGTGGTTAGGGCTGCAGGGAGGGACTGGAGCCACAGGGAAGGTAGCAGTAGGGGCCAATAGTGAGCCCTTTACGGGGCCCCACAAAGTAGTTTGTGGCAGGGAAGCAGCTACCAGCCTGCAAAGAGCCAGGGTAAGGGCTTTGAGGGGGGCTGCTGGGGGTTATGGGGGGCAGGGGGTATGTGTGTAGCAGAGGTGGGTGGGAGTGGATGTGTAGCTGAGGTTGTGGGTGGCTGTTTGGTTGGGGTTGTGTGTAGCTGGGGGGGGGGTGAGCTGGAGGCTGGAGGTATAGTGCTGGCCCCTGCAGTGATGGGAAGGTCAATCACAGGCAGCAGGGAGCTGGGGGAGGGGGGAATGGGGCTTACTGGGGTGGGAGGGAGCAGCAGTGGGGTGAGGATTTGCCCTGGGTGGCAGGGGGCCGCTGTGGATAGAGAGGGAAGTGGGTGCTACTCCGTGCTCCCCTGCCCTACCTTTCCACTCCCCAGGTTCTCCCTGCCCCTCCCCCACAAAGCCACTCCTGTTCTCCCTTCCCTTCGCCTCGCTTGGCACCCTTGTGCTGTTCCCCACATGGCTGTCCTCTTTGGCTGCTACCATTTCTGGTGCCACCCTGGGAAGAGAGGGGGGCCCCAACCCCCCCCCCCCCCGCAATGCTTACCAGGCTTACTGGGTTGCACCGGCCCTGCCCTGCTCTGCTCCCCATACTCACTCCTGCCACTGCAAATAACTCCTGAATTCCCCTGTCTTGCCATCCCTGCTCTGCTACCCCTACTACCCCACATAGCAGCTTTTCTGACCCACTGTGCCATAGTTCATAAATATTCATGTTATTTTGAGCTAATTTGAATATTCATGAGTTTTTAATGGAGGTGTGCCTCGAAAAATTTGAAGGTATCAAGGTGTGCCACAGCAGAGAAAAGGTTGGGCACCACTGGTGTAGATGATCATAGAGGCTATATAGAGAACAAGTGTCATTGTCTCACATTTGTTTAGTAAATTGATAAAACTACAGTACTTCAAATTAACATTTTTTTTTAAAGTTTGAAGGAAAAGACAGCTCTGAATTTGTTTTCAGTTAAGGCACTTAGGCATGCTAATACTTCCAGCACCAAAAAAAAAAACATTGCCCAGGGAGTTCCATGCCTAATAAATTGCTGCTCAGCAAATACCATAACTTGCTCAGCTGCATCATCAGCTTAGAGGGAACATTAATCATAGAATCATAGGGTTGGAAGGGACCTCATAGGTCATCTAGTCCAACCCCCTGCCAGAGACAGGACTACTCCCACTAAACCATCCCAGTCATGGTTTTGTCCAGCCGGGCCTTAAACACCTTCAAAGATGGAGATTCCACCACCTCCCTCAGCAGCTCATTCCAATGCTTCACCACTCGCCTAGTAAAAAAGTTTTTTCTAATATCCAGCCTCGACCTCCCTAACCGCAACTTGAGACCATTGCTCCTCGTTCTGTCCTCTGTTACTACCGAGAACAGTCGAGCTCCATCTTCCTTGGAGCATCCCTTCAAGTAGTTGAAGGTTGCTATCAAATCCCCCCTCAATCTTCTCTTCTGCAGACTAAATAAGCCTCATGCTCTCAGTCTTTCCTCATAAGGCTTGTGCTCCAGCCCTTTAATCATTTTAGTTTTCCTCCACTGAACTCTCGCTAGCATGTCCCTGTCCTTTTTGTAGTGGGGAGCCCAAAACTGAACACAGTATTCTAGATGTGGCCTCACCAGTGCAGAATAGAGGGGAATGATCACATCCCTTGATCTGCTGGTAACACTTCCTTTGATGCAGCCCAGTATGCCATTGGACTTTTCGGCAGCAAGAGCACACTGCTGACTCATATACAGCTTCCCATCCACCATGACCCCCAAGTCCTTTTCTACACTGCTGCTACTTAGCTGAATGTTCCCAACCTGTAGCAGTGTATGGGGTTTTTCCGTCCCAAGTCCAGGATTTTACACTTGCCCTTATTGAACCTCATAAGATTTCTATTGGCCCACTGTTCCAATTTATCTAGGTCTCCTTGAATCCTGTCCTTGCCCTCCAATGTGTCTACTGGTCCCCCCAGTTTGGTGTCATCTGCAGATTTACAGAGAGTGCAGTCTATTCCATCATCCAGATCACTGATGAAAATGTTGAACAGAACTGGCCCCAGGACCGACCCTTGGGGCACATCACTTGTTACTGGTTGCCAGCTAGACATGGAACCATTGATTCCAACGCTGAAACCGTTGATCTAGCCAGTTTTCTATCCATCTATCCAACCCATACTTCCTTAACTTGCCAGTGAGAATGCTGTGGGAAACTGTATCAAAAGTCTTGCTAAAATCACATCAACAGTTCTTCCTGCATCCAGAAAACCAGTCATTTGATCATAAAAGGAAATAAGATTGGTCAGGCATGATTTACCCTTGGTGAATCCATGCTGACTGTTCCTGATCACTTTATTTTCCTCTAAGTGTTTGAGGATGGATTCTTTGAGAACCTGCTCCATAATTTTTCCAGGGATTGAGGTGAGGATGAGAGGTCTGTAATTCCCTGGATCCTCCATTTTCCCTTTCTTGAAAATAGGTACTATATTTGCTTTTTTCCAGTCCTCTGCAACCTCCCCCATTGTCTATGAGTTTTGAAAGATACTGGTCAGCAGTACTCCTATCTCATCAGCCAATTCCCTTAGCACCCTTGGATGCAGTTCGTCTGGCCCCATGGACTTGTGCACATCCAGCTTCTTTAAGCAGTCCCTAACCTGACCTTCCATCACCAAGGGCCTCTCTTCTTCTCTCCAATCTGCCATACCCATGGTAGTGGGCAGGGAGCTGACCCTGCCTGTGAAAACTGAAGCAAAAAAAGCATTGAGCACTTCAGCTTTTCCCTCATCCTCTGTCATGAGGATGCCTGCCTCATTCAGTAAGGGACCTACACCATCCCTGATCCTCTTCTTGTTATTAATACACTTGTAGAACCCCTTCCTGTTATCCTTTTTATGTTTAAGCTAAGAGCAGAGTTCTCTGCTAAGCCATTCTGGCTGCCTTACACCTTTGCTGTTCTTTCTCCTAATTGGAATGGTAACTTCCTGTGCCCTTAGCAGGGTTTCTTTAAAATATAACCAACTCTCTTGGACTCCTTTCCCCTTCAGATTAGCTTCCCAAGGGATCCTGCCCATCAGTTCCCTGAGGGAGCCAAAATCTGCTTTTTTGAAGTCCAGGGTTCGTGTTTTGCTTCTTTCCTTCCCTCCTTTAATCAGCATCCTGAACTCAACCATGTCATGGTCACTATTGCCTAGTTTGCCATTTACCTCTACCTCCCTGATCAATTCTTCCCTGTTTGTGAGCAACAGGTCGAGAGGTGCAAGGCCCCTAGTTGGCTCCTCCAGCGTTTGTACCAGAAAGTTGTCCCCAACACTCTCTAAAAACTTCCTGGATTGCCCATGCACTGCTGTATTGGCCTCCCAGCAGATGTCAGGGTAACTGAAGTCCCCTATGAGCACCAGGGCCTGTGATCTAGAAGCTTCCGCTAGTTGTCCACAGAACACCTCATCCACCTTCTGCTTCTGGTCTGGTGGTCTATAGCAGACACCCACCACAACATCCCCCTTGTTGCTTTTCCCTCTCAGTGTAACCCCTGTGGGCATGCTTCTACTTCCATAATGGAGCTCTGAGCAGTCACAGAGCTCTTTTACATATAGTGCTACTCCTCTCCCTCTTCTTCCCTGCCTGTCCTTCCTGAACAGTTTATACCCATCCATGGCAGAGCTCCAGTCATGCAGACTATCCCAGCACATCTCTGTTATTCCAATGATATCATAGTTCCTTGTCTGCGCTAGTACTACCAATTCTTCCTGCTTATTTCCCAGGCTC
Organism: Podocnemis expansa; assembly: GCA_007922195.1. Classification (NCBI taxonomy): domain Eukaryota; kingdom Metazoa; phylum Chordata; order Testudines; family Podocnemididae; genus Podocnemis; species Podocnemis expansa. Next base: position 6,225,001 of record ML682310.1, read on the forward strand.
CTTGCATTAGTGTATAGGCACCTAAGATACCCAGCCGATTTCCCTACTTTGTCATTTTGATTTGCAATGCTATTACATATACCTCCTTGCATTTTTTCTTGGAGTTGTCCTTCCCCACTCTCCTCACATACTGGGGCTTCAGTAGAACACTTAAGACAATTATTTGATTCCCCCCTCATGTTTCAACTACCTTCTCTTTTATTCCTGGTGATACAGTCCCAGCACCCCCCAAGTTCCATCCCTTCCCCCCAGATCTCCCACACTGTCACTTACCTGTGGGCTTTGGTCTCCTTCCCCCTTTGAACCTAGTTTAAAGCCCTCCTCACTAGGTCAGCCAGTCTGTGCCCAAATATGCTCTTCCCCTTCCTGGACAGATGAAGGCCATCTCTGCCTATCAATCCTCCTTCCTGAAACAGTACTCCATGGTAAAGGAAGCCAAATCCCTCTTGACCACACCATTTTCACAGCCAGGCATTCACCTTTAGGATGCATCCGTCTCTCCTCAGGCCTCTAGCCTTGACCGGAAGGATCGTGGAGAACACCACCTGTGCTCCAAACTCCTTCACCCGTGCTCCCAGAGCCCTGTAGTCACGTTTGATCTGCCAAGGATCACCTCTCACAGTATCATCGGTACCCCAATGGATAAGAAGCATGGGGTAGTAGTCTGAAGGGCGGATGATTTTTGACAATCCCTCCATAACGTCTCGGATATGTGCACCTGGCAGGCAGCATACCTCCCTAGAGGCCTTGTCAGGGAGACAGATGGGTGCCTCCGCTCATCTCAGGAGTGAGTCCACCATCACCACAACCCTACTCTTCCTCTTAGGTGAGATGGCTGTGATCTCCCCAGCCTCTGGGTGCACGGCATCTCCTCTACCTCCTGCATTGCCTCTAGTGCCGCATAACGGTTCCTCACCACAATGGAGGGTGGGATGTGAGCAGGCGTGGAGCATTGTCTGCTGCCAGAGGTGACCAGCTGCCAGTGTCCTCCCTCTGCCATAGGCATCCCATCCATCTTCAGAGCTGTGGCAGTAGCCCTTGGCACTGGGATAGGGACCTCCTCCTTGCATGTCTCATCGTGGACACTGTCAAGGCTGTTTCCCCACTCTGGCAAAAGGTGGGGAAGGTGGGGGCCTGCAACAGGCCTGAAAAGCCAATGGCCTTAAAGCCTGCTCTTAAAACTCTCCAAGGCCTCCAGTTCCTGGCCTTGGAGTGGCATCACCGCCACCACCCAAATGCAAAAAATCTCTTGAAACCCAGGAAGGCACACTTGGGAATTCCTTTCTGTGAGGTACTTGCAATCACTTTTATTCCTCCCTCAGAAAAGTGACTGAACTGCAGCTGCAATATGAGCTGGAACTGGAACACAGTTCCCTTTAGTAGCTGGCTGTGGAGTCTGAGGCACATGCACACAAATCTCTTGTTTTTCAGGACACAGAACCAGAGCTTACTTAAAAGGTAAAATCTTTAATTAAAAAGAACAGATAAGAAACACAGAGAGTTGCTTCTCTGGGATTTAACTTAGGTAGTTACAGGGGAGGGGGGGTACATGTGCTCAGCACAGAGAAATCCAAAAACAAAAAAATACCCTGACCACATCTAAATAAACATTCCCTGTTCTACTCATGCCTGGTCAGTAACAAACTTATCTTTGGTAAGGATGTTGCTGGATCCTTCTTCAAGCCTTTTTACCTGGCCTCCTCCTGATCCTTCCAGGAGCTCTGCTGCATCCAAACAGGAACAGGCAAGGCTGCTGCTCCAATTCAAAAACCTGTGCTTTGTTCCTATTGGCTGTCCTGGGACTCACTGACCAAAGTGTTAACCCCTTCCTCACCAAGGGTTACTACAGCGTGCACCCAGATCCCTTGTCTCCTATGGGAGGAAAGGCACAAGTACATATGGGTATGACCTGGCTCCTTAGGACTGGTGTGAGCACATGGGGCCTGAGATCTGTGGGGACCACTGTCAGCTAAGATGCCAAGTAGTCCAGATGGAGGGGAATAAAACTGAAGGACAAAAATCGTCATACCATAACCCGGGTAGGGTCCAATCGCGAAGTGTATAGGGTGTCCCTGGAAGGTGTGGCTTTTATTTTTTGGGGGGTAAATAACTTCCCATTGGTCCCTCACCCCATCAGAGCGAAGGATGGATCAGGCACCACCCATCTCCCTTAACTTGTTCGCATGGGTCGATAATGTCCTGCAAGGAGTGGAGTAGAGTAGGGAGCCATCGAGGGACCCCTTCGGCTAGTGAGGAGGTAAAAGAAAGAGAGACGGGTATGTCCGTGGCAGTGGGAGTAACCGCATGGCAGTCGCCCAGCGGAGGAGTGCAGAGCATAAGCATTTGGGGAAAGACGCAACCCCCCCGTGATCAAATGCACTTACCAGAAATTTAAGAGAGAGTGAACCACACTCATGGCAATGTAAAAGGGCAGAGATATGCTTTCATTTTTAGTTGAGGGGAGCACTGTTCCCCACAAGCCCCCCTTGACATGGGTCCAGGTAGATGGAAGGCTAGAAAGTCACAGGTGTTTGCCTTCTGACTGAGGGAGCCATGGGGATAAAAACCTTTCCGGAAGGCCGAGGAAGCAGGCCCTGCTGATCCGGAGGGTGTTTTATAGAAAACTGAAGAGCTGCAACAGTACCCTTACTTGACAAGTTGCATGTAGACAGAAAAGCAAAACCCCAGGGTACCCATAAGTAGACCCCACTGGAAGAGAGTGGTGAGGAGGTTCTCTGTGTGGAGAATGGAACGGCACTGGGCTGCCCAATGGTCGATGACAAAAATCTAGTCCCTGTTCCCTGCTAGCCTAAGGTGATTGCGGGATGGAGAGGGAAAGAAGGAAAAGGCAGGTCTCACGGAAAGGGTCCCATACCGATAGGAATATAAAGGTCTCTGATCGGACATCTGGCTGTAATATAGGGAGGTGTGAGGAAAAAAATGGAGAAGGTGTTCATCCATCCCTTTATGTGTTGTGGACCCGTCTGCTAATTTCTGGCAGATTTCCGCAGGAGAGAAGGAGGAGATGGCAAAAGAATAGCAGTTTTCTCAGGTGGGTCTGGTAGTCTAAAGAGGGGAGCCCTGTGGAAATGAGAGTTCAGGGTCCCCGAGAGGCTCATCTTATACTCTGTCCGATCAAGATGACTGGTGCTCTCTATGATGGTGAGGGCTGAGGGGGGTTAGTAGGCGTTTGAGAAGGGAGCATACCCAGAGATCGGAGGTCTGACCTGGGGTCTCTGGCACCACTTAAGAGGAGGTCTGAGTTCTCCACAAATGGTGGGTTTCCTACAGTAACCGTCCTTCTTTGAGATGGGCTGCTCAGATCCATTCAATATTAGGTGTCTCCGTGCTGGAGCACCGGCTTGGTTGGAAAAACTTTTGTCCCAGCCTGTCAGAAGAGGAGAGGCGGCCACCGCCCCCTCATGCCACCTGCAACTATATATACGGCCACCTCCCTGCCCCCTCCTCAGTTCCTTAGAGTCGCCAACTCCAGAAGCGGGAACAGAGGGGAGGCCCCTGGATGGATCCGAGCAGCCCATCTCGAAGAAGGACAGTTACTGTAGGTAACCCACCATTCTTCTTTGAGCATTGCTTGGATGCATTCAGTATTAGATGACTACTAGCCATGCTGACAGATGGTGGGTGGAGTTGGCACTTCTGCCTTCACCACAGCGATAAGTTCCCCGAAGCAGGCCCCCCCCGCCCCAGCAAGATACTTGCCAGGGAAATGGGGAGCGGGCCTAATGGCCCGGAGGGCAAGGGCTGAGGGTCCACCAGGACAGGGTATGCCTGAACCCACTGAGGTCGAAGAATAAGGGTCAAGCCAGGTCACCTGGTTTGAGAAAAAGGAAGGCAATCTTGGGTCAGATTGCGTGGGTGCCCTGCCTAAGGGGAACTTGGAACGTAACTGGCCAATAAGTTGGCCCATGGCACGTTTTATGGATGCGCCAGAGAACAATAAGGCCTATCAAAGGGCTGGCTGAGCGAGCGCGTTTTGGCGTGATGCGAGTAGGCATAGAGCACCGCGGGCTTCCAGGAGCCACCCAGCCATAGGCTAGTGGTGGCTGCTAGTTGCATATTAAGGGAAGGAAGACGGCAATGGCCACCATGGAGAATGCAGCTACGCGGGCCATCTGAACCAAGGGAAGGAGGGGTAAGGCCACGAGGTGGCTCGAGGTGACCGAGGGGCCCACGAAACACAGCCTATGATCTAAGAGTTTGGTTAAAGGGAGGGGAAAAGAGCGAGGACTTCGGCGAGAACAATTACCCCGAGTGCATAAGCACATAATTTAACCAGAGTGGCCCTGTAACTGACTCTCGTAGGGGAGGCATGGGAAGTGCTGGCTGCACATGGCCTAGCAATTGGAGGGAAGGCCTATAGGCTGGACGCATTAGATTTCCCTCTGGCTCTTGCTAGAGCATGGGAAAACGGGGAGCGGTAGGAGGAAAAAGCTCTGCCCTTGTTAAAGAGTCCCTAGTTGATCAAGGGATCGATGGGAAGCCAGAAGAGGCCACCAGCGTCAATGCGTAAGTCTTTGTCTGGGGAGTGGCTCTAGCATCTCATCAGCCAGGGTAGTCCAGGAGGCATTTCTAAGACACGATATGAAGGAAGGCACCAATGAGGGCCCTTTTAGGCTGGGAAGGGAGCCTGAGTTGAGCGGTCGCCAGATTGAGGGACACCCCGTTATCAGAGAACCCACCAGGGTCCCCGCCGGAAAGGGGGGTGGGGGCACAGGCGGCAGAGAGAAGAGGTGGGAGAACTGACAAAGCTGCCATACATTGCCTAGAAAGATGGGGTTCTCTGCATGTTGCACCAAGGCAATAGCGGTGGTGTCAATGGGGGCACCCCCCCTTTTTCTTCCCCCGACCAGGGTATGTGGAGTCCAATGTGGAGTCCTATCGGGGGGAAGTCTTCGGACATGTGCATCTCGGAGCCCCACCAAAGCTAGGCTACAACGAGGAGCATCTCCGTCCCTTGATGGGGCTAGGGTGGGAAAACGCGATGGGCGCAATAGGGGAGGAGAAAAAAATTTTGTTGTAGCGGGGGGCACTTTTCGTTGGCGGGTTCTGATCTAAGGGGAGCGCTACTGCTAAACCTCCCAATGCTGTAGGACCCAGCCCAGGTGGGGGCTCAAGCTCTGGACCTTCAGGTTAGGGCCTGGTGCTCAGTAGCTAGACCCATGGGAGTACGGAGGTGGGCCTAGGAGGGCCTGGCAGATCTGGTCTTTCTATGGAAGGGGGAGGCGGGTAAGGCTAATGGCGCCTTGAGCCAAGGGAGGGTAGCAATAGCCAGGCAGCTCGCACCCCTGAGTGGTGGCTGAGAACCTTCTGTTCCAAGGGTTTGGTTTTTTTTTTTCAGGTGTAGGGTTTAGGGCAGTGGGGTGGCACCTGGGGGAAGAAGGCCAAAGTACTTGGCCTCCCGTCATGGACCTCTGGCTGTGCCCACCACCGGAAGAGTTTCGGGAGGGAAAAGGAACTCTCCTTCAAAAGGCAGGTCCAAGACCGCCTGCTGCGTGTTCAGGCCCACTCTGGCCTCTCTAAGCCAGGCTGCCCTGCGGAAGGTAACCACCGACGCCATGGTCTGGACAGTGGTGTCCGCCGCATCATGGGCGGAGAGAAGAAGATCCTGTGAGACCATGTTGTCTTCCTCTAGGGAGGCATCATAGTAGTCTCTAGCCTTGGGTGGGAGCAAGTCCCTGAACCTCCCCGATGACTCCCAGATATCCAACAGGTACCTGCTGGTTATGGCCTGGTTGTTGGCCACCCGCAATTGAAAGGCCAATGAGGAATACACCTTGCGGCCCAGCAGGTCTATCTCCCTATTCTCCCTGGAGGAGGGGAGGGGGTACCTGGGGGGCTCTCCAGCCCCCATTGCCATTTGGAGGATGTCCCAAGGGGGAACTGGGTGGCTGGCAAGTGAAGGGTAGTCCGGTTCCGGTACCCTGTATTTCATGCTTGCCACATCTGAGACTGGTGGGATGGGTACTGCCACTTGGTGGCACGGGTACTGCCACCTGGAGCACACAAGCTCCCATACACTCGAGTGGGGTGGGACTGCTAGGGGCTCCGTGGCGGTGAACACTGGCCTGAAAAGAGTATCGGGGGAAGACCCAGGGGCTCCACCTGCATGCCTAGGTGGACCATAGCTCAGCGCAGTAAGTTGAAATGCACCCAGAGGTTCCCCGTAAAGGTGTCCGGTGGCGGAGACAGCACAGCACTAGGGCCCCAGCGGGGAGGGGATGGAGTTTCCTCAGGGGACCATTCCTGAGCCCTGAAATGGAAGGGGGACACTGTTCGGTGCCGGGGCCATTTAGAGCCCCTGGACGGCCCTTCTTTGGCACTGGAGCCTGGGGACGGGGGCTGGGATTCTCAGCCATGTGCTGGTGGTGGCGTACCGCTGGCCTCCATAGCAGAGGGAGAGGGTGGTTGTCCTTTTTGGGCCTAGGCCTTGGACGAGAAGGCTGGCTTGCCCCTTCTAACCATAGGTGGGGCAGGGGGAGTCGGGAGAAGCAGTAAGGCCCGCGCTGCCTCCAACACCTCCAGTGTGGAGAGGACAAGGAGGACTGCTTGGGTGGGACTCCCTCTCCGTCGGCACTGGGCTCTGCGGTGCCGCTGGCAAGGATAACTTGTGCCGAGGTGGAGTCGGCACCGGTGAGACCAGGCTATGCTGGGTCGTCAGCACCAGAGGTGAGGCAGCTCAGTGCCAGGGTGAGCCCAGTGCCAGTGGTGTCAGGCTGTTTGAGGATGACCTCGGTTGGTGCCAAGGTGAGCCCGGTGCCGATAGTGCCGGGCTTGTTATTGGCGACCCCGTGTGGTGCTGGGGTGCCAGGTTGGCACCGAGGTGGTGCAACGGCGGCAGCAGACACTGGTAGCACGGTGCCGCACAGGCCCCAGCGCCGAGCTGGATCTCGGGGCTGGGCCCGAACCCGAAGCTTCAGGTGAGGGATGCTGAGCCTCCTCTGAGGCTAGGGCGTGGCATCGCTGCTCCCTCTCCTTGATGGTCCGGGGTTTGAAGAAGAGACATATGGAGCACGCTGAGACTATATGGTCTTTGCCCAAGCACCTTAGCCACTTCCCATGGGGGTCATCCCTGGGGAAGGCCTTGCTGCATTCGGTACAGGGTTTAAAACCTGGCATGATTGGAAGCTTCAGTCCAGTGACGGAAGGTTCTTGGAGTGGAACTAGTTCCACAGCAGATTCTCCTGTTTGGCGAAGCTGATCTCACGGGACAGGCCACTTGCAACAGCAAGGAGCAGACGTTCCAAATCCGATGCACAAGGCGGAAGAAATAAAAATGAGGATGGGGCAGGGAGGCAGCCATATATATAGTCGCGGGTGGCGCGAGGGGCAGTGGCCATCTCTCCTCTTCTGACAGGCTGGGACAAAAGTTTTCCGACCAATTCGGCGCTCCGGCACGGAGACACCTAATACTGAATGCATCCGAGCAGCGCTCAAAGAATAATGGCTGTTCCTCAAAAGGAAGGTCCTGGATGGCCTGTTGAGTGGCCTGAGGTAGGCCTGCCTCCTGGAGCCATGCCTTGCACCTCATAACAGCCATGGCTACTCCTCAGCTTGCTGTGTCTGAGGCATCCCATGAAGCTAGGAGCGAATCATGGGATGCCAGCGAGCCTCCCTTGAGCAGGGACTCAAAATCTTCCCTCTGATCCTGGGGAAGGAGGCCTATAAATCTCTTTAAGGAGTCCCAAATATCTGCAGTGTATCTAGCCACCAGTGCTTGGTGGTTAGCTATACGCAGGTGGAAGGTTGAGGTCAAGTACACCTTCCTACACAGGATTTCCATCTGTCTAGCCCCTCTGGACCTTGAAATGGGATCCGGGGGGTGGTGGGGGGGGGCAGGGCGGTGTGTACTCCATGCCCTAGGGCAGCTTCAATCAGCCGTGGACTGTCTCGGGTGATGGGTGAGGAAGGAAAAATCTTCATATGGGACCTGCTACTTTTGAGCTGCTATGTCCGACACCAGTGGAAGAGAGGCGGGGCATTGCCAGCAGGATCTGGCAATATCGTGCATGCGAGGGTACAAAAGCATCGCTACAGCATCCAGTGGGGATGATAGACCCGGATCGAATGGGGGTCTCGGACCCCCCCCGCCAGTAAGTTCAGCCTCTTGGCATGAATGGGCAGATACCCTGCGCTGAAGACCAAAGTGGGCCATGATGTCCTCTCTATAGGAACCCAGCCTGGGGTTCAGCTCCCTATCTGGGTTGATAAGAGCAGGCTCTTCGATATTGCAGTAAGTCCACTGTGAAGGGACTTCTCTCGGCACCAGCCATTAATGAGGATGGTACCGATAGGCACCCGGTGCTGCTTGTCTGCCCTTTCTAGAGGGAGTGATCTCTTCCAGGCTCGGGGACCAGGAGCCTTCCCACAGTGCAGGAGGTTTAGCATCGGTCTGAGTAGATGGCACCAGTGAAGTGGAGAAGCAGAGAGCAATCTATAGTGCTTCAGAGACCGGCCTGGGGCGGTACTGCCTGCTGCCTTTGGGAGAGCTTCTTCCTGTGGTCCCAGGGAGCTCATTGCCATACTAGGTGCCAGGGAGCATTGCCATTCAGGTGGAGTCCATTTCCCAGACAGGAAAGCAGGCTTTCCTCTCTGCTTAAGGGGCCTCGGAGGAGTTGGGTGTAGGCAAGAGTAACAGGGCCTTTGCTGCTTTGAAGGCCTCTGGGGTGATCAGAATCCACATCGCTTCATGCCCGCAGTGCTGGGAGTGGCCCAGCCAGGGAGTGCTGGACCAATGGGAGCATTTCAGCACCAAAGACGGTACCGACCGCATCTTCTGCACCATAGGGCTCCGGTGCCGACCTGGTGCATGGTGCCGGCGCCAAAGGCAACCCCGGTTCTTTGGGGGTAGGCTTGTAAGTGATGCCAGGGCACTATGAGACTACTGCCAGCCCCAAGACAGCCTTCCTGTGGAACTGTCAGCTAGTAACTGAGCACAAATTTCCAAAGAGCACCCAAGGTTTCCCAGTGTGAGCCCCCTTGGGTTGGATTTTCAAAGGTGCTGAACACCATCATCTCAAACTAGAGAGAATGGGAGCCACAGGGCTCAACATCTCTGAAAAGACAGATGGCTCACAAAGGGCAAAGCTAGTGGAAAATTTCAGGAATGTCAGCCTTAACTCTTGTCTCCATTTCCCCAGATGTAAAATGGGTGACCTGTTGCAGTTCATGAATACATTGCACCTGGAGGTGAGTTCACAATGGTTTGGGAGGCATTCAAGTGCTACAAGGATGCTGTGGGCAGGCTGGAGTGCAATGTGCCCCTAAAGGCCTGGACTGTAGCCACTGGCAGATGCTGTGCGCAGAAGCTTGCACACTGTCTGCTTGCACCATGCCACATGCTTTGCTGCTGGTATTGCACTTTCCTGAGCTTTGCATAGTCCACTCACAAGAATCCTCCTCTGCCTGTCCCCCTTTTGATCACTTCCCTGGGGAACTTGAAAACTTACTCCAGCTGTGTGGGAAATTTCTCATCTCTCCCCTAGTCAATGAATTCCTTGCTGGTGAAAGAAATGTGCCCAACTGACAGCTCCAGAAATTGGAAGTTTTTGATTCTTCTGTAAAACTGGTGAAGCAGTGAGTGGCCTTCCTAACATGAACAAGGAATTCTGTGGCACTTAAAGACTAACAAATTTATTTATTGCATGAGCTTTCATGGGAGAAAATCCCATCTTCAAAGCATCTGACAAAGTGGGATTTTTCTCCCACGACAGCTCATGTGATAAATAAAGTTGTTAGTTTTTAAATGCCACGGGACTCCTTGTTTGTTTTACTGAACTAGACTAACATGGCTGCCTCTTTGGAATGTCCTAACACAGTGTCCTGGTCACACCACCCCCAAACATTCCCTTAACACCCCCAACCGTGCCTCTGTGTTGCCCTGGAATGAGCAGGGAGTTTGGTCATCATGCAGGTAGGCCCAAGAAACAGGTAGGCAAAGCAACACTGGCATTTACAGAACTGGCACATCCACCCTCTGGGAACTGGACAGAACCCAGCTAGCTCACCAAATCTCCATTAGATTCAGGGTTGTGGAGGGACCCTGCTACAGACATGGGCACATTCAAGACCACAAACTAGGAGTACTAGGTTTCACGCCCCTTGCCTGGCTGCAATGCCAGGGAGCTACGTAGTAAAAGATGGACATAAAATATGTACATTGCCTTGGTGGCATCTTCCCTCTAAGTCATCTAATTATCTCTTCAGAAACTAAAGCTACAGCTGATATGGCAAATATACACACACCATCCACAGGTACTCACGCACACACAAGGGAGTGTACGTGCCACATCCACCCCCCCAATTAGCTGTACATACCATAGAAGTACAATATTTTTAGCCTGTTTAAATGTGATTTAGCAGCTGGAAACAACATGAACCAGTATCAAGCACTCCACTCGCTAGTTAACTCAAATCTGATTCTGCTTAATTTGGCAGTAGAATTTGTTTCCTTTCACAACATATGTACAATTCCCCAGACAACAGCTCTGCTAGTTTTCTGCCAAACCACCTAAATGACTGCACACTTCTTTTCTTATCTAAGACAGTTTTGGAAGTTCTCCTTCAAATCATCCTATTCTATCCCATCTAAACCGGCACCCCCTTTTTTTTCTTGGCACAAAGACTGTTAGAACTAAGGGAAGTCTCAAAACACCAGAAAAACTAGAACAAATTCTCCCCACAGTTATTTTTGCAGGAGGATTAGAGAAAATCAAACCACTGCCTTGTTGTGTTAATACAGGGTCACATTCCAGCCTGGTATTGCCAACACAAAGAGAAAAATCCCATTATCTCTTATATTTCTACTGTCTCAGACATAACAATGAAATTTGCTGGAAGACCTAGTGCCTCCTCTCCTGCCTTCTGGCACAGACAGTGACATCTCTGCCCCTACGTGTCCCTCTTTCATCCTCTCAGCTCCTGGGCTTCACCTTCCCACCCTGCTGTTCAAAATGAGTTTGCTAAGCACTGGCAGTTCAATCAGCTTGCAAACAGGTCCACGTGGGGATGACTCCACCTCTGGAAAAGGGAAGCAGTCACCTATGGATGCAATGAACTTGTGTTGTGGGAGGAATTGCCTGCTGAGTTTGTTGACTTGGTCGTTCCTCTCCCACATTAGGTGAGAGGCTGTAAGGCGGATGTTGTATCTGATAGCCACCTCCCAGAGGCAAACTGTCTCCCAGCAGAGGGCTGAGAAGCAAGCTCTGTAATGATCTTGAGGGTTCATTAAAGACAATACTACAGAATGAGTAAGGAATAGAACTTTAATCATACAGACAGGTATCCAGGTGCGTACCTGGGAGCAGCCATGTTAGATCTTCTCTGGGGCACGTCTCTCAATTTACACAACACTGGCCCATGCTAGGGAGTGTCTCTAGATTCACAGCCTTCTACAAGCATATCACTACATCTTCCCCTCTAAGGAAAAGAAGTAAATAGTTAGATACGTATAAAAGCTAGCTAATAATACATGCACTAACATCTAACAACACATAACAGCTATCTAAACAAAAACGCAGACGAACAGTCCATAAACCCAGGATATGAACTACTTAGGGAGGAGAGGTTACTCTCAAGTGAGTCTTTACCACCCACTTCCCTTACATATGCTAGCAAGTCTCTATGAGTCTTTCTGGGCGTTTGATGACTCAACTAGATCTTCTCAGTACTGGTCCTTTGTTCAGGTCTGAATTCTCTTGCTCCCTGATGGTTTCATTACCACGTGTTAAAGATATCGGTTCTGTCAGGGGAGGCATGCCAGAATCTACTTCAAACTCCACGGTGTTGGAACTTTCTGGAATAAGTCACAGATCCTGTCGATTACGTCGAAATGTGTTGCCTTGATCTGTGTAGACCACGTAAGACCGTGGATGCAGCTGTTTTTTAATAGTACCTCTTTGTTCCCAAGTATTAGAGGAGTGATTTCTCAGGCACACTCCTGGGTTAACAGATGGAAGATCATGAGGCCTTCTATCAAAATAATATTTCTGCTTCCACTTCTGGTTTTCTTTCATCTTCCGAATGTTAGTATTGGTCCTAGATTTCAGCAATTTATCAGTAATAGGTAAATTAGATCTGAACCTTCTTCCCATTAACAGCTGAGCTGGAGAAAAGCCGTTCTCCAGGGGTGTACTTCGGTAGACCAGCAATGCTGTATACAGATCACCTCCACTTTCAAAAGTTTTCTTCATCAGGTTCTTTACTGTCCGTATAGACCTTTCCACCAGTCTGTTTGATTGGGGATAATTTGGACTGGAGGTTTTATGATGAAAATCCCAATCTGAGGCAAATTGCCTGAATTCTGCACTTGAAAATTGTGGCCCATTGTTGCTGAAGACCTCCTCAGGAATTTTACGTCTGGAGAAAATTCCTTTCATGCCAGTGATCACTGCATTACTATTAGTACTGTTCAATGTGCAAATTTCTGGACATAAAGAGTAATAATCAGTGACTATTAAGTAATCCTTGGAATGCCAGGTAAATAAATCCACATCTATCTTTTCATAAGGTCTCTGTGGAACAGGATGCGGTCTCAGTGTCTCTGCCTGTTGGCATGGCCTGTATTTCAAGCATGAAAAGCAGTTTTTTTACCACATTGGTAATGTTGTGATTGATACGTGGCCAATACATGACCTTTTGTGCTTGTTCTTTGCACGTCTCAATTCCCAAGTGACCTTCATGAAGCTTCTGTAACATTTCTTTTCAGAGGCTCTGTAGTATTACAACCTTCCCACCTTTGAAAATCATTACTGCTATGTTGTTGGTAAGTACTTGGACCACCCTATTCTTTATGAGGTTGAGGAAGCCCTTCCAGGCTAGGTGGACTGCCCTCAGTTCTTTGACATTGATGGGGGGGGGGACTCATTTGTGTTGCGTGTTAGCTCTGTGTTCTTGAGGAATCAGAACATAGTATCCAGCCTGTGCCTCCCCCCCACACACATCCCCCAACCTCTGCTTGAACTGAAAACCAAAAACAGGAAAGGGGAGACATCCTTATCTACCCATATCCAAAAGCCATCAGCACAGTTAATGGAGCTTCATTTGCATTGGCTATGGAGAGCCAGGCTCCAAAGCAAGAACTGCACTGAACCCTGGGCTTGAAGAAGCAGGAACCGCACTGCACTCTGGGATTGAAGAAGCAGGGAAGCATTGCCTGATGGGGAATCTCACACCAAAATGAACAAACTCAGCAATTATCAGACCATTCTAGTTACAGACATGATAACTGATATCCAAAATACTGAGTCTGCCTGACTGTATTGTGAGTTTCTCTGAACCATTACACCCAGCCAGGAATGTGTATTGGCCACTTAAACAAGTCCTTATAAAAAAACCTTTACCCACATCCAATGACACAGTAGTGTGTGTCCTGTGCAACTCCTGACACAGTAGCGTGTGTCCTGTGCAAGTCCTGATTGGATCCTGTCTGAATCCTGTGTGAGTCTGGATTGAGTCCTGAGACCTGATGCTTGGATCTAAAGCTGTATCATTTCCACTGGGATTTGGCTTTTCTTCTTCTTTGCTGATTGCTGTGGGAGCTTTGTTTCCATCCAGCCTCTGACTCTGATCTGCACAACTTGGAAATCTTTCTGCTACACGGAGTGGTGAGACATCCCCCCCCCCAACCTCTCTCCCTTTTTGTTAATTATGACTCTCTCTCTAGGCCTGATGCAGTAGAATCTAGGTAATATTGTAGCTGGGTGTTTTTCTTTCCTTGTATGTTTATCAATGCTGTAACAGGGTATTCTTCTCTCCTTTTGTAATTATTATTATTATTGCAAGTTTTAGATGCCTAGCAATAAAATGCCTTTTGTTATCAAGCCAGTTTCCAGACTCTTCTAAGATGTCATTCCCTCTCCTCTGTGGTCTTGGTTTCTTTATATTGCTTTGCAGCAACGCTTCTATTACCTAGCCAAAGATCCCTGTGATGCCCACAACCCTGTAAGGGGCATATAAGGGTGACAGCTGAAAAGTGCTGTTTTGACCCAACCTGATTGAGTCCAGGGACACAGCTGAGAGTGCTGATAGACCCGGTCCGCTCAGACGCACTTCTATAGAAACGCAAGTGACACAAGCAACACACTAATAGAATTACCATCTTCCCCAAAGAGAAAGCAACCCTAATAAATGAGCATACCCCGAGTTGGTGGGCAAAGTTGGTAACATTTGCAGCCCCTCTCCTCTTAGGATGGAAAAACCCCATGCACTGCTTCAGGCTGGGAACTGATCGGCCAAGCAGCAATACTGTAGAAAAGGACCTTGGGGTTATGGTGGATGGGACACTGGATATGAATCAACAGTGTGCTCTTGTAGCCAAAAGGTTAATGGCATTTTGGGCTGTATCAGTAGGAGCATTGCTAGCAGATCGAGGGATGTGATTATTCCCCTCTATTCGACACTGGTGAGGCTGCAATTGGAATACAGTACTGAAGGAAATTCTGCTCTTGAATACTTATTTTTGTCAAACCACAAACAGCACCCCCTTCTCAGTTTGAGCAACTTGTTAGCCAGCCAGTCTGCCAGTTAAACCACAAGTTTCCAGGAACAAGTCAGGTGTGAAAACCCCCTGAAAAAGTACGCAGGCTTAATGAGCTTATGAATATGTACTTGCACACCCAGGGGAGGCATAATTATTGCTTTGTGCAACATGCGATGTATGTAACGGGGGGGGGGCACATGTTAAGGAGAACATGAAGTAGGCGGAACGGAAAGTCTGTACCTCCTGACTACCCTGGCCAATGGGGAAAGGGAGAGGGAACCCTGCGGCCGGTATTAGGGAATAAAAGAGCTGCTAGGCTAAACACTGGCTGAGTTCACTGAGTGGCTCCCCCACTCTGCGTGCTCCCTTTATTTGAATAAAGCTGCTTATAAACAGGCCTCCTCTGCCTCTGTGGATTTTATCACCTCAAGAAACCTCAGGTCCCATTCGCTACAGTACTGTATCCAGTTTTGGGCTCCCCACTACAAAAACAATGTGGACAAATTAGAAAGAGTTCAGCAGAGAGCTGGAAATGATTAGGGGGCTGGGGCACATGACTTAGGAAGAGAGACTGAAGGAACTGGGCTTATTTAGCCTGCAGAACAGAAGACTGGGGAGGAGGGGATTTGATAGCAACCTTCAACTACTTGAAGGGGTCCTCCAGAGAGGAAGGAGCTAGGCTCTTCTCAGTAGTAACAGATGACACAAGAAGGAGCAGTGGTTTCAAGTAGCAGCTGAGCAGGCAGGGGCGTCGCTGGTGCTGGGCACACGGGGCCCATGCCCCAAATCTCCGAGGCTGATGAATTTTGCCCAGTGCAAGCGGTACATGCCTCCCAGCCAATGCTCCCGTGAGTTTTCCCCGGTGCCAGCAGTACATGCTTAGAAGTATGTCTGCCTGGGAGGGTGGAGGGAAGCTTGAGCCCAGCCCACAAATCCTTAAAGAGGAGGTGAAGCTAAGCTCCCAGAGGGCTCACACATAAATTTAGTTTTTCTTTTGGAAGGAAGCAGTGCAGGGTAGCAGGAAACCAGGTCAGCCTCTGGGCCGGTGTGGCGGGAGTTGATGGGTGGGGATCAGTGACACGGCTTGTGCTAGCGGTAGGGGGGCCTGGGCCTGGGTTCAGGGTCAGCTCAAGGCCTGTGCTAGCAGTAGCAGGGCCTCAGGGAAGTCGGCGCAGGGCCCAGTGGTGGCAGGGCTGGGGAGGTCGGCGGCAGGGCCTGTGCCACTGGCGGCAGGGCTGGTGCCAGTGACGGGAGGGCCTGGGCTGGGCCTGGGGGTTCAGTGCAAGGACTGTGCCACCAGCAGCAGGGCGTGGGGAGGTCGGCGGCAGGGCCAGTGGTAGCAGCGGCAGGGCCTGGGCCTGGGGGGGGTCAGCGGCAAGGCCTGTGCCAATGGTGGCAGGGCATGGGGGGGGTTGGTGCAGGGCCTGTGCCAGCAGCAGCAGGGCCTGGCGGGGGGAAGCCTGAGAAGTGGCTGCAAATGGCTGCCTGGATGGGGGCCTCGACAATACATGAAGGAGCCCTCCTATTTGGAGGGTTCCAGGGCCCACCAAATTATTGTCTATCCACTGGGTGGGTGTGAAGGCTCTCGTCTTCCTGAACTGATTTATCAGTAATACTGTGGGGCACAGAGAGATAATGAATTACATTTACCTTTAAAGTATATGTGTATATGTCTTTCAGTGTCATAAGTAAAGACCACTAAATTTCACCCAGAAGCAATTTACATCCATTGTTATGTGCATGAACTGAACCTGGTGCTATGCCACATATGTAGGGCAGTTAAAGAAGCTTCTGAATTTTTTAGTACATTGGAAGGCATTTATTCAGTATTTAGCACATCACTAATAAACCACAAGAGATTCAACAATGTTCAAGCTCAACTTGGACTAAGGGAAAGGGAGCTGGTACAGCTTTCAGACACACATTGGTCCTGTCAGGTGAAGTCTGTTAATGCACTTCTAGCAAACTTTCCATCTGTTATTCAGTGTCTTGCAGATATTAATACTCTAGTAACCTCCGCTCTCTTAGGAAGACTATATAAGTTGCCTACAGTGTACTGCCTTTATGTTTCAGTCTCTTCTAAGCACCACAGAGGGCTTCCATAAGTTGTTCCAAAAAAGAAAACTTTGATTTGGCAAAAGCAATAGATGTCAAAAAAGCATTGTGCAGAACTTTATAGGTCATGAGAACAAACAAAAAGGCAAAAGCACTATATGAGAAAGCCAGGGCACTGTACGTGAACAATGACATTGATATCAAAGAAAGTTCTACAAAGGAGAAAGCAAAATCTTATGGATGATTTCATTGTAAATGAGGAATCAGTCCACCTGCCCATTTCAAAATGAAATTGTTTTATCCTTATTTAGACCAGATGCTTTCTGAACTTGACCAGTGGTTCTCTAGTGTCAAAGCAGAGCTAATGATGGGAATTCAGGCATGCAGGCCACTCTCACAAAACTTTCCCTCCTTTGGGGACTTAAATACACTGGCAAAGCACTGCAACATAGAACTGAAACCAGAAGAAGTTGCTGCTGCTAAAAATTACTTAACTCACAAGCAAGACAGTGGCAACAATCTCAACATGACAGATGTGTACCAGCTGTTAGACCCTACCTGCCTTCCAACTTTAAAGGTTGCACTAAGTATGCCACGAGCAGCTGCAGTTGTGAACGATCATTCAGCGCTTTGAGACGTCTGCATACCTGGCTGAGAACCACGATGAGACAAAAGAGACTTCAGCATCTTGCAGTGCTTTCAATTGAAAAAACTGCCCTGAATTCCATGCCAGTGGGTGCAATCGTTGACCGCTTCACTAACATGCATAAAAGGAGGTACACACTGATGCTTTTGAAAAGAAATAGAAGCCCTTCTACAAAACCTGGTTTAAAAAGTGACTGAAGAAGTTGTTGCTCGTGCCCATTCCCAATTACGCGGGCATGCACCTCTGTGCACAGTGACTGGAAAACTACCAGGACTGGGGTGAGAAACAATGAGTTGAACTACTTCAGAAGAAAGTTATCAGTGGAGCATGACTGTTTGCTGCGCCTGCAAATGACTTCCCCATGTTGACCTTTCTGCAGACTTTGCTGCCCTCTCCAGGAACTTGGGAGGAGCTCCCTATCAGCCACTTTCCTGATGAAGTGGTCAGGACCCCCCTATGTATGATTTCCCGTCGCCGTTCCTGGTGCACAGAGTAGTGTTGAAGATCACAAGGACATCATTCTTATCAAGCTAGCATGGCTGTGCCAGCACTGTTACAGTATGCTGTGTGACTTTTGATGGTACCACCGTGAGAACTACTGACAAGACTCTGACCCAGGAGAATGGCCAGCTGCTGCATCCAAACCTGGTCTTCTTGCACCTGACAGGATGGAGGCTCCATGACTGAGTGTGGAGGGGGAAAAACCTGTTTGACGCAGATCCAACACATTTTGCTGTGCAACAGAAAACCTTTCACACAAGTTGTATACTTTGCCACATGGCAGTGTTTTACTATTTTGGCCCAGGTCCAGGGTATATCTCTAGGATCCTTGCCCACACAGGCAGTCCGGGAGTACCTGATGCATATGATGTTCCAGGGCCTAGTCCTCACTGCTCAGTCTATTTGTTGGCCATATTGGCATTCCATCAGCCAAAGGGTGAAACATCTGTCTTTTTACAATCTGGTCTCTAGATACTTAAAGGTAGTGGAGAGGGAGGGTCTACCCACAAGTACATAACACAGCACCCCTGTGGTACCTTTGTTTAGTCCTCACTACAGTAACCGGACCATCATTTAATCTTTAGCTACATACTTACTATTGGTTCTGGGTTGGAAGGTGTCCTTCCTGGTGGCTATCACCTTGGCTGGGAGGGTCTCAAAGATCAGTTGAGGCTGCACTGAGTGTTTCTGCCTAAAGTTGTCTCCATTTCATTATAAAGGCATGACCAAATAGCAGCTCGCAAGCCACATGTGGCTCTTTAAAGAAAAAGTGCAGCTCGCAGAAGAGCACAGTGGGAAGAAGCAGCAGTATGGTTGGAGATGGTGGGAAGAAGTGGCAGCATGGTCAGAGATGGAAGGGAAGGGAAGGCATGGGCAGGGACAGCGGGGAGAAGAGTGGGATGGCAGGGAAGTGGCAGAATTTTTACTGTAGGCCTAGTTTTCACAGTAACCTTTAGTAATTATTAGACTCTGACAGTGGTAGAATCAATATTTACCCTCTTTTTATGATAAAATTGAAGTGTGGAATGAATTTTAAACTGAGTAATTTTGGAGTAGGTAAAAGTAAATGGCTGTATGCCTCAGTGTGGCTCTTGAGTTCCCTAAATTTGGCCACCCATGCATTATTTGTCAGCTTCTATAGATGCTAGGGGGGTGGCCTCCGGGTACCGAGTAGCAAAGTCTACCACCAGACCAGTCCATTTCCAGAGGTACTCCTTTATCAGAGTGCTGGTTTCCAGGTAGGTCATCCCTGTTTTTTTTCTGCACAGATCGTAGCCTCTCTCGGTATGCTTCAGGGGTCAGCTTAAACTTTAGCAATGGGGCTTGCTTAAACTGCTCATAGTCCCCAGTCTCTGCCCCCTCCATCTGGCTAAGGACCTCCATCACTTTTGGACCCAGAAGGGGGGTCAGATATCGCAGCTGGTCTGCTGGCTTCACCTGATGAACACTACAGGTTTTCTCAAAGATGATAAGGTAGGTATCTATGTCCCCCCCTTCCTCGAAAGGCCCCATCAGCTTTATATTTTGAGGCCCAGCAGTAATGCTCGTTGGGGACCCCTCCCGGGCCCTAAGTTTAGCCAGCTCCAGCTCATGCTGTCTCTCTTTCTCTCTCTCTGCTATCTCTATCTGTTTGCTTTCTAGCTCGAATTTACGCTGGCGCTCTTTTTCCTCCAGCTCGAGTTTGTGCTGGCGCTCTTTCTCCTCCAGCTCGAATTTGCGCTGGTGCTCTTTCAGCTCATGTTCCTGGGCGCGTGCTTTCAGTTCCAGCTCCTGCCGTCGCAGTTCTAGTTCCAACCGTTGTAAGTCCAGGGTGGAACGGAGCTGGGAGCGCCCTCTACGGGCTGGGGACTGTTGCTGAGAAGGCACGGGGCTACAGCTCCCAGCTTCTCTGGCCACTTCATCTGGAACCACTCGGGAGTGCGTGCGACCCCCGTTGGATGGGGATTGTGGCCGGGAAGGCACGGAGCTGTCGCTACTACTGCTCCTGGTACCCCTGGAGGTTTCCTTCCTTGAGGGGTCTCTCTCTTTCCCCCCGTCACTCTCTATCAGCTGGGCAATTAATTGTGCTTTAGTGCATCTACCTACACTCAAACCTCGAGACCTGCAGATCGTTATCAGCTCGGTTTTCAAATACCGTTTGTACTCCATGCTGCTGGATTATGCCCAGCACTTTTCAGTTCAGATACTGCCAGGGCAAGAGAGACGCCTCAGGCACTGCTCACCGAATCAAGTTTCAGTTTGAGACTGGTAGGTGTAAAGGGTTTGAATGTCTCCCTGCTGACAGGTTCAGGTACACGGAGCACAGCCGGGACTCTCCTCTGGACTGACCTCACTTCCCCCACCGATCAGTCAGATGCAGGGCATTTGCATACTCACAAAGCAAGATGCCGTGGATACACGCACTGTCCTTGCAAGAGAGATCAATTGCTCTGGCACATCGCTCAGCACCCGCAGCCCCCACTGGGTCGAGCAGTCACTCACTGTGCTGATCCGGGTCCCCCAGCTGCCACCAGATGTGATGGAGACCCCAGACAAGCCTCCTGGATCCCCTCTGTCCACAGCCAGTCAGGTCCCTGCCACGGTGGAGTCTCCTCCCGTCCAGCACCGCGGGTCTCCACGCTCCGTGCAGCCAGCCCCCAACTCCAGGCTCAGAGGGTCAGATCCTTGCTCTGTCCGGTCTCCCTTGGAGGGGATTTCCTCCCCCCAGGAGGGTCCCAATTGTCCCAGTCAGCAGCGACTCTCAGCCAGTGTGGCAATCAGAGGGTTTATTAGCAAACCAGTTCATACAGCAGCAAGGACAGTTAGTATCAGCATCCTCAGAACAACCACAAGTGAAACCCCCAGGGGATTAGGGCTACACCCCAGGGCAGGGTCCTGTCTCTTGGACCCCCATTTTCCCTCTTCTCCCTCCTTCCCCCCCCGGTCCTTTGTTCCCCTCCTAGCTCTGCCCACCTCTCTGCCCCCTGACACAACCAGTTGAATCCAGTCTGACCAGCGGGGGGGGGGGGAGGGGGTCCCAGGTACAGGCTCCCTAAACACTACCCCCCTGCCCCCTAGTGGCTCTACCTCGTATCACCCACCTGTGTCCCATCACCCAAATAGAAAAGATAGAGGATCAACACCCGTGTCTTCCCTGACTAATCTAGCAGAGGGTTCCCACTTCTCCACAGTAGCCAAGGATGGATTGGATTGGGGCTTATTCTGGAGTTATCCCCATATTCTGAGACCATAGGGAAAAACCTCTTCCATTCTGCACCATAAGTAGCCCTGCTAGAGGGCCTTCTGCTGCTGATTAAAACCTCCCTGACCTTAAGAGAGCACAGTCACTCTGTCTCATTTAGTCTTGAAGCCTCCAGGCTGTTAGCTGCAGCACCCAGGGGTTCGAGTGTCTCAGGAGACCAGAGTCCTGGGTTAGGAAGTCTGCTCTGTACTGGAGGTGGATAGGGGCAGCTATCGATTAGTCCTGTATGATTGAATACCAGGGCTGTCTGGGCCAGGCCAGGACTATCAGTGTCATGTTTGCCCCCTCCATCTCTATCTTTAGGAGGACACTGTGGATTAGGGAAATGGGGGGAAACATGTACATCAGAGGACCCGCCCAAGGGATTAGAAAGGCATCTGATAGAAAGCCCTTCTCTCGTCCCCTGAGCGAGACAAACTGGGGATGCTCCCAGTTCTGGAGTGTCAAAAAGAGGTCCATTTTGGGCTCACCCCACTGGGTGAAGATGTAACCCCACTGTCTCTGTATGCAGGGGCCATTCGTGGTGTGAGAGGAGCTCCCTGCTCAGCAAGTCCGCCTCGTTGTTGCTTAACCCGGCTATGTGGGCTGCTGTTGAAGCAAAGTTGTGTCTCAGGGCTAGTTCTCAGAGGTCAAGAGCCTCCTTGCAAAAGGCAGGGAAATGGGGGAAAACCCCCTTGGCAGTTTGTGTAAAACATTGCAGCTGCTTTTTTCCCATTTTTCCCTTTACTGTGTCCAAGAACACCCTGCATGCCAAATGGAATGCCCTGAGTTCTTTCACTTTGATCTGAAGGGGACTGTCCCTTGATGACCAAGTCCCTTGGGCTGAAAGGCCCCCGAAATGTGGGGCCCCCCAACCCTTGTCCAAAGCATCTGTGATTAGTCACTGAGGGGTTGGAAGCCTCAAGGGGATCCCCTCCAGGGCAAATTGTGGGTCCCGCCAGATCTCTAGGGGCATCAGAACCCTGGACCGCCTTGTTCAGAGAGAGATAGTGAAATTCAAAGACTGTTGCTAGCCAGAACTGCAAGGGTGTCACTCATAGGTGGGCCATTCTTATCACAGATGTGGAGGCTGCTGTGTGCCCAAGGAGCTGGAGGTAGTGCCTGGCTGTAGTGACGGGAGTCCTGTGGAACTCTGAAATGATGGTGCAAATGGATTAAAACCTTGACTGGAGCAGGGATGCCCTTCCCTTTACCAAGTCCAGGAGAGCCCCTATAAGCTCTATTTTCTTTGATGGGGAGAACTTGGACCTTTCCAAGTTTATGTAGAGACCCAGTCTTTTGCACAGCAGCTTGGTTAACTTGACACTACATTTTACTTGGTGCTTGCACCTTCCCCTTATTAGCCAGTCGTCGAGGTAAGGGTATATCCTTATCCCTCTTTTTCTTAAGTAGGCCGCCATGTCCACCATGCATTTAGTGAAAACTCTGGGGGCCAGAGAGAGACTGAATAGAAGTGAGGTGAACTGGAAGTGCTTCCCCCCCAACACTACAAATTGAAGGAACCTCCTGTGTTCATGTCTTATTGCTACGTGAAAGTACACATCCTTGAGACTGAGGGCTGTGAACCAATCCCCGGGGTCTAGATTTGGAATGATCTACGAGAGGGAGACCATATGGAATTTGATTTTCTTTAAATACCTGTTCAGGGCCCAGAGGTCCAGGATTGGCCTTAGGTTGCCGTTTTGTTTGGGGACCGGGAAGCAATGACAGCAAAAATCCCTTCCCTCGTTGCCCCTTGGGTACCCTCTCTATTGCTCCCATTGAGAGTAGTTTTCTGCATTCCCCTTGGAGTAGCAGTTCATGAGAAGGGTCCCTGAGTCTTAGGTGAGGGGGCAGTTTTCTGTCCTGGGGCTTGGATCTGAACTGGATGGAGCATCCCCTGGATACTGTGTCCAGTATCCAACGTTCCAATGTGATGGTGGCCCACTGATGTAGAAATGGGCCCAGGTGGTACTGAGAAAGTGGAGGCTGACAGGTGTAAGTGTGGCAGCCCACCCGCAACAGGTCAAAATCTCTGCCTCTGGCTGGCAGAGTGGGAATACGCCACCCCCTTGGCGGGGTGCTTGGCTACTTGATTGAGACCTAGGATCCCTCCCACCTCAGCCTCTGTCCCAGTCAGGGACCCCATACTGGCACTGAGGTTGCTGGGATGACCTCTGACATGACCCCTGGTGTTACTGTTGGTACTGTTGTTGCTGGGACTGCTGGTGGGTGGGCTGGGACCTGAAAGGACGTCTGGCTACCTGAGGCGTAGCCCTAGAGTCCTTCATCCCATGTAGCCTGGAGTCTGTAGACTCAGCAAACAACACAGGAGCTTCGAAGGGGAGGTCTTGTACGGCCAGCTGCATCTGTGGGGACAGGCCAGACCCCTGAAGCCAAGCAGACCACTGCATGGCGACTGCTGAGGCTATGGTACGGCTGCCCACATCTGACGCGTCCTAAGAAGTCATAAGGGCATCGCATGAGGCCAGCAAACTACTTGGGTCTTGTAGTCCCAGAGGTGTTCATGGGGGACTACATCTTGGAAGCACTCCATGGACTTCCACAAGTTGAAGATGTATCGCCCTATTACCTGATAATTGGTGATACAGAGCTGGAGTGCTGAGGAGGAGTAGACCTTCCTCCCAAAAAGGTCCATCATTTTTGACTCTTTATTTTTAGGAGTAGAGGCTAGTTATCCCTCTCTTCCTGGTTGACTGTGTCAACCACTAAGGACCCAGGTGTGGGGTCAGTGAACAGGAATGCAGATTTATCTGGCGGAACATAGTATTTGCGTTCCACTGTCTTAGACACTGGCATCAATGATGGAGTTTGCTAGCATGCCTTCACTATTCTGAGTACCCCTTCATGCAGGGGAACTGAGATTTTAGCTAAAGGGGCCATGTCACTCAAGTCAAAGAGAGGATTGAAATCCTCTCTGACTACCTGCACCTCTAGGTTTAAGTTCGCTGCCATGCAGCACAGGAGGTCCTGGTGGGCATGATGGCAGTCCCTACAAGACAGGGGCCTCGGATAGACTGACTCGTCTGGGGAGGACGACGAGTGGACCCTCAACCTACTGCGCCAGGGTCGTTTGGCACCAGCATCGGGCTTTTCCTCAGAGGCCCTTGGGGAATGGGAGGCCCTATAAGAGGGTGATCTGGAAGAGCCCGGAGATGTGGGCTCCTGCTGAGAAAGCCAGTCCATCCACTGACTGGACCATTCCCTGAACTAGTGTGGTGCCGACTCTGAGCATTGGGGAACAGTCCCTATCATGGAGGTGCTGATCTGAGCTACACTGGTGACTGCGTGAATGTCTCTAGCCCTTTGCCATTGCCGGGGAAGTATACAGGGCCGGTGTTAGTGCCAATATCACTTGCACCGATGAACTGGCCCCTACACTGCGGTGGTGCCAGGCACTGCTTGTGTTTCCGCTTCCCAGCCAGCTTCTCTGGTGCCAGAGACAGTGCCAGGGGTGATGGTAATCGTCAGTGCTGGGAATCAGCACAGGAAGCAGAGGAGGAACAAGACCTTAATCTTGCGCTCCTGGATCCTTGTGAGCAGGGTATCAAACACTCATTGGGGGCTTCTAGGAAGAAAGTTGGGTACTCCCCTTGTTCTTCACGCTGTGGGTCAGAGTGTGCCGGAGATGACCCTGGCACTGACATAGCCCACAGCGGAGTGGCTGGGCTCTTGCTCAATCTCCGTGCCAGACAAGGACCATGCTCTGAGGCTGCCCACACCTTTGAGAGAAAGGCGGGCTTGCCCCTAGGTGTTGGAGGCGCAGGAGTAGGTAGTTGATGGACAGCCTTTGCGGCTTCAAAGGCCTCTGGAGTTGACAGCACAGGAAGATGTTCTGGACCCTTCCCACACGATGGAGGTAGCTGTGGGGAGTTTGAATGGGGCCGAGGGGCCGCTATCAAGTCCAATGCCAACCTGGCTGTCTAAGGCTTCATCAGGGAACAGCGCCGAGGGAGCTCCGGTGCCAACGCATTCTTAGGTGCCCTGAGGTAGTGGGGGCCAGTTCAAGTGCGCACTCTAAGGTCATGGAGCAGAGCCTCTGCTCTTTCTGCTTCTGAGTCCTCTGCTTGAAGGAGCAGCACATCAAGCCTTTATCAGTCCAGTGAGACTCACCCAGGCATTTGAGGCACTTCTCATGAAGGTTGCTCACCGGGAAGGCCTTGCCGCAGCCCGCACAGGGTTTGAAGGTAGGCATGGTCTGCAGATTGTCGGAGCGCTTTTTGGACTCCAACAGTTGAACAGGTTCGGTGGAGACACTGGATCGTGGAGGGATGTCGTTGATGAACAGGCTTTCAAGTTGAAATGGGAAACTCATAAATGGATTAGACAGGCTGTTGCGCAAATGCAAGAGCAGGCTGTTCTGGTACCGTCGCTGCGAGTGGAAAGAAGAATCTGGGGAGGGTCAGGGTCAGGGTCATATATATAGCTGCAGATGCAGCCAGAGATGTTGGCCACTGACCCTGCCCTAATGGGCTAGGGCAAAAAGCTTTCCGGCCAACCATGCACTGTGGCACATAGCCTCGTGTAACTGAATGATGTGAGCAGTGCTCGAAGAAGCGCTTCTTCTTCAAAGAAGGAGGTGATTACAGAGAGACCCACACAGCTTGGAAGATGTTCAGTGTCTCTCCACAAAATATTTGCTGGATGTTGTATAAAATTAGAGTGCTTAAAAAAAAAATTGTGCTGTGGATTCAGTACATCAACAGTCTCTTGCCAAGCAAACCCCCCAAGGGCTCACTCCACTCCCCAAAAGTGTTAGTACAATGGCGCTGAGACCACTCATCTCAGACTCCCCATGCATGGAGAAAGAGCTGCTGCCATTCAGAGTCGCTCTGCCTTGTTCTTCCCATACTCTGCAAGACTCCAGCAGATAGCTGAGGGCAGAGACAACATATCACTCCAAATGGCTTCCTTCCGATAAGACGTCTGTCCTCACAAGCAAAGGGCAAAGGCACCGGCTATCAGACAGCATCCTCGCTACGAGTAGTCATTGTCAGAGCAGACACAAGTAGGTGTTTCTTTTTATACAATGTAAGCGACTTCTATTAGAAACATAAAATTCTGGCTATTCTCTTGTTTATTTCACTTTCAAATTCAAAAGACATCAAACTGGAAAAGCATTTGTTTCCCCTAGAAGAATATACTGTTCCAATTTTTATTTTAGTGCAGCCGCTACCGTTGCTATGCTGCAGTCTTTGTTGCTATGAGAGGTTTTAATGTGTCTGTGAGCATTTCATTAGTTAGTTAAACGTGCCTCTGGTATGATGCTGTAATGTATTCTTACTGGGAGTCACTTGTGATGAGCAGCAAAAGGTCCAAAACAATACAGCTGATAATAGCATCAGTGCAATGGTTGGGCAATTGTGTATAGAATCAACACACACAATGAAACACATTTTATGCATACAGAGGTCATATCCAAGGGTATGTCTCTATGTCCACACGATGTTTTCTTGTTTCAAAAAGGAGGGAGCTCCTCGTTTCGAAACAAGAGCCCTCCTTTCGAGTCAGCTTAAACCACTTTGCTTTCGAAAGGAGAGTGATTTCAAAACCAGTTGTTTCAACATGTTATTTCGAAACAAGGATAGCACCCTGGGAGGAAAGTCCCACCCCCCCTCAGCACCCTGGCCAGGGTGCTGAGTGGAGTGCAGGGGGTCCGAGGGTGCCCCAGCCGGCTTCCCCCTGCTGGGAGCAGGGGGGACGGGTGCCTCAGCCCCCTTCGGCCCCCCCCACCCCCGGCAAGGGGAAGTGGGGGGAAGCTGGCTAGGGCACCCCCAGGGCTCTGCCCCCCGCTGGGCTGCGGGGGAGCTGCTGGCCCCACAGCCCGGTCAGGGGGACTGCAGCCCACGGGGGGTGGCCGCTCCAGGGGCAGCTCACCCCACTGCTGGGGCTGTCCCCAAGCCTGGGGCACCCTGCCCCCAGGGTTCCCTGGCACCCCCCCCCGCCACTCCTGCTGAGGGTGGGGGGTCTTCTCCTGCCCTCTACCGCTTCTGCAGGGGGCAGGGGGCTTCCTCTGCCCCCCGCAGCTCCTGCCGGGGTGGTGGAGCTTCCCCAGTGCCCCTGCCACTTCTGCCTCAGGCGGGGCTGGGGCCGCCTCCCCCCCAGGACTCCCTTTTGGCTGCCTGCCCGGTTCCCAGCATTGTGGGGGGTAACGGTGCGGCCGCACGGGCCCCCCAAAGCACGGGGCCCTGGGCGGCCACCCCGGTCGCCCTTCCCTATGGACAGCTCTGACTAAAGGAGCTGGGCTGGTTTGGCATAGCAGAATGAATCCTGAGAGGGGCTATGACTGAGTCCATACAGAAACATTACAGGTAAACACAGAGCGGTAACTAGGGTGGGGCCAAGGTGGGCAAAGCCCTGGGCAGCACGGAGTGGCTCAATAGAGCCACTCTATTAAATGGTGGCTTTTGCGGCACCAGCTCTAAGCGCTGCTAATGGCAAGGGATTCATTCCGACTGGAATGCACCCCGGGCAGCAAAAACTGGCATTATAACTCTGGGCAAACACCAGGGAAAGAGAAGAGCTAGTTAAGTTAAAGGACAATATTGGCACAAGAACAAATGGAGATAAATTGGCCATGAATAATTTTAGGCTGGAAATGAGGAGGGCTAAGCCCGACGCTATGAACAAGCGCCTCTTGTTCTGTTCCCAATGGATTCTAAGGCACTGGGATATGTTCTAATCAGTAGGGAGCCTTGAGAAGGCTCCACAGGGAGCTAAAGAACAAGGCCACTCTCTAACTGCATTACTTTTAGCTTAATGAGGTGCTGAAGAGTTAGAGGAATATGGTTTTGAATGTATGCACTTCTGCTGAATCAGTTCCAGGCTGCAGCCTCCACAAATACAGTGCCCAGAGAGGGGCACATTATCATTAGCCCATAGCATCCCATGACGTGACTCGGGGATTTGACATCAGCTTTGGCTTACTGAGACCAACTGAGTGGTTCACTTCCTGTGATGCATGGCTGAACAGGTAAGTTCAGTAAGTGGGACAAGACCAAGACACACAGGAACCATTTGGACTTAAGCCTTCACTGCCAGGGTCAGGTTAAGCAGCAGTCACAGTGGCAAGCACCACCAGAAGGAGCAGAGAGAGCAGTGTCTCCTGAAACAAGACGATACTCCCACTTCGTTGCTGGATGGGTGAGAAAACTCCCATCTGTGGGGAGCCTTTGACCATCAATCCACTGTCACATGCAATCTGAGCCTGCTGTTGAGCTGTGCAGCCCTCACGTTAGGCACTGCTCCTAAAATATCTGTGCCTTGATACGCTCCAGCACCCGGGGGCTGTCCAGAACAGGACAGATGTCAAGCTGCTTCCCAGGAAGTCTAAGCAAGAGAGACAAGATGTCACTAACACTGCATCATGATGGGAGTAACTGTTCTCCCAGAGAGGAGACAGAAGAGAGAATAAGCATAGGAGATGGCAAAAGACACATGCATGCACACACGTGTGGTTTCCATTCAGTACCTAGGTTCCCTCAACATTGCTTTACCCTGTTGGTGGCATCAGAGAGAGTAAGACTGAAAGCAGGTGAGGAACTGTTGTCCACAAAAGTGACTCCTCTAGGCTGGGCGGAGGGAAGATCAGCACAAGGAGCCTGCCCTGCCCCTGCTGGTTCTGGTCTCAAGAGCATGGTCAGCTCAGCCTTTTCTCCAGCAGCTGCCGCCACCATACAAGCTCCCGACAAGAGAGCATTGAGCTAGCTGCTATTCTCAAATCAGTCAGTGAAACAGGGAGCCCCTTGCCTCTAGGGCTTGCCACTTTTGCCATGATTCCCCCCTCAGTCCAGCTGCCCCAGCCCAGCTCAACTCAAGAGACCCCATATCCAGGTTCTGATTAGCCCACACCACTGTTCGCCACCACTTGTCAATCCCCCAGCATGCACCTCACCCCTTCCCAGTTAGTCTACCCAAAGGACTACCAAGCTGATCCTATGCCTAGTACCATGCTCCAGAGCCAACAGGTCTGCCCACTGCCAGCCTCAGCTCAGATCTGCTTTTGGGCTCCTGCCTTCCACAGCAAATTCAAGCCTTTTCACTTCAACCACAAACTCCTGCCCTCTTGCTTCTGGCCCCTTCTCTGCTCCAGTTTCTTCCCTCCACACTGCATGAGTCTTTTTGTCGTGGTGTCGGCACCAGCCTTGCTGCCCATGCAATGCTGGGAGCAGGATTTCCTCCCTGGCTCAGTGATCTTGTACCATACCCAGTGCCTGCTTCAGATCTGAGCTGCATTAATGTCATGAGATGCCATGCAATAAATCCTCTCCTAACTCACCGTCCTGTGCCCTGGCCAATGCATCATGCTGCTGCTCAGGTCACAGGTACTGGCATAATCAAGACTTTACTCTGCAAGCACTCTGGAGCAGAGATGTCTCTCTACAGGTGCTAGCATATTGTTTCCATTACACAGCTCTCTGCTGTTGACTCTCTCTGGCCCAGCAACCTAAAGAGACAAGGACAAGGATGATGGTTTAACTCCCCTTAAATGGTTGGATGCAGCCTTGTTCCCTGGCCCGATTAGCAGACTCAGTGCCTGGGCAACTAGCTACAAAGAACCATTTGAAGAGCTACTGAGAGATATGTTGGCTTCTCCATAGACAAGATCCCTTTCTAAAAGAGATGTCCTAGTTCAGCCACAAGTTGTGCTGGATGCAGGAATTACTGAGATTAAGTCTCTGAACATTGCTATGCAGGAGATCACACTAGAGAATCACAGTTGTCCCATCTGACCTTAGAAACTATAAATCTATGTCAAGAAATATTTTCAAGCCCTGATTGCTAACAAAGCAAATATCTCTTGCAATCTGATACAACTGCATTAGAAGTACATTTTTCACCCTGGCAAGTGGAGACATTCTTAAGAAGCAGGCAACCTAGTACAAAGCTACCACAGTCAATGCACAATTTAAATGTAGGAAGATTGTGTAGTATTTATTTGTAAATCAAATTCATTTTCTTGATTGGTGTTGATTTCTTCTGACAGCAATTAATTAGTTATCACTGAAGCTGATGCCAACCAAATTGCTGCAGCAGCTCCAGCTCATTTGGTTTCAATTTTGCATATTAATTTTCCTTCTCTCCCACCACCCCTCAAATGTTTGCCTGAAACACAAGTGTCTGTGGATGATGACTGAAGATGATAATTGCTTTGATCTGCAGAAAATGAGGTGGTTCTAGAGTGAAAACATTCATGAAGAAAAGGCAGAAAAAAATAAAGTGATGATATCTGTATTTCAGTTATTTGCAATACAGGGGGGAGGTCTAGCTGGATACTGGGGAAACCTTTTTCCCTAAGAGCCTGGTGAAGCACTGGAGTGGGTTACTGAAATTTCTATCCTTTGAAGTTTTTAAGGCCCAGCTTGATGATTTAGTCAAGGCTGGCCCTGCTTTGAGCAGAAGGCTTAGATGATCTTTGGAGGTCCTTTCCAATCATTATCTTCTAGGATTCCCTTCCTAACAGAGTTCCAAAGGGATAGCCATGTTAATCTAGTTCAACAAAATAAGCAAGAAGTCCTATGGCACTTAAAGACTAACAAATTTATTTATTGCATGAGCTTTCATGGGAGAAAATCCCACTTTGTCAGATGCTTTGAAAATTGGGGAACTTACAGAATGGTAGGAAAATAAATGCAGGGAAGTTTAAGTCATGGGATCAGGTCACACTGTAACAGCAAATCAAAGCAGTTGTTAAGATCCGAACACTGGGAACAGCACAAATAACCTGTTATAATGGGGAAAGAATCCATAGTCATGATTTAAACAGATGAATTTACCTCACCTTCCTCTATGTGCTGTTTCCCACATGGCCTGCGACAGGTGTCCTGCTTTCCAATGTGGCTCCCCACATTGAATGAGTTTGACACCCCCGGATTGTGTTGGTCCCTTCTGACCTTAGCGTCTATATGAGAATGTAACTATGCCTGCAAAGTCACTAGGTCGTACCCTGCTGTGCTGCTAAACGTGCACATTAGTGATATGACTTGTTTTGTTGGGGGGGGGGGGTGTTATGATAGCATACAATAGCTGTGTCCACCCTAGAAGCATTTTTGCCTGTATAGCAAACTGGGATCCCTTTGTGCAAAAGTCAGGCTGGATGGCTAAAAGGCTGGTATGACAGCCCCAGAATGCTAAAGGGCCTTTCCCTACAAGCTAGCAGGAGATTATCTCTGCCAATGAGAGGCACCTGAGCCCAGTCAAAGTCAGATCCAGGCCTATTAAAACACCACCTCTGGTAGAGAGAAAGGGGAAAGAGACACAAGTGACAGCAGGCAGGCCTCTCTAACCCAGAAGACTGTCCTTCTCCCTCCCAGGAGGAACACCCTAAACTGAGCACCGGCCTCAGGGAAGGACTGACACCTCCTCCCTGAGTTGCACCACCACCACTGCAGCCCCAACAAAGGTTATGGACTTACACCTCCCTTCCCCCATATGTCAGAGGGACATTCCTTGGGTCCAAACCAAGGCCCACCCCAAACATTCTAAGCGGGAAATGGTCAGGAGAGAAGCTCAAAGACTTGTCCAGGATGGTGTGGATTTACCCTAGGTCTCTATTGCCAGAGGAGGGAGCCCTATCCTAGCAGGACTGAGAGGGTGCTTTGCCATGCCCTGTTTGGATAAAGCACTATGGCCTAAATCTCTGCTTTAAGGGCCAAACTCCCAGGTCCACTGATGCGCCTTTGCATGACCTCCACAACGTAAATAGACGTCAAAGTGAGTGCAATATACTTTAACAGGGTAGGTCTACGTTACCTGCCCTTTTCAGTGGCACGCTAACTGAGATACTTAAGTTACTTAAAATAACTTGCCTACCGCAGTTCGAATGCCTAACTCACAATATGTTCATTAGTTTGAACTGACAGTAGCATATTTGCTGCCATCAGTGAGGACCCGCCTATTGCCAATTTATGGCTCCTTTCACAGCTGGAGAAACACCTTAGTGTAACTGACAATCAGAGCTGAGACCTGTACCTCGGTTTCAACCTTCTGACATGTCCTCCACCACACATTTCTGAACAAAAAACTGAAATCAGCATTCAAAATCCGAATCATATATGAGCAGTCTTTACTGCTCTTCCAAGGATATGTCAGTAAACTCCCGATCTCTCAAGGATCTGCAGTACAGGAAAGTGTGGAGTTAAGAGATCCTCACACAGGAAACTCCAGACGCATGGTCGGACAACCGCCCCTGCCAAAAAAGGACACGGAGAATGTGTCTACTGTGGGGGAAAACTGGTCCAGGTCCTCAACCTGGAAACAGAAACCACAAATCCTCCCCAAAGATGAAGGCCCATTCGCAGCTGAGACTCGAATAAGCAGAGAACGAGGTGTGGTTCAGAGTTTATATAATAAATATAATAAAAGGCACTGCATCAGAGGGAAGCAAAGAGAAGCTAGCCTCTCTGAGCAAGAATCCCCAGTATAGGGGTTACAGGTCATATATACCTTCTAACATGCAAAATACAATATACATAATACAACAAGCTCATGCATAATACAACAAGTTGCATCATGCCTAAAATCTGTACATGGTGTTACTACTCTTAATATGCAGGTTACACAACAATAAGCTTATACTTAATAGGCAGCATATAGTTAGCCCGCCTCTGTTGTTGCTTACAGCTTATTTGAGTAACAGTTACTGTCCTTGACCAATGAGAGTGGCCAGACCCCTGTAACCTCTCGGCTACCTGGCCCCCGGCAACCTGGTTTACCAGCCTAGGCTGATGGCTTCCCATCAGGGTCCAGACAGGAGGGATTGTCTTATAGTCTAAATTTGTGGATTACCTTTTTTATCTATAGCGACAGTCTACCTTCTTATCTATCTAAGTCACTAGCTTCCCTCACTTGATATATATTCTGTAATTAATGTTGTCTTAGCAAACACAGAGACTCCCACACAGAGCTTCCAAACCAAACTTGCAGACTTCCATCTTGCAATTTCCTTTACACTACAGAGCAACTAGACATCTGTGGCTGTGTAGACAACCAGAGATTCTCCAAGGACTCAGGCTCATTTCTTCCTAAAAAAAACAAGAAGGAGTTGTGTGGCACTTTAAGACTAACAGATTTATTTTTTGCATGAGCTTTCGTGGGAGAAGATCCCACTTCCTGCCTCCCTGTGTGGTTAGGAGCTGGAGGTGCTGCAATACCAAAGCATTGACATAGAGTAAGCTAGGGCAGTGGTTTTCAAACTTAGGGTTGGGACCCAGTACTGGGTTGTGTACCCTCAGGTGCTGGGTCACAGCACTCCCTGCTGCCACCACCAAAAGACTGGAATGCACTGCTCAAATATGTAATTGTTGGGTCATGGGCATAAATGATTTTTTTTTTCAACTGGGTCCCAAGAAAAAAAGGTTTGAAAACCACTGGGCTAGGGGATGTGTTACAATGTTCCTCCTAGCTAACTTCTCTGGCTGACCCAAAAGACATGCTGAACAGTTCTGGGGGATGCCCCGTGACTGGTTGCACCAACCCATACTAGTGCAATGTGATCTGTGTAACTTTTCAGTTCACCTTGTAATATAAGAATGTGGCTGAATGCAAAATAGGCCAGACAAGATATTGTTTGAATGCTTATGACCTGCTTTACTGTTATGGTGGCATGTTTCCTGAAATATCAGACATGTGTACAGATATGAAACATCTCCCCAAATGCATTTCACATAGCTCAAGTGGGAGCAAGTAATAAGGGCTTTAAACACACATCCAGAGAAAATACGCATAATAATGCACAGGCTAACGTCTGTAGCACCTTGGCCAGAGAGAAGAGATTACCCATGCTTTCTGAATAAGGAGAATCACTCAGTCCAAGGAAGGGGGGGGGTGGTCTCATTTTAAAAACTGGTCAGAGGTTTTTCTGCTTGTATCTCGTCTTCCAAGCAACTTCAAAGACTTGTACCTACCCACATGGCCAGAAAGACCAGGTGCAAAAGTGTCAATAGCTAGGCATGTGTGTCACTTCTTATTTGGTAGTGATAAACTCCTTGACTGACTGCCTGACTGACTGCCTGATTGTGCATCAATTTGCTATATGCTCACTTAGAATTATGTTTTAATCAATAAACTAGTATTTGTTTTATCTAGAGCAGTGTGCATTTTAGAGAGAGGACAAATGCATGGATGCTTAGAGAAAAGACTAATTGCATATCAGTTTATTTGTTAAAGTGAGGGATCAGAGAATATGAGCTTGCAGTGATCTGGGAAGGACCTAAAACCCTGCAGGACAGAAGTTCCCCAAGTGGTATCTGGGGCAGGGGTTGCTTCTGTGGGACCATCCCCAGCATAGCTAGTAAGCCCACATCCATTACCTGGGACTGATTACATGCAGGAGACTGGTATAAAGGGGCATTCTGCCATAGGGCCGGGGGCTGCAGTCCCCCCACATCTCCAGCCTAGCACCAGCAGCAGTTGGGGCTGGATCAGGCCCACTGTGGCCACCTGCCTCTGGCTGGCAGCAGCAGGGGCTGGATCTGAGCCCAGGCTGCCTACTGCTGGGCAGCTCAGATCCAGGTCCTGCTGCTGCTGGCCAGTGGCTGGTGGCCCCAGCAGGCCAGCTCCAGCTCCAGCTGCTGCCTACTGGCCAGCGACACACAACACAGGCTTGGATATTCCTCCTGCCATTTGCCACTGCTGGACCCAGATGGGGCCTGTCTGGGCCACCTGCTGCTGGCCAGCAGTGACAGGAGCCTGATCCAAGCCCCCAGGCTGTTTGCTGCTGGTTGGCAGGCTGCAGCTGGAGCCAGATCAGGCCCGCTGGGGCTACCAGCTGCCGGCCGGTAGCAGCAGGAACTGGATCCTAGCTGGCTAGTGGCAGGCAGCCCAGGCTCTGATCCAGCTCCTGCCGTTGCCAGCCAGCAGCAGGTGGTAGGCAAGCCCCATCTATCTCCAGCCACTGCCTGCCGGCCAGTGACAAATAGCAGGAACCAGATCCAAGCACGGGCTGTTTGTTGCTGCCTGCTGGAAGGCAGCAACTAGAACCAGATTGGGCCCTCCTGGGCTGCCAGCCACTGGATGGCAGTATCAGAAGCTGGATTGGGTCCTGGAACTGGATCAGGTCACGAGGGTGGGGCTGCGCAGCAAAGGGTGGGGCCCAAGGGAGCAGCGCCCCTGCTAGCAGGGGCATCGCTGGAGCCTGGCACATGAGGCACGTGCCCCAGGTTCCAGTGCCACTGCCCTGAAAGTCCAGGGCAGCTCCTGGCCTCTCCCGCCCCCGTCTCATGCCAGAGATCCGGGGCCCAGCCACAACTGGTGGCACCTGCTTCTCTTGGCCGCAGCGGCACCTGCCACGCCCAGCCCAGTCCCGGGCCAGGAATTCAGGACAGGCCATCTGTGGCGGCACCCGCCTCTCCCAGCCCTGGTCCCATCCCCAGCCAGGGATTGAGGGCCAGGCAGGCGGCGGCAGGAAGCTGAGGCCAGATCAGTAGAGCCCTGCAAATCCATGGATATCCGCCTTATATCCGCATCCGTGGATACAACATGGATATCCGCGGACCATTTCTTGTGGATGCAGATCAGATACGGATCCACATATTTTTATCTGCACAAAGCTAGAGCCCTGCAAATATGTGGATATCTGCGGATATCCGCATTATATCCGCATTCGCGGATACAACACGGATATCTGCGGACCATTTCTTGCGGATGCACGTTGGATATGGATCCACTTATTTGTATCCATGCAGGCCACTACAGATCAGGCCCCAGTGGAGAA
The DNA here is from genome assembly GCA_007922195.1 of Podocnemis expansa. NCBI lineage: Eukaryota > Metazoa > Chordata > Testudines > Podocnemididae > Podocnemis > Podocnemis expansa. The sequence goes on from ML682310.1 coordinate 6,260,654, forward strand.
TCGGGACCGTGGGGGGGGCAGGGCCCAAGGCTAGGAGGCAGGGCCTGTGCCTGTGCCTGGGCTTTTTCCCCCGGGCAGTGACCCTCCTGCCTGCTAGAATGGACTGACCTAGCAAAGTGGGTAAGTCTGGGCCGAGGATGGGAATGTCATAGCTCCCACCCGAGTTAGAAGGATGGGAAGGGCCAACACCCTTTCCATGACAGGCAAGAAGGACTCTCCCACCAAGCGGAGGATACCTCAGGAGTCAAGATTAGGAGGACAGGGAAGTATGAAAAGAAGGACACATGGAGAAAATGTAGTATTAATGTAATATTCTTCTATTTTGAGGGGGCCCTGGAACACTTCCTACTAAAAGTAGTTCCAGAGCATTTCAGCATACTTTAACCCCTATAAGGAAAAAGCCAAACAAAATCGTGCATTTTAAAATGCCTTCCGGATGGAGAACGTGGAAGTAAAAAGGAGGACATGTCCTCCTTTTGCCTGACATCTGGTAACCCTAGTCAGGACCAGGCTATCTGAAACCAGAGCCAGAGCTTCTTTGCAGCACAAAGACCTGCCTGAGTGAGCGCTGCCGGCTGCCACATTGGTAAATGGATACGGTGCACAGGCCATACACTCTAGCCCAGTGGTTTTCAAACCATGAGTCAGGACCCAGTACTGTGTCACAGACCCTCAGGTACTGGGTCTCAGTGCCCTCTATTGCCACCACCAAAGACTGGAATGTGTTGCTCAAAGATGTAACTGTTGGGTCGTGGGCATATTTTTTTTTTTTTTTTTAAACCAGGTCCTGAGGAAAAAAGCTTGAAAACCAGTGCTCTAGCAGAGGCAGCCTTAGGCAATCAGGTGCCCTAGGTGAAGTCCCATTGTGCACCCCCTATAGGCGCCCCCTCCACAACCCCAGCTCCACAGTGCCCCTACTGTGGCCCCAGCTACCTGCTACTGGCCCCTGGCCCCCTGTTCCTCCTCATGGCCCTGGCTCCCTACCCCTGGCCCTCTCTCTCTGCCCACCCCATCCCCGGCCTAAGCTCCTCACTGCTAGCCTCTGTCCCCAGGACCAGCTCCTCTTCCTGCCACTGACCAAGGCAGATGAGACTTTTAGGGTAGGCAAAGCAGGCAACGGGGCCCCAGGCATGTGCCTGCTTCACCTACCTCAAAAACCACCTCTGCTAACCTATCAATACCACACTTGATGTGCTTTAGGCCATGCACCTGCCATCAAAGCTCACGTCCACCCACCTACAGGGGTGCATGGCAGAACACCCAGTGGCTCTGCCTCTCACTTTCCCTGCCTCCAAGTTCAAGTAGCTTCCAGGAGTCTGAGTCAGGGGTGGCGAAAAAAATAAAAAAATCAACCCTCCACCACAAAATGACTCCTAGACATTGGGGGGGCTGTTTGAAGGCTAAAAGAGAGGGTGAGAGGCATGCATCTACTACTAATGGCATGTAGAATTGCACCAGTGACTGCAGACCCAGCACTGCCATGGGCAGCTCAGAAGCCCCACTGAGCTAACGATCATTTTAGCTGGATCTACTTACTGACATTTCAGCCACCAGGAACTGTCTAGAACAGTGGTCCCCAAATTTTTTGGGTTGCACCTGCCTTTATCCAGTCCTGTGTCATGCCCTCCTTCCCACTGTCCCCCCCTCCCCAACGAGCTGCAATCAGGAGGTATGGCTGGGAGCAGGGCCAAAGCCATGGTCAGGAACAAGGGAGAGGAGTGGATCTGCATTCAGAAGCTGGAGCTGCAGCTGGGCCTTCAGCCAACAGTGGGGCTATGACCACAGCTCAGGGAAGGGCTGGGGGTGAGTCTTGGTGATGCTGCCTCCCTGTTCACCAAGGGGGGCTGGTCTGAGCCCCACTGCATCTCTCTGACCATTCCTCCATGTCCCCCTAAAGAGGTATGTCCCACAATTTGGGGACCACTGGTCTGTAACAACAACTCTTGGGTGTGACAGTGGCTAAGAAGAATGTACAGAGATGGGCATGTGCCAAACATGATGCTGTAGGCCAAGATTTGAGATCCTCAGCTCTTTCTAGCAGTGACTAACTGTTCTGTGTGTGTACTGCACCTAGAACAATGAGGTCCTTATGCAGGGCTAGACTCCTAAGTGCTACTGCAACAACAAATAGCAATATTCCTGGCCATGCCCTGCACTTGCTGTGTTACCATGGATAGGTCACATCAAGGCTCAGTTTCAAGTTTCCTGCCTTCATTTAGTGCTTTGGGACAGAGGAATGAAAAACATGGAAAGGGCAGGGATCACACATCGTTAATGAGTAGACGCAGGCATGAAAAACCAGCAAGGGCAGGGATCACGTACTGTTAATGATTATTACCAACAAAAACAATCTGACACCTTTTATGTTAAACAAAAATGTCATAAATGTTGGCTGTGGCTCTGAATTTACCATTATCTCCCCAAACCCTTCCTGACTTGCCAGTGCGCTGTCCCACAAACCAAGCTCTCTCCTCACACGGCACGAAGGTGCCTGTGTGTTATTCCATAACACAGCACCGGTCACGACACTACCCAACACAGTGGTGGGGTCCACAGTATTCCTCAGCCTGGGAGAACAACTTGTAAGCAAGGGCTCACACCCAGTGGTACAAAAACTCCATCTGAATGCTCTATCACAGCTTTCGTCAAGGTTATTCTCCAGTTCAGACTTAAGTACGCTGCTGGGCACACCCTGGCCCTGATTTTGGTACTGGATGTGGACCAAATGAACGATATCTCCCCTGCCTGCAACTCCAGTGTCACACTAGACCTGAAAAGGCTAAGCCATCTTGTAAAATACATGACCCAAATCTAACCTCTAAAGATGTATTATAGGAAAACACAATGGTAGTGTTACAATTAGACTCGGGCTTTGATATGCATGTGTAGCAGTAGTGGTTTCTTAATGAAATTTACCTATATCCTGTTAGAAGATACCAAGGTAAATGAACTGCTTCCCAGTCTGTCACTATGATTCTACTGGGAGGGGTTGAAAGGGAACATTAACATCGAGATGGACCTTTGATGTACCAACGTAAACTATTAATGGTGCCGCTGCAGCTAATTACCTATGGTGCCCAGGAGGTGAAGTCTTTACCTCAAAGGACAATATACTTTACTATTCTCCACTTAAATACCTGGGAACTGTCATCAAAGCCCATATGAAGAAATGACCTGCAAATTCCAGCCTTGCTACACCATAAAAGGGAGTGAGGAACATAATCCCTTTATCTCACATCTGTCCAAGCTTCTCAGGGAAAGTTGGGGCCTCAGGATTGAGATCCCAGCCAGCACTGGCCTGGAAACCACCCTGCTAATTCTCAAGGGAGAATCAGATCAAACTCTACACCTGTACTATTTGGTCTCTGTTCCTTAAAACTGAATGTCTAGCAACTAAAGCTGTGAAACAAAGACTTATCTTCTATAGACTCTGAATCATTTTTATGTATGTGATCTACTTTGACTCTATAACATCTCTCATTTTGTTCCTTTACTTTTTATATTAAACCTTAGTTGTAGTTACTAAAGGATTGGCTGGCAGCATGGTATTTTGGGTAAGATCCAAGCCTATATTGTGCTGGGTGATGTGGCTGGTCCTTTGGGGTCAGGAGAACCTATTTTTTTTTAAAGAGACCCAGTGGCTAAGTGGGGACCATAGGAACTGATGTGCAGTAAGGGGGCTGTTTCTGTTTTGTTATGCTTGGTGATGACCAGACTGGGGAATCGGAAGCATTTTTTGTTACTGACCGGGAGACTGATTTAAGTACCACCCGTCAGTGGTTTAGGGGTTTGGTCCCTGGCCTTGTAGCTTGCCCCAATTTTGGCACATTCCAAAGGTTATTCCAGGTCACATCCAGTCTGATCACTTTCTTCTCCAGACAGAGGCAACCTTAGGCGATCAGGAGCCATAGGCAAAGACCCACTGTGGGGCCCCCTATAGTCCCCCACAGCCCCCCTCCGCAGTCCCAGCTCCACATTGCCAGCCCCCACAACCTTCCCAGCTCCCCCACAGTCCCCATCCCCCCCATGCACCTCCCCTACAGACCTGGCTCTTCACTGCTGGCTCCCAGCCCACCTTCCATGCTCCTCCACAACCAAGACACCTCACCCCTCCATGACTCCAGCTCCCTGGAGCCAGCCTTCTCTGCCCAGCAGAGAACCCCAAACCCTCCTATGGCCCTGGCATCCTGGTTCCCACTGCAGCTCTAGTGCCCCACCAGGGGCTCCAACCCTTGCCCATGGCCCCTTCTCCCTGTGGCTGGCTTCCTCTCTGGCCCCAGCACCCTTCAGGGGACCAAAAACGGCCGCAATGCCCTGCTGAAAGTCCCGATTTCCCCACTGTCAAAGGCAAGGGGTAGGGCAGGATCACAGACCTGGGCCTCTGGGCTGACCCACCCTGCCCCTGGGGGCGGAGCAGCTGGCCCAGGAGTGGGGCAGGAGCCCTGCCTCTGGGACAGCGTGCTCGGCTCCATACCCACCACCCCAGCACCAGGGCTCCTGCAGCCCAATTGGCCCCAGGCCTTGCCTCCCAACAGAGCCCCACCCCCACTCCCGGCCCTGGCCCTGGCCCCAGCCCCGGCCCCAGCCCTCTGCCATGTGTTCTGCAGGATAGGAGGCAGACTCCAGTTTTGGGGTAGGCAAAGGGACCCCTTGCTGCTTGAGGGTCCCAGAAGGCCACCTGCTTTGCCTACCCCAACAGCCGCCTCTGCCTCCAGACCAAAATAAGAACCCTCCCTATCTCCAGACAAAGTAGCTACTACTCAACGTCTCCAAGAATTCCTACAGAAACCTTTCCTCAGCTAAGAGATCAAGGAGCAGAAGAGTTAGTAAATTCCCCACACCCATTCCCTACCAGCTCAAAACAGACACCCATGGACAAAAGAGTCCCTCACCATCTGTCCCACAGACAGCTTGAAGCAGGAGAACAGCAAGGAGATGCCACAGCACGTGATCCAGGTGCACAGAAACCAAGGGACTTCCCCAGAGCCATGGCAATGCTGCATGGAAGGCACAGACCCTACTCCTAGCTGAGTCTCTTTTTACAGAAACCTTGGCCCTGGAATGGGAACCAGCTGCAAAAAATTGCCACCCAAAGAGAACTTTCCCATCCAGTCTGGCCTTGTTAGCCACCAGAGCCAAAAGCTGAGCAGTCTCAGAGACACAGTCCCCTCCGGCCAGCTCTTCAGCTGCTCACTTGAGTGTAGTTATGGAAGCACCACCCATGATTCTGACCCTTTTGCCTTACCCGGATGCTGATTGACAGACACAAACAGCTGGCTGGTTCCCTTCCCACCCTCATCCCTAAGGGATCATCCATTGTTCCTTGGAGAAGCAGCATCTGCCATTTGCAATAACATACTCTAGACTGTCAAGTGCTAAACATTTTCTCCTTGCTAAAGGTCTCACAAGCCACCATACAATAGTCCACCTCCCTTATCTAAGCAAGCAAATCAAGAACCTGGTAGAAAAACCTCAACCTCCAATGCCATTCTCAAGCAGTTTAAAATCCCCCCAGTCAGTTTGCTGGCCAGGCCACATTTCTGAGGAAATGCTTGCCACTCTTGTCTTCTACACAAAGACATACTTCTCCATTCATCCAGTACTGCCATCTGCCACATTTGCTACCACTGGTCTCCAGCACACTCCCCATCCCACCTCCAGGAGCCAGTGGAATGAACAGAAATGACAAGAAGAGGTTCACTTCCATACCCTAAGATTGAGACTGGAACGACATTTTGGGGCTCTGCTCCTCCCCATTTTCTTCAGCATCTCTAGGAATGCACAGACCACCTGCTCAAGAGATACCTATCTGTGGGACCACCCATCCCATTGCAAAATCATGCTGACCAGCTCCCATCCCACTGGTAACAGCAGAACAATAATGGGTCAGCTGCCACCTTTGAAACATGGATACATTATGAGGAAGGAATTTGTTAAGTACTACCTTACTGCCATCTCCCCAAGTAAACAACGGTTATTTATGACAGTTTCTCAGTAAAAGCTTTGTTTCTGGAAAAACACCATTTTGTTGCAACAGAAATGTTTTACAAAAATATATCGGCTTGGATTAAAATGTTGACTGGGACTAACTCTCAAGTCCAGGATGGAATTTTTGGGTGGTGAGAAAGAGCACCCATTCCATCCCCTCCAGCACAGTCAGTGGCTTGACTCAGACATGGTATGGGGGACCCAGGTTCAGATCCCTACACTGCAGGTATTTTAACCCAGATCTCCCATTTCCTCATCTGATGTGTGTGATGGCGCATGACTGAAGATGATCCTTCATATCACTAAGATGACCCTTTATAGCAACATCATTGCCACTGTTATACAATTGCAACAAATCTTGTACAAAGTGTAGCAAGTCAGGCATAAATGGAAAAGTTATAGTCCAACAAGTATGATTGTCCTGGTTAAAACCATGCATCATCTTTGTATCTAAAGTTACAAATATTGACTATGGATTTGTATCTCAAATGTGTTTATTCAGCCAGAAAGATTTACCTCAGGGTTAGACAACAGTGCTCATGGCCCATTAAGAACACTCTGTTTACAACAGGTCACTATAAAAAAAAAAAAAAAAAAATCATTCCACCCAGTGGATCTTTCCTTTGGGTGCCTCCACAGTGTGCAATGGCCATACCTGTGATTTCAGCAACCCATGCACTCTAGGTCTAATATAGTGGTAGGTCATTGTAAAGCCAGTTCACCATGTGTGAGGTTCTACTAATCCCAAAGGATCAGACACTTACCCCCAGGTCAAAAATGTCTCTCATATCTTACCCAATTGTCATGCCATCAGCCAATCCTTAGTAAACTAGCTCAAGCTTTTATTAATAAGGGAAAAGAATCAAGCTGTAAATGGTTTAAAGATCACGTCCATACAAATGTTTGTAATATCCTTAGCTCAGGTTTGTAGCAGTGACAGAACTCTCTGGTAGCTTCCAAAAGATTGGAAGGTACTCAGTCCATTGTTCCAAATGCTCTTTTGAGTTGTAAATCCGCAGTCTAGAGAAGGCAAAAAAAGCAAGGAGTCTTGTGGCACTTAAAGACTAACAGATTTATTTATCACACGAGCTTTCATGGGAGAAAATCCCAGTTCGTCAGATGCTTTGAAGAGGGGGAACTTACAGAATGGGATGAAACTAAATGCAGAGGAGTGTAAGACATGGGATCAGCTCATGCCGCAACAGCAAATCAGAGCATTTGTAAGGATTCAAACTCTAGGAAACAGCACACAGAAAGAGGATGAAGTCAAATTACCTGTTATAATTTGAAAAGAATCCATAGTCATGATTCAGCCCTGCTGTCACACAATCTAATCTGCATGTTAGTTGAATTTCGGCTGTTTCTCTTTGAAGTCTTGATGTCTCATTGATTTTCTTGAGGACCATAGTTAACAAATCATTAATGGAGTGATTAGAAAGAAGGAAGTGCTCAGGAACTGTTTTGGTTTTGTGTGTGTGTGTTGTGATTTCTGATGTCAGTTTTGTGCCTATTTATTCTTCTGCATAGGGACTGTCCTGTTTGTCCAATATATAAGGTGTGGGGGCATTTCTGGCCCATGATGGCATAAATCACATTAGTGGATGAGCAGGTGAAGGACCCTTTCATGGAGTAGCTGGACTGATTAGGTCCTATGATGGTGTATTTGGTGCAGATATGTGGACAAAGTTGGCAGCATGGTTTCTTGCAGGGATATGTGCCTGCTTTAATGTTCTGTTGTTAGGTCTATAGTTGCTGATGAGTATCTGTTTAAGGTTCGGGGGTTGTCTGTAGGCGAGGAGAGATCTGTCTACCAAGGCTGGAGAGAGCGAGGGGTCACCTTTTAAAATAGACTGTAGGTTTAGAGGTCTAGTGTAGAGGTCTGACTTGAGGGTTGTATGTGGTGAACAGTGGTGTTCTATTGTTTTCTTTTTGGGGCCTTTCCTGTAGCAGCTGACTGCAGGGTACTCGTCTGGCTCTGTCAATCTGTTTCTTTACATCCCCAGGTGGGTACCATAGTTCTAAGAAAGCTTGATAGAGATCCTGAACATGTCTGTCTCTGTCTGAGGGATCAGAGCAAATGTGGTTATATCTTAGGGCTTGGCTGTAGACAATGGATCATGTGGTGTGTTTAGGATGGAAGCTCGAGGGATGTAGATAACTATATCGATCAGTAGCTTTTCGGTGTATAGTGGTGTTGATGTGTCCATCCCTAATTTGTTCTGTAGTGTCCAGAAAGTGGATCTCCTGTCTGTAGTGTTCCAGGCTCAATTTGATTGTGCAGTGGAAATTGTTGAAATCTCTGTGGAAATCTTCAAGAGTATCCCTGCCATGGGTCCAGATGATGAAGATCTCATCAATATAGCATAAGTACCTCTACTTTGGGATGAGACTTGAGGAAACGTTCTAAGTCTCCCATAAAAATACTGGCATATTGTGGGGTCATGCGGGTACCCATAGCAGTGCCACTGACTTGAAGGTATAAATTGTCCTCAAATTTGAAATGGCTGTGTGTGAGCACAAAGTCCAGTCACAAGCTGTGCTGTCTCATCACCTGGGATGGTTCTTCTAATAGCTTGTAATCCCTCTTTGTGTGGGATGTTGATGCAAAGAGCTTCTACATCCATAGTAGCCAGGATAGTGTTTTCAGGAAGCTTACCAATGGATTGGATTTGCCTCAGGAAATCTGTGGTATCTCAAAGATAGCTAGGGATGCAGGAATAAGGACAAAGCAGTAATGTCATGGCTTCCACTTCTGTACCTTCAGTCCAGGTGTATGGAAAGTTACTGTCTCAGAAAGGGGGGATTTGAGATCGGTGGGTTACTGATGTAACCATCCTATTTTGAGATGGGCTGCTCACATACATTCAGTTACAGGTGTCTATGTGCCGCAGGGCACGGGGCCCAGAAAGTCTTTTAGCTCTTGCCTGTCAGCTCAGGGTCAGTGGCCAAGGCCCCCTCTGTGCTGCAACTGTGGCTATATATGTTACGCTGACCGTGATCCTCCAAGTTCCTTCTTTCCATACTCGGCAACAGTACTGGAACAGCCCGCCCTTGCTACTTAGCATGTGCCTGTCTTTATTTTTGTTAAAACTGAGCCTTGTGTTTTTCCTCTCATACTGGGATTCAAGCCCTGTACGACTTGCTGCAAGGCATTTCCAATCGACGATATTCATGAGAAGTGCCCCCTATGCCTCGTTGAGTCACGCCTGCTGGAAAAATACTCCATGTACAAGTCCTTTAGAAAGAGGACACGCAGAGACAGGGACCGAAGGCTACAGAATATCACCCATGAACTGGCATTGCTACAGCCACCCAGTACATCCGTACTCACCGGTACTGTGTGCCAAGTCGGCACTGGCATCCACCGGGCACCGCTCTCTAGCTAACAACAAGCCGTGATTGGCATGTGACCCTGCACTGTCTCAGCGCCGCACCACCTTCCCTTTGGCTACTCCACTTTATGCGAAGGGATTGGAGTGTCTCCTGTGTCATTGACCCCAGAAGCTTTCGCTGACTCAAAGGCATTACTCTAGATGCTGGCTTCTGCACCGCAGAGACTGACCCAGTTGAAGAAGAAGCTGACCCTCTCGTCCAAGGAGTGGATGACCTCTATGAGTAAACTGGCACCAACTCCACCATCACCGGCTGGGTCCACTTCAGCACCAGAGAACGGTACCAATGCCCCATCCAAGCTTGGCACCGGCGAAGGCAAGTGTTTGTCTCCCAACTCTTCACAACAGTTTCCTCTGTTTCTTCTCACAAAGAGGCCTGGCACTGTGAATCCCTATTGACCTTGGCACCAACTCCGATGGTTACAAAGCCTGTGGGAAAAAGTTGCTGTAAACACTGACTCCCCCCACGCCGGGAGGACTCATCCCGTTTTGTCAGTGCACACACCCAGTGCATCAACCCCATCACCTCCCACCCCTCCAGTACCACCCAGATTGCGCAGCTGACGCCAGGGCATACGGCACGGCACCGTTATCCCTAGAAGAGAGACAGGATGCTCTAGGACGCAACACAACTCAGTACCACACTCCTACCGGGAATGGACAAGCTGATGGATAGACTCACTGAGCAATGAGGATGTGGCATCCTCAAATCCTTCGGTACTGCCTTTGACCAGGACCCTCTGCTCTTCAGAGGACTTGAATGAGGAACCCAACCCTGGCGCCCAATGCAGCATATCCCAGATCCCCTCATCATCCTCTCTGGATTATGTGACCTAACAACAGCCACTGGCATATAGGATGGGCCCCGAGCTCAGCAGGATTTGCTGAGACGGATGGCCGCGAACTTGAGCCTGGACCTTGGGGTCATTAAAGAAGAGTGTAAAACCTTCTTCAGTACAGGAGATGCAGCCCCACCAGCCAAAGTTTCAGTTCCCCTGCACAAACAGGTGTACAGCATCATGAGGGCATGGTGGCAAAACCATCCTCGTTCCCTCCTGTATCCAAGGAGGCTCACCAGAGGTATCGTGTCCCCTCTGACAAATTCACCTTCCTTTTTCACCATCCCACCCTGGGTTCCCTGGCAGTGGATGCAGTTGACAAGAAGGAGAGACAGGGCCAACCAGGCTCTACTCCCAAGAGCAAAGAGGCTAAGCAATTGAAACTCTTTGGTAGGAAGGTTAACTTCACTTCAGCTCTCCAGCTGCGCATCGCGAACCATCATGCCCTCATACAGCAGTGCATGGGCAATCCAGGAGATTTTGAGAGAGTGTTGGGGACAACTTTCTAGTACAAATGCTTGAGGAACCAACTAGGGGCCTTGCACCTCTTGACCTGCTGCTCACAAACAGAGAAGAATTGATCAGGGACGTAGAGGTAAATGGCAAGCTAGGAAGTAGTGACCATGACATGGTTGAGTTCGGGATACTGATTAAAGGAAGGAAGGAAAGAAGCAAAACAAAAACCCTGGACTTCAAAAGAGCAGATTTTGGCTCCCTCAGGGAACTGATGGGCAGGATCCCTTGGGAAGCTAATCTGAAGGGAAAAGGAGTCCAAGAAAGTTGGTTATATTTTAAAGAAACCCTGCTAAGGGCACAGGAAGTTGCCATTCCAGTTAGAAGAAAGAATAAATATGTGAGGCAGCCAGAATGGCTTAGCGGAGAACTCTGCTCTGAGCTTAAACATAAAAAGGAGGCTTACAGGAAGTGGAAGCTTGGTCAGATGACCAAGGAGGCATATAAAGATATTGTTAGGGACTGCAGGGATAAAATCAGAAAGGCCAAAGGACAAATGGAGTTGCGGCTAGCGAGGGATGTAAAGGATAACAAGAAGGGGTTCTACAAGTATGTTAATAACAAGAAGAGGATCAGGGATGGTGTAGGTCCCTTGCTGAATGGGGCAGGCATCCTCGTGACAGAGGATGAAGAAAAAGATGAAGTGCTCAATGCTTTTTTTGCTTCAGTTTTCACAGGTAGGGTCAGCTCCCAGCCCACTACCATGGGTATGACAGATTGGAGAGAAGAAGAGAGGCCCTTGGTGACAGAAGGTCAGGTTAGGGACTGCTTAAAGAAGCTGGATGTGCACAAGTCCATGGGGCCGGACGAACTGCATCCAAGGGTGCTGAGGGAATTGGCTGATGAGATAGCAGCACCTCTGGCTGTTATCTTTCAAAACTCATGGAGAACAGGGGAGGTGCCAGAGGATTGGAAAAAAACAAATGTAGTGCCTATTTTCAAGAAAGGGAAAAAGGAGGATCCAGGGAACTACAGACCAGTCAGCCTCACCTCAATCCCTGGCAAAATTATGGAGCAGATTCTCAAAGAATCCATCCTCAAACACTTAGAGGAAAATAAAGTGATCAGGAACAGTCAGCATGGATTTACCAAGGGTAAATCATGCCTGACCAATCTCATTTTCCTTCTATGATCAGATGACTGGTTTTCTAGATGCAGGAAGAACCGTTGATGTGATATACCTTGATTTTAGCAAGGCTTTTGATACAGTTTCCCACAGCATTCTCACTGGCAAATTAAGGAAGTATGGGTTGGATAGGTGGACAGAAAACTGGCTAGATCAACGGTTTCAGCGTGTAGGAATCAATGGTTCCATGTCTAGCTGGCAGCCAGTCACGAGTGGGGTGCCCCAGGGGCCGTTCCTGGGGCCGGTTCTGTTCAACATTTTCATCAATGATCTGGATGATGGAATAGACTGCATTCTCAGTAAGTTTGCAGATGACACCAAGCTAGGGGGACCAGTAGACACGTTGGAGGGCAAGGACAGGATTCAGGGAGACCTAGATAAATTGGAACAGTGGGCCAATAGAAATCTTATGAGCTTCAGTAAGGACAAGTGTAAAATTCTGCATGTGGGACGAAAAAACCCCATGCACCACTACAGGCTGGGAAACATTCAGCTAAGTAGCAGCAGTGTAGAAAAGGACCTGGGTGTCATGGTGGATGGGAAGCTAGATATGAGTCAGCAGTGTGCTCTTAATGCCAAAAAGGCCAATGGCATACTGGGCTGCATCAAAAGAAGTATTACCAGCAGATCAAGGGATGCGATCATTCCCCTCTATTCTGCACTGGTGAGGCCATATCTAGAATACTGTGTTCAGTTTTGGGCTCCCCACTACAAAAAGGACAGGGACATGCTAGAGAGAGTTCAGAGGAGGGCAACGAAAATGATTAAAGGGCTGGAGCACAAGCCCTATGAGGAAAGACTGAAAGCATGAGGCTTATTTAGTCTGCAGAAGAGAAGATTGAGGGGGGATTTGATAGCAACCTTCAACTACTTGAAGGGATGCTCTAAGGAAGATGGAGCTCGACTGTTCTCGGTAATAACAGAGGACAGAACGAGGAGCAATGGTCTCAAGTTGCAGTTAGGGAGGTCAAGGCTGGATATTAGAAAAAACTTTTTTACTAGGAGAGTGGTGAAGCACTGGAATGAGCTGCCAAAGGAGGTGGTGGAGTCTCCATCTTTGGAGGTGTTTAAGCCCCAGCTGGACAAAACCATGACTGGGATGGTTTAGTGGGAGTGGTCCTGCCTCTGGCAGGGGGTTGGACTAGATGACCTATGAGGTCCCTTCCAACCCTAGGATTCTATGATTCTAAGTTGCAGGCTGTTCTGTAACTGTCACTGAGGGTGGAAAAAGGAACTGAGGACGGTCCAGGTCGGGGCCATATATATATAGCTGCAGGAGTGGCCAGAGAGGGTGCTGGCCGCTGACCCTGCTATGACAGGCTAGGGCAAAAAGTTTCCAACCAATCATGCGCTGTAGCACACAGACACCTAGAACTGAATGATGAGAGCAGAGCTTGAAGAAGCTCCCAGGGCTTCACTCCCTCACCCCCATGGCAATTGCTGATATTTTAACAGACAAGGCAACCCCTTTCATGGCTCGCACACCAGCCAACACCAGCTAGCAACCCTTCAGAACCAAAGCAAGAATGAGAAAATGGGCATAGCAAGGACTAAAGACTAGCCTTAAAACACTGCCCTGCCTTTTCTTATCCTGCTTCCTCAACTGACCTAGAAAAAGATTTGGTGAGACAAGCAGTTATTAAAAAGCAGGGACCCAGCAACCAGGCAAGAGCCACACAGGTTGATTATTAAACATTTGAGAGCCACTCTGAGGCATAAAACCACATATTTTTACCGACTTCAAAATTACTAATTACTAATTCATTGCACACTATAATTTGATCATAAAAATAGGGCAAATATTGATCCTACTAATGTCAGATTCTAATAATTATTTAAGGTTACCATGAAACTAGGCCTATACAGTAAAAACTTAGCTGTTGCTAGATGTAGAACACTATAGGTTTGTGGCACGTTTTTTTTTAAATCTGGGCAGTAACTTGTCAATCCAGTAGGCAATACCTCTCTCAGATGCTGGTCTCTAAGTATTGCACAATGTTTTGAATTTCATTGGGGAATATGATGCTTCACAGCAGTAAGTTGTGCCAAAAATTGAAAGTAATCTACCTTCAGGTTTAAACTTTTCTCCTTTGTATTTTCATTTCTTAGTGGCCCACAACATGTTTAGGACTTGTAAAACATTATTTTATTTTACCAACAAGTAAGCTGCATTAAGGCCTATGAGAAAATCTAAACATCCCATGGCTTCTCTGACCATGGCACCCTTCCCTCCCCCACCTCCGTTGCCGCTTCCCTGCCGTCTCTTACCACACTGCTGTTTATCTGCTCTCCCCGACCATGCTGCATTTCTACCTCCCACCCCATCCCGGCACCTACCATGCCCCCGCCTCCCTACCAACATTTCTGCCAGTAAACTTGTTCACTAAAATACTCATGGACAGTGAAAACAGAAGGTCTGAGGACTCAGGCACAATTAATTTTAAAATGAGAGTAACAGTAAGGGAAAACACTGCGCTCATCTTAATCCTGTGAAGAGATGCATACAGGGACACCTTTTCAACTGTTCAGAATCACAACAGATCAATGAGAATTTAAGGGGACAGAAAGTGCAAGATCAGAGCTTGTTTCAGTAAGTGCTTTGGAGTCCATGCACAGAACATACTATGGAAAAAATCCCATTGAGTTTATTCAGTTTGGGGTCAGGCCCTGTATAAATTCTAAATATCATTATTTGGTTTTTATAATACAAAGTAAAATCTTAATTGGTGAAAGATTTTTTTCAGCAAGTTTACAACACAATTTCCATCCTCAGCCCTTCAGAACAATTATTCTCTTGTCTAATGGGCTCACGTACTCATAGAGTCATTCATGAAGACTGCACTGAAATATAAATGGATTTTGACTATACAACAAAGAAGACCTAATACATGTTGAATAGTATTTAATCAGTGCAAGTATAGTGCTGCTGTTGAACTTTGCAGTGAATCTAAATTATCTTGGTAATTGACTTAGTTATATTAATTAAAATTTTCTTATAAAATAAATGTACTAGCAGTTCCTTCTGCAAACAGATGACTTGCTGATGTCTTAGGCACACTTGTTCAATGGACTTAAGGAATTTTTCTTCAAAAGCCAGTTTTCAGTAGTGGTGGTCTATCCTAAGTCTAAATCATTTTGCATCCTGAAAATGAACCAGGATCCATAATAAGTACTTGTAACATTCTTTAAATTAATAGAGGTTTTTTTAATAACCTTTTGACAGTAGTCAGTGGTTTTGGATTTAACACTTGTGTCAATTTTCAGTCATTTCTGATGATTCTTATTTAATGCTCAAAATAGAAATACAAGAGAAATAATTTTTCATTATATTACAATATCTGGAAATGCCAGGTGATTTTTAAAAAAGAAAATTAATTTACAATTGCTTTTCAGGTTTAAATTGCTAATTATCATCCCTTATATGTAGTTCATTGTAGACTTGCTCTTGATCAATTTATGTTGCCAGTGTTAAAAAATTTTTTACCCAGAAAATAATATCAAAAAAGAAAAGTATTTAAAAATCGTGCATTCAGAAGGTCAGACGACTTCTTGCTGGTGCTACTTTAATTCTGCCTCTTTGTGCATCCAGTTTGTGCAATGAATGAAGCCTGTGATGATGTAATTAAAGACTGTACCATAATGCATACAGACAAGGAGGGTAGAATTAATATTGTGTGGGTAAACTCTAGAATCTGACATTTACTTACTTTGAGTGCTTGTCTTTCCATCTAACTGACCACATTGCTTTTTTCTGCCGGCTCTCACAATGCTGCCCCTCCCCTGCCAGCTCTGACCACTCTGCTTTTTCCTGCCAGCTCTTACCATACACGCATAGACCCTAAGGTCAGAAGGGACCAATATGAGCATCTAGTCTGGCCTCCTGCACAGTGCAGGCCACAAAACCTTACTCACCCACTCCTACAATGAACCTCAAACCCATAACTGAGCTATTAAAGTCCTCAAATCATGATTTAAAGACTTTAATACAGAGAATCAACCAGCAAGTGTGCAATGCCCAATGCTACAGAGGAAGGCAAAAACAAAACAAAACAAAAAAAAAAACAGTGCCCAAGCCAATCTGCCCTGGGGGAAAATTCCTTCCCGACCCCAAATAGGGCAATCAGTTAAACCCTGAGCATGAGGGCAAGTCCACAACAGCCAGTCAAGAAGAACTTCTCTGTGATAACTCAGAACCCACGTGATCAAATGCCCCTTCCCACGTCCCTATCAAACCCATCACCAGTAGTAAAAGACAGACAATGGCCAAGCTACACTGTCCATCATATCATTCCCTCCATAAACTTATCGAGCTCGGTTTTGAAGGCACCAAAGGTTTTTGCCCCCACCACTTCCCTTGGTAGACTGTTTCAGAACTTTACATCTCTGATGCTTAGGAATCTGCATCTAATTTCAAGCCTAAATTTTCTGAAGGACAGGTTTTATCCATTTGTTCTTGTGTCCACATTGGCGCTGTATTCAAATAATTCCTCTCTCTCCCTTGTATTTCTCTCTCTAACATATTTATAAAGAGCCATCATATCTCCTCTCAGCCTTCTTTTGGTCAGACTAAACAAACCAAGCTCTTTAAGTTGTCTCTCACAGGGAAGATTTTCCATTCCATGCCACCCCTATGCTGCTTTTTCCCTGCTGGCTCTGACAATGCTGTCCCTCCCCTGCCAGCTCTTACCATGCCACCCGATTGCACATTTCTTGCTGTTGTCTCCTGCCATGCTGCATTCCCTGCCATCCTCTTCCACGAGCTGCAATTTTTCTTTAAAGAGCCGCATGCAGCCCGCGAGCCGCAGTTTGGCCACGTCTGCATTAGAGTCACATTCCTCTTACCACTGAGACCTGCCACAGTGTTCCGCTCCAAAGGCCTGTGGAAAGAAGGGTCCCTGAAACATGCCCTCCAGTCACCAGATCAAGGCTATTTCCTACCAAGGTGGGGCTGCAATTCCAAAGGCCATGAAATCCAGCAAATTCATCCTAGCTTGTGGGGGACGAATCTCCATTAAAAAGTATACAAGCAAGAAAGGAAATGGGGGTTTCCTTCTTCCTTCACTCTTGCATCTGGCAACCCCTGTTTGTCACTCTTAACAAAAGGCTGAGGATAAAACTGGTTGTAGAGACACAGGCCCCTGTATATTCTGAGCTCTTCTGATTGGAATCTGCCATGCTACTCCTGACTACAGGACCTCCACACTATTATTTCTATTTGTTCTCTTAATAGTATCCAGAGGATTCTACCAAGATCAATGTGCTAGGAGCTGTACACACATGCAGACAGGCTCATGTACACACTTGTGTTATTTGTGTCCATCCAAAATTTGTTACCATAGCTCCCCCAATTCCCAATGAAAAACGGCTTTTCAATCAAAACAAAAAATGCTCAAGAACATTCCCTTCTCCACTTTCCCACCATAATAAAAGGAAGGAAGGGGGATGGGAACAAGAAGGTGTAGAAGACTGAAAAGAGCACAGCTTTCATTTAACTGAAAAACCAGGTAATTTCCACAAACTTTTTTTCAATAAAGCAAAATGTTTTTGTTTCTATTTCTTTTGCAGATAAGATGTTCCATCATTTATGAGCCATAAGAGCAGAGCCATCCTTAGGGTATGGCAAGCGGGGCAGTCGCCCAGGGCCCCGCACTTTGGGGGGCCCCACAGGGCCTGCACCGCTGCCACCCCATGCCAGGGACCAGCATGAGTCCCTGGTCTCCCACACCAAGCCCGAAATGTTTTTGCTTGGCAGACACAGGCTCACTCAGGGGCTGCTTTGCCAGTGAGTAGCTGGGCTGCCTGCAGCTCCTCCCCCCTGGAGCATGCAGCTGAGTGATTAGCCGGCAGAGAGGGAGGTTTAACCCATTCCTCCTCCAGCAGACGCTGGCAACACCAGCCTAGGGAACACACAGCCAGGTAAGTATGGGAGGGTCTGGTGGGAGCCTGAGTCTGAGCCAAGGGGGCAGCTGGCTGTGGATCTGTCCCCCCATCTCCCAGGGACCCTGAGTCAGGCCAGCAGCCAGGTTGTGGGTAGGTGTCTGGGGGACCTGGGGATCCAGGACTCCCCATGGGCCATGGATCCTGCCAGGCCAACGTAAGGCAGGGGACCAGGAATCAGGCCCACCTGGGCCTTGGGTCAGCCCAGCAACCAGGCTGGAGGGGGACGGGGGCACTGGGGATCCAGGATTCTCCCTGGGCCCCAAGTCACATTGGGCTAGTAGGGGCAGGTAGATCAGGGATTATGCCCCTCTAAGCCCAGGTCATGCTGGTGGCCAGGCAAGAGGATGGTAGGATGGCAGGCAGACCATGCCAAGGACTGATCCTCCCCCACCAGAGCCGTAACATGCTGTTTCGCCGCCCAGGGCACATTCTGATCTGAATGCGACCCTTGCTATTAGCGGCGCTTGGGGCCAGTGCCGCAAAACGCGCCTTTTAAATGAGCGGCTCTATTGAGCTACTCCGGCGTGCCAGGGGCAAAGCCCCATTGGCCCCACTGTAGTTATGGCCCTGCTCCCACCCCCAGGCCAGGTGGTGAGGCTGGAGGGCTGGCTGGGCCAGGGTTCCCGCCAAGCCTAGGCTGCGAGGCCAGGGGCAGGCTGAGCCAAGGGTTGTCTCCACGTAGCCTAGGCAGCAAGGCTGGGACGGCCAGCAGCCAGGCTGGGCCATGGCTCACCTCCTCCAAGCCCAGGTGGTGAGGCTGACTGGGCAGGCCAGGCCAGAGGTCTTCCTCCCCATAAGCACAGGCAATGAGGCCTGGGGGCAGATTTGTCTAGGGGTCACCCCACAAACCCAGGTGGCAAGGCTGGGGAGCCAGCAGGCAGGCCAGGCCATGGGGCACTGCCCCTAAGCTCAGGTAGCGAGGTCAGAGCCAGGGTTGCCCCCTCCTCCCCGATGCTCGGGTGGTAAGCCCAAGGGGGCAGACGCAGGCAGCAGTTATTCTTCTCCAAAGCCAAGGTGGCAGGCCTGGGGGGGGCACATGGGGCGGGGATTGTCCAGCCAGGGGTCAGGCTGAGCCAGGCATCATCCACACGCCTGCCTCTAACCCCACGTGGCAATCCCAGCAGGCCAACAGGCAGCCTGGGCCAGGGGTTGTTTACCCTCACCACCACCAGTGCAGGTGGCAAGGTCGGGGTCACAGGCCTGGAGAGGGGGGTCAACCCCGACCCCTCCCCAAGCCTGGGGGCAGGCTGAGCCAGGGGTCACCTCCCAAGTCCAGGCAGCAATGCTGCAGAGCAGGTGAGGCCAGGGTTTGTGGCCCCCCACCAAGCCCAGGAGCCACCTCCCCCTCACCCAGGCAGCAGGAAGGTCTGGCCAGGGGTCATATCCCTGCCCCACAGGCCAGTGGGCTGGTGGGCAGGCATGGCCTGGGGTCAAACCCCTGCCCTCCAGGCCAGTGGACAGGTCTAGCTGGGATCCCCTCCTGCTAGCCCAGGGGCAAGGCTCAGGGGCAGCAGGCAGGCCTGGCTAGGGGTCACCCCAGTGCTCATTAGCCCCGGTGGCAAGACTGGGTGGCCGGCAGGAAGGCCTGGCCAGCGATATTGAGTGATCATTGATCACCAGCCATTTACAGACATGACTTTCGCCTTGTATTTTGTCTTTTCTTTCTGGGGTGGATCCTTGCTTTTGTGGGAGTTGTTTGCATCGCTTAGCCATTAAGGTAGTACTGATTCCATCACACACACCCTTCATTCACACATCTTGTTCAAACATTTAAATGAAATTCCAGAGTATACACCTAAAACCAGTTTTATCAAGAATAAAAAATGGAGTTCTAAATTCACAACATCGAGCTTTGCTGGACTTTGGCTATAATGTCTATTAAACTGAGTTAGTTATTTCAGTTATGATATTAAAGAACAGATACAGTGTTGCCTAACAGATGCTTTAAAGGTGCATTCAATTCATTTTATCTATCTGTGTCCCTACATTGTGGCTACAGAAGCCTGACCCTACACGAGCAAGAATACAGTCAGGGAAAAGAATTCCTTGAGTGAAGTATATGGTATTAACTTATACAGTATTGCCAGTTTCAAGTGATCAAAAAATCACAAGAATGGCAAAAATAAGTCTTTTTTTTATTTTTTTTTGGCCAAAGATTATACTGTGTTTTTAAGCTAATCTTTTGATGTTTAAAGTCCCCCTGCCCATCCCAGGGTGAGTAGGTGACAATTAGCGTTCCCTGCTCATCAAGGCAAACTATCATTAGGATCTATGCTTCGCCTGAATTGCAGATTTCACCATTATCTGCCCATCACCTTCACATTGACATGCTAAAAAAGCAGGAGCAAGCAACAGACAGCACAATAGTAGGAACTTTTCCCTTGGGCTCAGCTTTTAATTTCTCAGTGTGGCCATTTATTCTGCCATTTTTTAGTTTTGTGAAATATTGCCTTTTCATTTTCTTTTGTACCTGTTCTTTTGTCTTTTCCTTTGACTTTGTGACAATTTTTAGTTTGGCTTTGGTTAGATCAGTTTACCAGGTAGGTCCATATAGGCTGCTACATATAAATACAGTGCTGCCCTCTTAGACAATCATTACAGCTGTGTGTGATGTCTGTGCTGTATCTATTTTTTGTAAGTAATTTTTTAGCTTCCAGTGTACTTACTATTTAAAATTGCTGAGGGGGCAAGAGTCTTATAAACTTGAGTACTTCAGAGAATTTCACTGAAATTTGGTGTTTTTCATTTATAACTACACACTAGGAACCTTTTTTTACTTATTATAATTATTTGTATTAAATGTCTAGTGCACATAAACCCAAGCCTATATGAAACATTTGTAAGATTTGACTGCCAAAATTTTAAATGTGATATTTGTTATTTTTGAGCCATCATTAATGTTACCATTTTATTTATTTATTAATGCTCATACTTTTAAAAAAATTATAAAATGTTCATTTTAACTTTGTAGTTCAGCATTAGCTCATTTATGTTAAGTGAAAGATGATCAACTTACAAGCTTCATGATGGGAAGATCTTTAAAAATATCATACGCAAGAATAATTTATGAGTTCCAGAGGGATAGTCATGTTAGTTCAGTTCAGCAAAACAAAAAAGGAGTCCTTGGGGGTCATGTGGGGTGGTTAGGGCTGCAGGGGGGGACTGGAGCCACAGGGAAGGTAGCAGTAGGGGCCGATAGTGAGCCCTTTAGGGGGCCTCACAAAGTAGTTTGTGGCAGGGAAGCAGCTCCCAGCCTGTCAGCCAGCCTACAAACAGCCAGGGTAAGGGCTTTGAGGGGGGCTGCTGTGGGTTATGGGGGGCAGAGGGTATGTGTGTAGCAGAGGTGGGTGGGAGTGGATGTGTAGCTGAGGTTATGGGGTGACTGTTTGGTTGGCAGGGTATGGGGGAAACAGGGCCCACTGGCATGGGGGGGAGCAGCAGTGGGGTGAGGATTTGCCCTGGGTGGCAGGGAGCCACTGTGGAGAAAGGGGGAAGTGGGTGCTCCTCCATGCTCCCCTGCCCTACCTTCCCACCCCCCAGGTTCCCCCTGCTCCCCCCAAGCCACTCCTGTTCTCCCTTCCTCTCTCCTCTCTTGGCACCCCTTGTGCTGTTCCCCACATGACTGCCCTTGTCCTCTTTGGCCACCCCTGCCCAGGAATGGTGCTACCATTTCTGGCGCCACCCTGCAAGCAGAGCAGGTGCCAGCGCCCCCCTGCAATGCTTATCAGGATTACTGGGTTGCACTGGCCCTGCCCCTGCCCTGCTCTGCTCCCCACACTCACTCCTGCCACTGCAAATAACTCCTGACCTCCCCTGTCTTGCGATCCCTGCTCTGCTACCCCTACTACCTCACATAGCAGCATTTCTGAACCACTGTGCCATGGTTCATAAATATTCATGTTATTTTGAGCTAATTTGAATATTCATGAGTTTTTAATAGTGGTGTGCCTCGAAAAATTTGAAGGTATCAAGGTGTGCCACAGCAGAGAAGAGGTGAGGAACCACTGGTTCACACTGCACTTAGACACCAAGAGCTGGCCTGGCTAGATGGTCAGGCCCACAGCACTTGGGCTAAGGAAAGGCTGTGTAACTGCAGTTAGAGATTTCGGCTATGGGAACCTCCCATCACTGAGGGTCCTAGAACCTGGGCACCAGCTTGAACCCAAATGGCTACACCATAATAAAAAAGCCTCAGCCCAAATCTAACTGCAGGCTAGATGACATTCCACATCAGTTTTGCCTCACGCATCAGCCAAGACCGCATTAAATTCGACTGCTGAAATTTTATCGCTAGTGCTGATGACAAAGGCAGACAGAGCCCAGCTGGCAAGCTAAGCTCCTGGATGAAGTTTGTAGCAACAGCATTAGAAAATAGGAGGGTAAAAAGTCTGGAGTTTTATCAACCTACCTCTGTGCTAGTCCAAATTGACACTGGTGTAACTACTGATTTCACTGGGGTTTTGTGGGTGTAAAACCAGAGTAGGAGATTGGAGAGGTAGGCTCTCAGCATGTAAACTGAACAGATCTAGAGTCACAGAGACAAAAATGGGATTCCAAATATAAGTTTTACAGTCACTTACCTGGCTATGACCCCACTTTAAAAGGTCAGAACTTCATTGTCCCTTAAATTTTACCAGTCTCAACTAGAAATACTGTTTTCTAGCAGGATTATTTTCCTCTTAGCTTCATTAAAGTCATCTTCTCTCAGCTGCAACTGTGATTGGCTTCAGCTAAACCGAAATACACAGTTCTTCAGCTGCAGTAAACATTCTGACAAAAGCTCACTATGGTTTAAAAACCCAGTTCCATTAAATTGATCCAAGTGTCCAGTGTTGAGAAGACCTGAGTATTAAGGGTAAAGGCAATGGGATTTAGTGATGCTCCTGAACATGTCAATCCTAGAAGGCTCCAAGCAGTCTCAGCTTTGCTGGACTCAAGGTGGAATTGAGAGAACTCAGGTCCCCAGCCAGGCTGGGCCCAGAATGACCGAGAAGGTGAAAGGCTGTCTGCAGTGCCTGGCTGTAACCAAGCCCCTGTTCTGACTTCCATCAGCCTTAGCACATGATATGCCTTTTCAAAAGAGCCCTCTGGGTACCAGGTAGATGACTGCTACTATTTCCAAGTGGTGGAGGAGCACCCAATCCCACCAGGATGCACACGCTATTTGTAGAGAACTAGCTCATGCACGCATTTTCAATCTTTTTCACAGTCTAACATCAAGGGACACAGAGCTGGCGACATGAAAATGCCAAACAGCAACTATCTATCCTTTCCCCTGGCATCTCAGAAGCACTAGCAAAGGGAGCTACAGAACCCATGCCACCCAAGCCAGGTAGGAGAGGCTGCTGGCTGGCACTAGTTGGGTGTAGAGGTCCTGCAGAAAATGACTGGTGGGTGGCCTCAAAGGAAGGAAAATACCAAAGCATGTAGTGATCTCAAGAGGTGCTGCCTCCCTCTGAGCTGCTTCATGCAGACACTGCAAGTCAGCACTATGGAAATGGTGTTCAGAGGCTCAGCAGTTTATTGCCACAGCCCTGCACCAGTCATTCACTCCTGCTGCTCTCTGACTTCAGCAATGCTGGAAGGAAAGCTCCCCTTGTCTGATGGGCATAGGACAGAACAGGTCCAGTCCTTGACTGATGCCATCTGGGGACTTTCAACTGAGGCCATTTCCTCAAAAGTGTTCTGTCTCGTTCACAGTTTGTCTTTCCCTCTAAGTCACTCAGCTCCTGCCTGCATCTCTGACATCCCCTCTGCTCTGCCAAGGATCTCAGCTGCCATACCTCTTCTATCTCATCCTCTGTCCTGTTTTCTATGCTGTCCAGCATGGCTGGAGAACTCACCCAGAACCTGCTTCACAAACCAACTCCCCTGATTTATTCAACCCTCCCTTATGCTGCAAAGAGTCCCAGAAACCAGCTAGCTGCAATACTAATGTAGAAAATTGTGTTTGCTTCAAAACCTGCACAAATCATGCCTCAGACTGAGCTTGTCTATGGCCATCCCAGCCAACCCCTCCCCTCTGGCTGCTGCCTCCCCTATACATTTGCAGTTATAAAGATCTTTTGGGTATGAACCACGTCAAACGGCCCATCCTGAGTGTTCGCTAGCACACTTTTGAGCATTGTACATGACACACATTGATTCAAGACACAACCCATTGGCTAGAGTTAGTGAGGGCACACAGTTTGAATGGACAACCAGTGCCCTCATATATTAAGCATAGCATAGAAGCAGCCTTTTGATCCTCACTTAGACTGTCTACAGTTGAAGCAGAGAGTGTTCTAGCTTAGGGTGCTTTTCTTGTCCTCTGAACAAATTGGCTGTCCTAGGGTGTATTTCAGGGTGCAGTCACCTATTACAGTGGATTTCAACTTTTCTTCCTCAGGACCCAGTTTAAAAAAAAAAAAATCATTTATACCCACAACCCAACAATTACATCTTTGAGCAATGCATTCCAGTCTTGTGGTAGAGGCAGCAGAGCATACTGCAACCCAGTATCTGAGGGTCTGTGAGGCAGTACTGGGGTCCCAACCCATAATTTGAAAACCACTGATCTATTACCATGCTCAAATCTACCTAATAACTCCAACACCCTCCTCTCACCCCTCCAGGCCATTTACTCCGGTATTTGGCTTATGCTCAATGTGTTCAGCTCCCTGCAAAGTTGATCAGATTCTAGCAGCAGTTTCTGGGAAATCCTGGCAACAAGTCCATCCCTAGCATGTTCCTGACTATTTTCACAAACTCCTCATGGCAAACATTTCCCATGTCTCCCTGAGGTTGGAGCTCCAGCAACAAGGCAGCGCTCATGATTTATAGCCAATTTGGGGAGAAAAAACTGATCTTCCTTTTGTATTAATATGTCATCATCAGCCTTGTCCCTGTCACTTTCTTAAGATTTAAAATCTGTCCAGCCTTCATTCCCAGGGAACAAATCTCCTCCCTGTTCTCCTCATTCAACTTTGAACCTATTTGGCTGGAAATAAGGCCAATTACCTGCATAGCTAAAATCAAGGGCCAGGATCCTTTTATCTTAAGTGGCTCCACTTGAAACAAATTAAAGGGGCCTGATTACCAGAGGGGCAGGGAGGGAACTCGGCATTTTCTGTAAATAAGGCAAACCTCTAAGGTGACACAAGCTAGGCACCAGAAATATGGAGGGACCCAAGGCCATTAGTCACTTTTGAAAATCCCAACAAAAGCTTCTGGTAATTTCATTTTCACTCAACACCCTCAATTTACTGCCCTAGTTTCTTATTAGGCAAAGTCTATGTCCAAAACATGGAGAACACAAGGATAGACACAGGAAGTTATCCAGGATAGAAGAATACCATGCACTGCTACAGGCAGGCAAGTGACTGGCTAGCGGGGGCACTGCTGCTGTAGGGCCCAAAGGGCTGCAGCCCCCACCCCTAGCCCAGCCCCAGCAGTGACTGGGGCCAGATCAGGCCTGCAAGGGCTGCCTGCCGCTGGCCAGCTTGCATCTGGCTTCTGCCACTGCTGGCCAGTGGCTGGTGGCCTCGATTCAGCTCCAACCACTGCCTGTGGGCCAGTGGCACAGACTGGGCTTGGATCCAGCACCTGTCACTGCTGGCCAGCAGCAGGTGAACAGGGTGGGCCCCACCTGGCTCCTGCCAGCTAGCAGCAAACAGCAGCAGCCATATCTGAGCCCAGGCCATTTGCCACTGGTCAGCAGGCAGCGGCAGGAGCCAGATCAGGCCCCGGGGCGGGGCCGTGTGGGAAGGGGCAGGGCTCAGGCCCAATCCTCTCAGTTCTTCAGAAAAGGACCTGGAGGCTGCAGTGGACAACAAGCTGGATCCGATTCAACAGTGTGTCCTTATTGCCAAGAAGGTTAATGACATACTGGACTGCATTAGTGAGATCGTTATCAGCTGATGGAGGGAAATGATTATTCCCCTCTATTTGGCACTGATGAGGTCAAATCTGGAGGACTGAAAGGATGGAGATGAACTGGAATGAGTCTAGCTGAGGACAACAAAAAAAAGACTAGGGGGTTGGAACATATGACTTAGGGGGAAAAGCTGAAACAAACTGGGCTACTTAGGCTGCAGCATTAAAAGAGTGAGGGGAGAATTTGATAGCAGCCTTCCACTACCTGAACAGAAAATCCAAAAGAGAATAGACCTAAATTGTCCTCAGGGATTGCAGATGGCAGAACAAAAAGCAATAGTCTCAAGCTGCAGTGGAGGAGGTCTTGACTGGATATTAGAAAAAACTTATTCACTAGGAGGGTGGTGAAGCACTAGAATGAGTTCCCTGTGGAGGTGGCAGAATCTTAATTTTTATAGGTTTTTAAAGCCCAGCTTGATAAAGCCCTTGCTGGGATGATTTAGCGGAGGTTGGTCCTGCTTTGAGCAGGGGTTTGGACTAGATGACCTAAGGTTCCTTCCAATCCCAATCTTCTATGATTCTATGTTTTAAGGACAAGTAACCTACTGCTTGTGTGAGATAACTGACAGCTAGAACCACAACTATGTTTTGCTCTCCAAAAACAATCCTCACAATGATTCACACTGTAACGTCAGCTTTCCCCTTCCATTCTCTACAATGTTAGCACATACTTTAGATGCAGGAAAGGGATCCAAAAGCACTAGTCTAGAAAGATGGAAAAATTGTTAGAAAAATTTTCCTTTCCCAAGCCCCTGTGGATTCTCCAATCAATGACAATTTTTAAATCAAAATAGATTGTTGTATGAATTGTTTTGGGAAAAGGTCTGACTAGAACCACAAGATGATCACAATGGTCTTTTGGGGCCTTGTAATCAGCAATCTGTGAATCCGAAGATATGTGTGAGGGATGGACAAACTAGCTCACAGCTAGGCACCAGGAATTTTACTTTTGGTTGCCAGAGGGCGTTCCTCCATTATATTTCTGCAGTGGAGCCAGACAACAGGCTACTAAAACTGGTTGCCACAACAGGTTGGGGAGCATACATTCACCAGCCAGATGAAATATAGCACCTCAAAATCAGAAACACTGGCAGAAACGGCAGCCGGGAATAATTAACTCACGGCTGAAATGGATTTTTGGGGGAACTAGTAAAGACCTTTTACCTGAAGTTGCTGGCTCAAACGCGGCTCAGGATGAAGACCAATGAGAGATCTGCTAACTGCTCAGTGCCTTATGTGCATTGGAAGAGGTGTGCATACCCAGGTCTAATACAGAACAAACAGCACTCCTAATTAGCAGATGACCTTACACCATGGATGACTCTACCAGCACAGCGAGTTGGCAACTTCCCAGGCTTGCCAGATTCATCCAACTCACAAAGCATGGGCACCAACAAAACCCACTGCTGGTCATCTGCCTCTTGCATTCATGGCCCCCTCGGGCTCAGAGGCCCATACCCATCCACGAAACTTCAGCCTCTGATCCCCTCCCACAATACTATTAACAGAAGAGAACAGGATACAATCAGAAGCCTCCTGGTCTGAACAAAGCTGTCCAGCCAGCTCTTTGCCAGAATGGCTGCTCCTTTACAAGGGTAGGATGCTGGCAAGTCGCTCATCCACAACCTGGAGGGCCAGCAGGCTCCTTTGCAGCTTGTCCCTGCCCTTTAATCAGGCTGCTTGGCTGACCTTCCCAGCCATTAGCACTGCTATTGGCATGACACTCAGGATCACTAGAAGACACACACCTTCCCCATCACTCACATTGCAGACCGGAGGCAAGGGAACAGGAAACAGTAGCACGTAAAACAACCCTGACCAGATCTGCAAGAGTTTCAAGATACATTAGTTTTGCCATTTAATCCTACTCCTAGGCTCAAATCATTCCCTGCACACTGCCATTCGAGTACAAGGGACCCACTCACAGGAGTAGAGTTACTTATGAGAATAAGAGTCTATTGGATTGACTCTGACAGTAAGCACCTGTCTTCATGCTGGCTGTGCACTGGGTATTTTAATGCTGACTCTGCATAAATAACAGTAATTCTCCTGATTACCTACAGAATCCCTGGGGGAATTTCTCACTGTCTGTGTAGTGTCAGGGCCCCCAATGCTATTTGACTTGCCATCATTTGATCCCGTTTCTTTATTTCCCTTCCTCATTTCACAGCCAGAGGATCTGCTTTCTAACATGTTAATTACAGTTTTTCAGCAAAAAACCTAAGAAACAGATTGGCATGTAAAATTGCAGAACTGGAATTCATATGCAAACTAGATACCTTCACAGTGGGTTTGAACAAAGATCTTGAATGGTTAAGTCATTAAAGAAGGTGATTTCCTTTAAATTGCCCTTCTCGGCCCTTGCTTTTGGCTCCTGCCTCCCTATTCCACGGTTTGACTCCAAATGGCTTATTTCTTTTTAAGAGATAGGCTAGCAATCTATCCCTCTAGATCTGTTTGAATTAACCTTGTGACCCACCTGTCTCTGTACCTATATATTTACAGCCTACATGCATATTTTCCATTTCATTCATGTGACAAAGTGAGATTGTGCCCACAAAAGCTAACAAATAAATTTGTTAGTCTTTGAAAGTGCCACAGAACTCCTTGTTTGTTTTAAAGTTAATGGTGTTGCTGATTCCTGATAACCCGAGAGACTAAGAGAAAAACTCCAAAATGATTGGCACCATATTCTTAGGGGCCCAGATTGAAAGTTTGGATTGAAGCCCCTCCGAGGGCTTCAGCAAACATTTAGGGCCAGGTTCACACCCTGGGACTCAGGGTGGTAAATCTGCCAGGAGAAAGCTATGCAAGCAGCCCACGCCATCTCTGCTCTGCCAGCAGTCCAGACCAGCAGGCAAAGCTGGCCAAAGAGGGGTTGGGCCAGGGTGTGGGGAGGTATGTGGATTCAGCATCTCTCCTGGACAGCTTGCTGTTGGATAAAAGCTGGCAGAACCCCCTGGGGAGGGATCAGTACTGAGCCCTGCTGTTCTTGGGGCTGAATTCTGTTCCTGTCACATTTGCTACCAGAAAGCAAATCTAGCTCTTAACATGAATCTCTCCTGTGTTGGCAAATTGACCCTGTGGCTCTTGGAGCCAAGTAATCAATCAGCACAGGAGCTGGGTTTGCTTCCCAGTACAGTCCACAAGAAGCATCTGTCAAACTCAGGGTGGTACTCATGGACAGGGCCATTGCATACACACAGTTACCCCCTCTGCTGATCCATGGTGATGCCACTTGTAGCTAGTGGAATAGGCCCCTGTGGAAGTCAAAAAGATGATTCTTCTTCGAGCGCTGCTCACATCATTCAGTTACAGATGTATATGTGCTGCAGTGCACGGTAGCTCGGAAAGTCTTTAGCCTTAGCCTGTCAGGTCAGGGCACATGGCCAGCGCCCCCTCTTTGCCGCAACTGCACCTATCGAGGTGATCATGACCCTGACCCTTCCAGTTTCTTTCTTTCCGCTCTCAGTGATGGCTTTGGAACAGCCAAAACTTGCAGAAGCAAGTGCCTGTCATTCCTTTGTTCATAATTAAAGATGCCGGGGTTTAAACCGCATCCATTGTGCTGCAAAGCCTTTCTGCTTGACGATCCCCACGAGGAATGCCTTGTGTGCCTTGGTGAGTCACATCTCATGGAAAGCTTCTCTATCTGCAAGTCCTTCAAGCTTCTCTATCTGCAAGTCCTTCGACTTGCAAGAACAGACAGCAGAGGCTGCGCACTCTCACCAGGGACCACGCGTCTCACCCAGCATCCAATACCTCTCGTGTGGTAAACGCTCCGCTGGCACCACATGCAACCTCTGCACTGGAACCCACTGAATGCCACTCTCCATCTCAGAATTCAAAGCCACAACTGGCATCAAATTCGGCACTAATACAGCGCCATTCACCTCCGTCCCCGCACACCCCCTCACGGGAGTTGGGACCGGGGCACCTCTCGATACCATCGACTCTGGCGGCCCTAGCAACAGCGCGGGCCCTGTTCCAGGAGCCAGCTCCAGTATCCTTGAAGAAAGCATGGTCAGAAGGTAAACTAGTGCTTCCAGCTGAGGAGTGGACAACACAGGGCTCAATACCGCCCTCTACCTCGGCATTGTCGAGGCCTCCCCCAGCACCACTCCGATGACTGTTCCTCTTGGCATTCATCCCGCAAGCCCTCAGTACTGTGCTCCCATGGTCCGAGAAGGCAGAGGTCTAGCTTGGATCACAGGCTCCCTCATTCTCTTCTCCAGACGAGTATACCTTCCAAAGACACCTTGCGTACAGGGATGACCCCGACACGCAACAGGATTTGCTTCGCCGCATGGCAGCAAACCTCAACTTGGAGCTGGAAGTAGGAGGAGTGTGACCCTCTTTTCAATGCAGAGGACGTCGTCCCACCAGCGAAAGTATTTGTTCCCCTCCATGAAGGGATGTACAGGATCGCTAGGGCGCGATGGCAGACCCCATCATCAATTCCTCCAGTATCCAAGGCAGTAAATCAGAGACCATGCCCCGTCTGACAAGTTTGCATTCCTCTTCCAGGACATTATGCCAGGGTCCCTGGTGGTGGACGCAGTCAACCAAAGGGAAAGGGAAGGCTAGCCAGGCTCTAGACACAAGAATAAGGAAGCAAGAAAGCTTAGCTTATTTGGTAGGAAGGTTTACTCTACCTCAGCTTTACAGCTATGCATTGCTAACCACCAAGCCCTCATGGTGAGGTATGTGTTCAACCTTTGGAGAGCCATGGAGGGCTTCCGTGATGCTGTCTCTTAGGACCACCTCAGAGATTTTGAGATGATGGTAGAAGAAGGGGTCTTGGGTTCTAGAGATGCCCTGATGTCCACCTGGGATGCATCGGACACAGATTCGCTCAACATGGCCTCCGCCGTGGCTATAAGACGCTCGGCCTGGCTTCAAGGCCTGGGCCTGTCCCCATAGACACAACTCATCATTCAGAACCTACCATTTGAAGGCCCTGATCTCTTTGCTGAGTCCACAGATGCAAAGCTGCATGGCATGAAGGACTCTAGGGCCACCCTCAGATCCTTGACCATGTATATGCCACAACCCTCTCGGCGCTCCTCCAAGCCCCAGCAACTGCTGCAACAGCAACTACAGCAGCTGAAGCAGAAAGTCCAAAGGCAGGCATCTTTCTCCCTGTCCTACCAGTACCCCCAACGCCAGTACGGGAGTCTGGATAGGGATAAGAACTGCCTGAATAGAGGCCAAAAATCACAGGCCTCCCAGACTAGTCAGCACAGACAAGGTACTGACTGTTCAACAGGAAAGAAGCAGTGCTTTTGACGGTCAGCCCGAGGGAAGCAGAACCACAGCCTCGACCAGAACATTTACCAACCACCTGCATCAATACACGCACCACTAGGCCTAACATCACAACCAATCGGTGGGTTCTGGAAACAGTCTCAAAAGGGTATCTCAAACAATTTTGGTCAACACCTTGGGACAGAAAACCACCTCCTTGCTTAAATCTCGAGAGCCAGGAACTAGATCACATGGTTGAGAAAGAATGAGAGAAACTCTTCTCTCTCCGGGCTATATAGAAGGTCCCAAAGCTGGAACAGGGAAAAGGGTTTTACTCGCTTTACTTTCTGGCTCCTGTATCAAATGGGGATCTGAGACCTCTTCTGGACCTCAGAGCTTTAAACAAATACATAAGGAAAAAGTTCTGTATGGTCTCCCTGTCACAGAACATCCCATCTTTGAATCTTGGGGATTGGTTCACAGCCCCCAATCTAAAAGATGCTTACTTTCACAGAGCTGTACGCCCCCACCACAGAAAGTTTCTAAGGTTCATGGTGGGGGGAAAACATTTTCAGTTCACATCACTTCCCTTCGGGCTCTCCTTGGCCCCCAGGGTGTTCACAAAGTGCATGGTGGCAGTCACTGCCTTCCTACACTGGCAGGGTATAAAGATCTACCCCTACCTAGCCAATTGCTTAATAAACGGTGGATCGAGAGCTCAGGTAAAGCACAGCATCAAGCTGACTGTGCAGATACTTGAGGCTCTGCCAGAGGCGTCGCTGGGGGGTGGGGGGGGCAATGGACCCAGGGCATGGGCCCAGCCCCTGCCCCCAGGGGCAGGCCCCACCCCCTGGCCAGGGATAGGGCCGGGGGAGGCCATGCCGCTGCAAGCGGCTAGGCCGCAGCGTTGTGCGGCCAGAAGCAGCCGCTGGAGGCCAGGCCCACGCCCCCAGCGGCAGGCGGCCAGGCCCCCGATCCCCGGCTGGGCATGGGCCACCATGGCCGCCGGCGGCCAGGCCCCAGATCCCCAGCGGGGGACGGGACCGCCACCACCACAGGCAGCCGGCAGGGCCCCATATCCCCCACTAGGGATCCAGGGCCTGGCCGCCAGCGGCCGCGGCAGCCCCGTCCCCGGCCGGAGATCAGGGGCCTGGCCGCCTGCCGCCGCGGCCACGGACCTGGCCTCCAGCAGCCACTTCTGGCCGCACCATGCCACGGCCTAGCCGCTCGCAGCGGCGTGGCCTCCCCCTGGCCCTATCCCTGGCCAGGGGCAGGGCCTGCCGGGTGGCCAGCCAGGCCCCGGATACCTGGCCAGGGACGGGGCCACCACGGCCGGCTGGGGATCAGGCCCCGGATCCCCGGCCCAATTGGGCTAGAGATCCGGGGCACTGGCTTTGGGACCCAGGGCACATGCCCCGGTGTGCCCAACGCCAGCAACGCCACTGGGCTCTGCATGAATTGAAAAGTCAAAACTCTGCCCGTCCCAAACCATAGGGTTCATAGGACCCCTTCTGGACTCCCGAAAAGAGAAGGCTTCCCTGTCCCCCTGAAGATTTCAGTTCATCTACACCATCATTGCAGAGCTCCCAGGTAACCACTGCCCGATGCTGCCTGCAGCTTCTCGGGCACATGGTGGCCTCCACCTCAATGATATGGATGGCCCGCCTGAGAATGAGACCCTTTCAGATGTGGTTGTCCACGGTGTTCCACCCACAGAGACACCATCCATCCAAAGTAGTCAGCTCCCCAAGACATCCTGGGGACACTAGAGATCTGGAGGGAACCCCTATTTGCTATGGGGCGAATTCCCTCCCAAGCCTCAGTTCCTACAGTGACACTGTTCAGCGATGCCTCCTATTCGGGGTGGGGGGCCCACATATTAGGGGGACTTTCCACCCAAGGACTTTGCTCTCCTTTAGACAGCATCCTTCACATAAACTTGAAGGAGCTGAGGGCTATCAGATTGGCTTGCAAGATCTTTCTGGACAAGATAAAAGGCAAGTCTGTCCAGGTCCTGACAGACAACAAGGCAGCCATGTTCTACACGAAACAGCAAGGGGATGTCCACTCCCCAGCTCTCTGCAGGGAGGCATACTCTGGGGATTAGCCCTGAGGTACAATTTCACTCTGGTGGCAGCTCACGTGGACAACAAACTGGCAGATTTGCTCAGCAGACTGCCCCTAGCACACCACAAGTGGTCCCTCCACAACTCTGTGTTTTACCACCTAACAAACAAGTGGGGTGCATCCTGAGTGCACCTATTTGCGACACAACAGAACCGCAAATGTCTGTGATTCTGCTCTCTCAGGAGTCGGGAGGAGGGATCACGCATGGATGCCTTCCTCCTCAGCTTGTCAGCCCCTCTACTGTATGCCTTCCCACCCGTCCCGTTGATACACAGGGTACTTTTGAAGGTCAAAACAGACGAAGCAAACATTATACTGATAGCTCTGGATTGGCCCAGACAACACTGATACTCGCTCCTACAGGACCTATCCATAGATGTTCCACTCCGCCTTCCCCTATGTGCGGACCTTCTAACATAAGACTCAGGGCCAATGTTCCCTGTAAGCTGCGCTGGCGCGCTGCAGCGTAGCCCGCCACAGCCACCAGCGCAGGCAAGGCTGCCGGCAGCGCACTGCCGGCAGCCAGAGGCCCTCCATAGAGCTCCTGTGGAGCAGGGAGTTTTCAAAACTCCCACCCAGAGAAGCTCTAAGAGAGCATGCCCAGAAAATCTGGGCATGCTCCATAGAGCTTCTCTGGCCCCAGGAGCTGTGGCTGAGCCGTGCGGCTCCAGCCACAAGGTAAGTTTCTGGGGGCTGCCGGGAGTGGGGGCGGGGAGGCTGCTGGGAGCGGGGGGGG
>ML682310.1:6294575-6317053 GCA_007922195.1 Podocnemis expansa
GGGGGGGGCAGGAGCGGGCCCACAGGGTAGCGCAGCAAGCTGGGGGGGGGGCGGGCAGCGCAGCAAGCAACATGAGTTGCTCAGCTGCCAGCATCTCTTAGAGGGAACATTGCTCAGGGCACCTGCAGTACCCAAACCCTGGTTTCCTGCATCTGATGGCCTGGAGACTTCTTGGCTGAGTGAGCAGGAAAGACTCTGCTTTGAAAGGGTCAGGAGGGTACCGGTTGGTAGTAGAAGGCCGTCCACCAGGGCCACTTATATAGCCAAATGGAAACAGTTCTCCCGCTGGGCTCGAGGTAAAGGGGTCAAGCCTACACTAGCCCTCTTGCACCTAATCTTTGATAATCTGCTGGACCTTAGAGACAAGTCCTCTCCCTTTCCTCCCTGACAGTACATCTAGCAGCAATTTTGGCCCTTCACAAGAAGGTGGACGGTGTCCCTGTTTTCTCCCATCCCACTTCCACGAGATTTTTGAAGGGTTTTAAAGAGTCTTCCCACAGCCCCATGGACCTTTCTCTCAATGGGATCTTAATGTGATGCTCCATGGACTAACAGACCCTCCTTATGAACCTTTGGACTCATGTACCTTACTGGTCCTTGCCTGGAAGGTAGCCTTTTTGATGGCAATTACCTCAGCTAGAAGGGTTTTCAAACTGAAGACCCTTTCCTCAGGACCCCCATATACAAGGTTCTTTTCTGATAAAGTGGTGTTCCGTCCGCACCCATCCTTCCTGCCTAAGGTGATTTCCCCTTTTCACCTCAATCAGGATATTTGTTTGCCAGTATTCTTTCCAGATCCTCAGGTTACAGAGAACCAAAGGAGGTGGCACACGCTGGGTGTAAAGAGGGCGCTCTTAACATATATTGAGTGCAGGCATCCGCTCCACAGGACTTCCCAACTTTTTGTGGTGGTTGCAGAACATAAAAGAGACCTCCCAGTGTCGTCACAGTGCATTTCCAGATGGATAGTAAACCGTATCAAAGACTGCCAAACAAGCTCGAATATGCCCCTCCCGGGGACCATCAGGGCTCATTCTACCAGAGCCCAGGCTTCATCAACGGCCTTCCTCACCAAGGTCCCAATTCAGGAGATCTGCAGGGCAGCCATGTGGTCATCGGTGCATACCTTCACAATGCACTACACTATTGTTCAACAGGCCAGAGAGGATGCCGTGTTGGGCAAAGCCATACTCAATGTGGGCAAGCTGTAACTCCTTCCACCGTCCTTGGGTATGGCTATCAGCCACCTGTAACTGAAGGATGTGAGCAGCGCTCTAAGAAGAACGGTGGGTTACTTACTAGTAACTGTCCTTCTTCGAGATAGGCTGCTCACATACATTCAGATCCCTCCCACCGTCCCCACTAACCGGAGTTGGCAAAGAAATAAGGAACTGGGAGGGTCATGGTCACAGTCACCTATATAGCCACGGTCGTGGCACAGAGGGGACTTTGGCTATGTGCTCTGACCTGACAGGCTATGACTAAAGACTTTGAGAGCTACCATGCGCTGCAGTTTGTATATGCCTGTAACTGAAAGTATGTGAGCAGCCCATCGCAAAGAAGGACAGTTACTGGTAAGTAACCCACCATTCCTGCCTGAGTCATCTGTAGGTAGCAAGGGACAGCAAAGCCCTATTCTCTCTTCCCTTCCTCCCCCACCGTGCCAGAAGCCATCACATCTACCACACAGGACTTCAAAGGGATGACAAAGGGCAAAGTAGCAAATCTGGAAAGGGAGGGCTTTTAGAAAACCTAAAAGAAGTCCTGCCCAGCAACAGATGCTCCCATGATTCTGTCTGAATAAGATTACTGAAAATTACTACTACTATTATACTGCAATAGTGCCAGAGACCTCAGAATCAAAGACCTGACCATAAGACCCTCACATCAGGATAGCACTTTAGCACATACTCAGATTTAAGTATCTAATTCACTTATGTCCTGAATGAAGCCTAGGTAAAGAACTCACAAGCTACACATCAGCACATCTGCTACACATCTGCTACTCACAAGCTACACATCAGCACATCTTGAATCATCGGAGCAGCCTCATCCCCCCTCAATGAACTAATTCAGTTGCCTTGCTCCTACCCGACACCCACTGGATTGCAGCCTCAGTGTTGTAATGTAATGCGTTTCTCTTGGAATGCTGCACACCCCAAACACAGCAGCTCTGGGCTAGCCAACAAGCATTAAATCTGTGGTTTCAAACTTTTACTTCTGGGGACCCAGCTGAGAAAAATCATTTATGCCTGTGACCCAATAATTACACCTTTGAGCAATGCACTCCAATCTTTCGGTGGCAGCAGGGGGCACCACGATCCACTACTTGAGGATCTGCAACCCAGTACTGGGTCCCAACCTGTAGTTTGAAAACAACTGCACAAAAGGGCTTCACTGGTCTGACTGGATGAAGTGCAAAAAAAAAAAAAATCCTCCCCCCCCCCCCCCATAACCTAAAAAGAAAAGAAACAGCAACTCAAACCCAGGCCAATCCAAAGCATAGCTGTGCATGACAAACATCTAATAGACGAGTCATTCCATTCCCCCTCCAAAATCCAAAAGAAATACTAACAGCATCATTGCTCTGAGATCATTGGATTATTCTCATGATTTCAAACCTTGAATCAAATGGCTTTTGCATAAGCATAAGGGGAGAGACCATTTTTTGTTAACTGCACAGTCTGGGGCCACTAGGTGCCACTGCTTGATGTCACCTGGTAGCTCAGAAAGTGAGGCCCTGGTTTCAAAAAGCACATACACACGAGTGCGAACTCCGTCTTGAATCAGAACATGAGGCAAGAAAGCAGAGCATCACATCTCAGAGCTTCATAGCAAAAAAGATAACAAACCTACACCCACTAATGCAAGAGAGAGCTGTCAGATGGCTTGTCAGAGGCTGCTGTTCTATTTCTGGCAATAAACTGCCCCGACAGATCTCTGGGAATGGTGAACTCCAGTTTGGGCAGCTCACAGTACATGGTGTGATGTGAACTGAGCCAGTTAACAGGTTTGTTGTTTTCAAGACCATCATTCAAATGGTTTTGAAGAGAATGTGATTCCAACAATAATTCAGAGAAGCCCTGACTTTTTTTTGCTTATAACAGTCCATTAAATCCACTCAGCCACACAACCCCTTTCATTTCTCCTGTGCCTCTCTTCCAGCTGAAGGAACTTGTTTAAGCAGACACCCCTCCTGTCTTCTCTCTCTGTAGAAAGTCATTGCAAAATCCTGGAGAATTATACAACTATAAACAAAACCATGTTGTTGGACACACTTCAGGACAGCATATTCCATCACACAGAGTATTCCCCATGCTCCACCTGACGCTAGCAATCACAACCCTACAGATCACAACCGAGATCTTAACCCACGGGCAACCCCAAGCTCCCACAGAACCCAAATGATTTAAATGTGCTCCATCTGCACAGAGCTCATTGCAGAATCAGGACCAATCCTCCATCCAGCACCAGCCATTATGAAAGAGCCAGAGACAAGCTGAGTATCAAAGCCAAAACACTGAGAAACTGATACAAGGTCAACGGCAATAGTCCAACAACACACAGTGATCAAAGAAGCAGAACAATGCCCACCGCTAACGGGTACCAGAAAGAGCTGCCTTGAACAGTGGATCTGAGCGTATAGTACAAAACCTGCTTGACCTCAGTATGTCACAGAACACTCCAGACCGTCTACATGTTCAATATCCAGGAGCAAAACTGAAATGCAGTTGTAACCAAAACAAGTGTTTGGCTTATGTTCATGGCCTTTATCAACAGCACAATCCCTGGGGGCAGGCAGGAGGTCTCAGTGGGGCAATCACCAAGGTTCTGATCCAGCCACTGCCAGGTATAGGCAAACACTCCCCTAGAGATACATTTCACTGCAGGATTGGGGCCCAAGTCCAAAGCAGATTTCATTGGCTGGATGCGTGGTGCACTATTTACCACTGGGCTACAGCCTATTGCCAGTCTACCCCTCCCTCACCACAGCCTTTCCTCCTCCTGCAAATTCGTGCTGCTGCACATCAGGAAGGCCCGGTGAGCAGGAACCCAGCAAGCAAGCTGCCAGCAGAAGATCTCACCGGCAGGAAACACAGCAGCAGAAGAAAGGATTGGGTCTGCCAGTTAATAAACACTGATAAGCATCCAGGAGAGGTGTCTCTGGAAAAATCTACAGCACCAAGTCCATCCTCCAAGGGAGCAGGAAGGATCCCAACACAGCCAAGCCAAGCCGCAGCCTGACAACGCACGATTGCCCAGTGGGCAGCCTCTTGAACAGACAGGCCCTGGTGGGAGGAAAGAGGCGCCCGCCGGTATAAGAAATAAAAGTCCTGCACCTTGGATTGTCCCTATGAAATCAGGCTGCTCTTCTCCACAGGTGACAAGGGCCCA
Organism: Podocnemis expansa; assembly: GCA_007922195.1. Lineage (NCBI taxonomy): Eukaryota > Metazoa > Chordata > Testudines > Podocnemididae > Podocnemis > Podocnemis expansa. The sequence continues at coordinate 6,298,971 of ML682310.1, forward strand.
GCCTGGCCCAGCCCTAGCAGCGACTCGTCCTGCTGGGGGGCCGGAGCCGGAATGAGTGAGGGAAGCCAGGCGATTTACTGGCCACTTTCCCAGGGGAGGGGAGAAGGAAAGCTACACACAGGCAAGCTTAGGAGCTACGAGCCGAGGTCACTAGCATCGCGCGAGAGATTCAGCAACAGCAACCTGTACTGGGCAAAGCAGAGGCACAAACCAAACGGGGCGCCCTGGCCCCACGGTGAGGGGAGCGCGTGGTACAGCAGGGGAGGAAAGGCCATAGCAGAGCGCCCAGCTGAGACCCGACCACACGGGCCGCCCCCTACCTGCCCACGGTCTGGTTGGCGAGCTGCCGCATGCGATTGAATTGCTTCTTCATCTCCGCAGCAAGCGAGGCGCCCAGGCCGAGCGGGCGGTCAGCGCGGCGGCGATTACATGGCTCCCCGCGGGCCAGCGGCGACGCTGGCTCTAGAGCTGCGGGCAGCGGGGGCTCGGCAGCGTTTCAGCGTCTCCATCCTGGCCCGGCGCGGCGGCGGCGGCTCCCACGCGCTGCTCAGCTCAGCTCATCCTGCGGCATGGAGCTGGCGCGGCCCCGCTGCGCGTCTTCTCCCACGGCCGACACCTCCGCTGCGCAGCTGCGCCTGCCGCTGCCCCGGCCCACTAGCCCAGCCCTCGCCTCGGCTCTGGCGGCCCCTACTGCGGCTGCTCGCCCGGCCCGGCCCGGCCCGGCGGCTCTGGGAAATGTTCCACCGGCCACTCAGCCTCAGTCCGGTTCCTGGCGGGGTCCCACCCCAACCAAGGGGTGCGCTGGGGGTGTGCAGGGCTGGGGTGGAGGAGGGAGTGCGCCCTGCGAGAGTTGGGGGCGCAGTCACTCAGCTGGTGTAATTGCAGAGAGCAGCAGATTGGGGGTGGGCTCCTTGCCCAGATAGCACCTTTCATACTGGGAACCCAAGCATATTTTTTTCGGGCCCAACACAAACTTGTAACAGGCCCCTCACCCACATACATGGGAACAGGACTTGCAGCCTGGGCCTAGTCGCTTTGTGCCCTGGGAAAGTGTACCTTCCTTCTTCCTCCGGCGGGGCCCAGGCTCATGCTCTGTCCCCACAGCCTCCGATGTCCCTCCTGCTCTGCCTGGGACTGCCAGGGAGACCCAACACCCAAGGAGGTGCTAGCTGGGTCTGGGAGATACTCTGCTACTTGCAACAGCTGCAGAGCTTGGGATGCCTTATTGCTAAGGCTTAAATTTCCCTGGGTGAGTGGGGAGTGAATTCAAAAACAAACCTTTAGTTAGTATGTTACAAGTTGCAGAATTAATGTTATCTGTTCATCCATTATCAGCAGAGCCAGTCCTACCACAGAGGCAACCTAGGCAGTCACCTAGGGTGCCAAACAGTAGGGAGAACCAAGAGGTGCTGGGCTGGGACCAGTGAGCCTATTTTAAATGTCCTGTCCTGCTCTGCACCCGCAAGTAACTCCAGGTGGAGCAAAGCAGGAAGTTGTTTCAGCTGACTCTGCTCCCCAAAAAAGGTAAATGGTGGGGGGGGGGTTGGAACAGGCTGTGGGGGCCTGGCAGGGAAACTAAGGAAGGGGGGCAGGGCCCCTGGGTTGGCCTGCTGTCACTGGCTTGGGGCCAGCCTGCGCATTCTGTGGACTGCCCCTCAGTCAGCCTGTGGTCCAGCAGAGACCACCAGCCAGGCCCACTGCTAGGCCCAACGCACAGCCCACCCCACCCTCAGCTGGCCCATGGCTTGGCCAGGTTTGGGAGGGACTAGGAAGAGTGGGAGGGAGGACCCACAATCTGTCCCACATGACCCAGGCCACCACTAGGGGGGGTGGTAGGGTGTCAAAATAACAGGTGTCTAAGGCAGTGGTTCCCAACTTTTTCTCTACTATGGCACACCTTGGGGCCTTCAGTTATGCCACGGCACACTGCCATGACAAAAATCATGAATATTCAGATTAACATATGAATATACATGAGCCATGGCACTGTGTTTTGGGGCTCCAGCTCAGGGACCCCCCACAGCCAGGCCATGTCGGGCTGCTACGCATGGCCAGCTCCAGCTCAGGGACCCCGCCCCCTGCAGCTGGGGACATTTGGGGCTGCCAGTTGAAGCTTCGAGGAACCCACCAGCTGGGGTTGCATGGTGCTGCCTCAAACAGCAGTGGCTGTGGCTCCAGGAAATCCCTGGGCTGTGGCCACATGAGGCCATCGCTGCTGCTCCGGGTAAATGCTCCTCCTCCCCACCCAGGACCACATGGGGCATCCACCACGGCTCCAACTTTGGGGAACACCCCTGCCCCTGACCAGATGGGGCCTTGACCCACGGCCGTCCCTAGGGGGGTGCATCCCCCCCCAACTCCTGGCATTGGGGGGCAGGGCCAGCTGGTCCAGGGGAGGGGCAGACTCCTGCACTGCTCCCCCAATGCCAGGAACCAGGCAAGTGGCCAAAAGGGTGGCATGGTGCAGGGCTGCTGGTCTGCCCCTCCCTCCCACCACACATGCTGCTCTGGGCTCCCTGCCCAAGCAGCAGGGAGAGGGCTGAGGCTAGCAATACCAGCTTTGCCCCAGCCCCAGCTCAGGGACCCCAGAGCAGTGCATGTGGTGGGGAGAGGGATGGACCAGCAGCACTGCACCGGACCGCCCTTTTGGCTGCTCGCCTGGTCCCCGGCATGGGGGAGGCAGCAGTGCGGCCGCATAGGGCCCTCCAAAGCGCAGGGCCATCGGCAGCCACCCCAGTCCCTACCCTAAGGATGGTCCTGCTTCCACTGCAGGTCTGGGGAACTTCCCCCTCCCCCACTGGCTGGGACCACATGGGGCCTCTGCTGCGGCTCCAGCTTTGGCTGAGGGGAATGCCGTGGCCACATGGGGCCTCTGCTGCAGCTCTGGGTCCATGGCACACTGGAGGAGTTCCTGCGGCCCACCAGTGAGCCACTGCACACTGTTTGGGAACCACTGGTCTAGACCAGTGGTTCCCAAACTTTTCTCTGTTGTGGCACACCTTGATACCTTCAAATTTTTTGAGGCACACCACCATTAAAAACTCATGAATGTTCAGATTAGCTCAAAATAACATGAGTATTTATGAACCATGGCACCATGGTTCAGAAATGCTGCTATGTGGAGTAGTAGGGGTAGGAGAGCAGAGATGGCAAGACGGGAGGTCAGGAGTTATTTGCAGTGGCAGGAGTGAGTGTGAGGAGCAGAGCAGGGCAGGGGCAGGGCCGGTGCAACCCAGTAAATCTGGTAAGCATTACAGGGGGTGCTGGCACCTGCTCTGCTTGCAATGGGGCGCCAGAAATGGTAGCACCATTCCTGGGCAGGGGTGGCCAAAGAGGACAAGGGCAGCCATGTGGGGAACAGCACAAGGGTGCCAAGAGAGGAGAGGGGAAGGAAGAGCAGGAGTGGCTTTGTGGTGGGGGGGAACCTGGGGAGTGGGAAGGTAGGGCAGGGGAGCACGGAGGAGCACCCACCTCCCCCTTTCTCCACAGTGGCTCCCTGCCACCCAGGGCAAATCCTCACCCTCCCACCCCAGTGGCTCCCGTTCCCCCCTCCCCCAGCCCCCTGCTGCCTGTGATCGACCTTCCCATCATTGCAGGGGCCAGAACTATACCTCCAGGCTCACCCCCCCCACCAGCTACACACATCCCCTACCAGACAGCCACCCCACAACCTCAGCTACACATCCACTCCCAGCCACCTCTGCTACACACATACCCCCTGCCCCCCATAGCCCCCAGCAGCCCCCCTCAAAGCCCTTACTCTGGCTGTTTGCAGGTTGGCTGACAGGCTGGGAGCTGCTTCCCTGCCACAAACTACTTTGTGAGGCCTCCTAAAGGGCTCACTATTGGCCCCTACTGCTACCTTCCCTGTGGCCCCAGTCCCCCCCTGCAGCCCTAACCACCCCACATGACCCCCCCAGGACTCCTTTTTTGTTTTGCTGAACTGAACTAACATGACTATCCCTCTGGAACTCGTAAATTATTCTTGCGTATGATATTTTTAGAAATCTTCCCATCATGAAGCTTGTTAGGGACTGTAAAGGAGTTCTGTGGAGTTGAGAGTTCTGTGTGTGTTTGCTTTTCCGTTTTGTGTTTGTTCTCTGGTTTGGCTTTTTTTCGTTCTTTTTTTGCCCTTTTTCCACAGTTGCAGGGGCTGAGTGGCAGTTGAGATCAGGTGACCCCAATTGGGAGTGGAGCCTTCCTGTTGGGGGAGCTATAAAAGCAGCCACTCAAGCAAGCTGCAGCACCAGGAGCTGTCAACAGGGGAGTTTGAGAGGGAGAAAGACAGACTTATGGTAGGAGCAGAAATCACTCCAGCAAGGGAAGAGACAATGAAGATGAGAGGATGTGGAAGCTGTGGGATGTACATTATCTTGGAGGGTATTACCCCAAAGAATTTTGTTTGTATGAAGTGCCGCCTCATAGAACTGTTGGGGGAGAAAATCTGAGGGTTGGAGATGCAGGTGGCAACTATGGTTGAGTTTAGAAGGGGGTTTGAACAGTTGATGGAGCAGAGGACTAGAGAGGCTGGAGACAAAAACTCAGACCTGCAGATGGAAACAAGAGCAATGACTTCTGAGGGAAGACTGCTAGGTGAGGAAAGTGAGCAGTGGAAACACGTGACTGTGAGACGGCGGCAGAGAAAAAGACCGGCTAGCGAAGGTGAAATAGGGCTCAGTAACAGGTTTGCTGAATTAGCAAATGAAGGAGATCAGCAGAGCAACACTGAAGGTGGGAGTGTGAGGAAGAAGAAGAGAACAGTTAGTCCCATTCAAGGGGGAGTTGAGTCTCTGGAGATAAATAAGAGCCCAGGGAGCATTCAGGAGCAGATGCAGAGGATTGCGAACAGCAACTGTAGACATCATGAGTCCCGGACCAAGAGAACTGGAGATAGATTGGAGAAACACACTGTTTCCAGGAAAAGGCAAGTGTATGTGATTGGGGATTCTCTGCTGAGGAGGACAGACAGGCCTGAAACTAGAAGTGACCCTGAGAATAGGAGGGTGTGCTGCTTGCCTGGAGCTAAGATACACAATGTGGCTCTGAGTCTGAAGAGGATCCTAATGGGAGCAGGAAAGCATCTTCTGATTATCCTTCATGTGGGTACGAATGATATAGCTAGATTCTCATTGGAACGTATCAAAGGAGACTATGCCAGGCTGGGGAGGACTTTCAAGGAGCTGGAGGCTCTGGTAATCTTTAGTGGGATTCTGCCTGTCCCTAGAGGAGGACAACACAGCTGTGAGAAGATTCTGGCAGTTAACAGATGGCTCAGGCATTGGTGTTACAAGTAGGGTTTTGGGATGTATGGGCACTGGGAGGCATTCATGGACAGAAGATTATTTGCTAGGGACGGACTTCATCTGAGTAGGAAGGGTAACAGACTTCTGGGAGGGAGGCTAGCTCAACTGATCAAGAAAGCTTTAAACTAAGGACTGTGGGGAGATGGTTGGGAGATGCTCAGACAATCTCTATGCTTGATACTAGCATTGAGGGGCAGGAAAGTGAATTAAGACAAGATAGTATAGATGCTGGAATGGAGGGAAGCACAAATGCTGGTCTGAGGAGCAATGTTGGCAGTAGTAATAAAAGGCCATGTTGGGTACAGAATGTGAGCACAGCTGAGCAGCAAAAACTAAAATGTTTATATACCAATGTGAGAAGCCTAGGTCATAAAATGGAGGAACTGAAACTACTAGTAGAGGAATTGAAATAGGATATTATAGGCATAACAGAAACATGGTGGAATAGGAGTCACGACTGGTGTACAGGCATTAAAGGCTTTGTGCTCCTTAGGAAAGACAGATGTAATGGCAAAGGTGGCGGTGTGGCGTTGTATATCAATGATACAATAGATTGCAAAGAAATTCAGAGTGATGAAATTAGCAGGACAGAGTCTATCTGGGCCAAAATCGCATTGGAGAAGAAAGCTACTTGAGTTTCTCCTGGATTAGTGCTTGGAGTGTGTCACAGACCGCCAGGATCTGATTTGGACATGGATAAAGAACTCTTTAAGGAAGTAAACACTACTGGGAACTGTGTCATTATGGGAGATTTTAACTTCCAAGATATTGACTGGAGGATTTGCGCTAGCAGCAATAAAAGGGCCCAGATTTTCTTGGAGGTGATAGCAGATGAATTTCTACATCAAAGGGTTTCCAAACCAACAAGAGGAGATGCAATCTTAGATTTGGTATTAGTCAGTAGTGAGGACCTCATAGAGGAATTAGTTGTAGGGGACAACCTAGGCTCTAGTGATCAGGAACTAATCCAATTTAAATTGTATGGAAGGGTAAACAAAAATAAATCTGCGACCAGAGTCTTTGACTTCAAAAGGGCTAACTTCAAAAAATTAAGGGAATTAGCTAGGGAAGTGGACTGGACCAAAGAATTGATGGATATGAACATTGAGGATGCTTGGAACTGCTTCAAGACAAAGCTGCAGGAACTATTTGAAACCTGCATTCCAAAAAGGAGGAAAAAATTTTCAGGCATGGATTCTAAACCAAGCTGGATGAATGTACATCTTAAACAGGTGATTGGGCGGAAACACAAGGCTTATAAGGGGTGGAAGTTGGGAGGGATAGGAAAGGAGGACTACTTTTTAGAGGTCAGAGCATGTAGGGATAAAGTGAGGAGGGCCAAAAGCCAGGCAGAGTTGGACCTTGCAAAAGGAATCGAAACAATAGCAAAAGGTTCTTCAGCCATATAAATAGAAAGAAAACACAGAAGGAGGAGGTTAGACCACTATACACTGAAGATGGGGTAGAAATCAAGGATAATCTAGGCATGGCTGAATATCTAAATAAGTACTTTGCCTCAGTCTTTAATGAGGGTGATGGTCAGATTGGGGACAGAGATAGGGCAGCTAATGGGAATGTAGAAGTGGAAATTACCATGTCTGAGGTGGAAGCCAAGCTTCAGCAGCTTCATGGAAATAAATCAGGGGGTCCAGATAATCTTCACCCAAGAATTTTGAAGGAACTTTAACATGAAATTGCCAGCCCTTTAGCAAGGATTTTTAAAGTGTCAATGAACACAGGGGTTGTACCTTATGACTAGAGAATTGCTAATGTGGTCCCTATTTTCAGCGGTACGCAAAGTCTTGGAGAAATTTTTGAAGGAGAAAGTACTTAAGGATATGGAGGAAAATGACAACTGGTATAAAATACAACACAGCTTTACAAAAGGTAGATTATGCCTGACCAACCTGATCTCCTTTTTTGAGAAGATAATAGATTTTCTGGATAAAGGGAATGTGGTGGACCTAATTTACTTAGATTTCAGCAAGGCGTTTGATACAGTTCCACACAGGGAATTTAGTTAAACTGGGGAAGATGGGGATTAATATGAAAATAGTTAGGTGGATAAAGAACTGGTTACAGGGGAGACTACAGAGGATCATAGTGAAAGGTGAACTGTCTAGATGGAAGGAGGTTACTAGTGGAGTTCCCCAAGGGTCAGTCCTGGGACCCATCTTATTCAACCTTTTCTTTACTGACCTTGGCACAAAAAGTGGGACTGTGCAAAAAGTGGGAGTTTGCAAACGACACCAAGCTGGGTGCTATTGCCAATACGGAGGAGGATCGGGATAGCATACAGACTGAGTTGGATGACCTTGTAAAGTGGAGCATTAGAAGAAATAGGATGAAATTCAACAACGGGAAGTGCAAGGTCATGCACTTAGGGACAAATAACAGGCATTTTTCTTATAAGTTGGGAATGCATCAGCTGGAAGTGACAGGCGGGGGGGGGGGGGGAGGACCTGGGCAGACTGGTTGATCACAGAATGACAATGAGTAGCCAATGCAATGTGACAGTGAAAAAAAGCTAATGCGGTCCTGGGGTGCATCAGAAGGGGTATTTCCAGTAGAGATAGGGAGGTGTTAGTACCATTATACAAGGCACTGGTGTGTCCTCACTTGTAGTATTGTGTACAGTTCTGGTCACCCATGTTTAAGAAAGATGAAGTCAAACTGGAACAGGTGCAAACAAGGACTACAAGGATGATTCGTGGAATGGAAAATCTTTCCTATGCGAGATGACTTAAAAAGCTTGGTTTCTTTAGTCTGAGCAAAAGAAGGCTGAGAGGAGTTATGCTTTCTCTTTATAAATACATTAGAGGTATCAATACAAGGGAGGGAGAGGAATTATTTGAATACAGCACCAATGTGAACACAAGAACAAATGGATACAAACTGTCCTTCAGAAAATTTAGGCTTGAAATTAGATGCAGATTACTGACTATCAGAGGAGTAAAGTTCTGGAATAGTCTACCAAGGGAACTGGTGGGGGCAAAAACCTTAGGTGCCTTCAAAACAGCTTGATAAGTTTATGGAGGGAATGATATGATGGACAGTGTAGCTTGGCCAGTGTCTGTCTTTTACTACTGGTGATGGCTATGATAGTGACCTGGGAAGGGGCATTGGATCGAGTGGGTTCTGAGTTATTACAGAGAAGTTCTTCCTGACTGGCTGTTGTGGACTTGCCCTCATGCTCCGGGTTTAACTGATCACCATATTTGGGGTTGGGAAGGAATTTTCCCCCAGGGTAGATTGGCTTGGGTGCTGGAATTTTTGCCTTCCTCTGTAGCATTGGGCATGGCTCACTTGCTGGTTGATTCTCTGTATTAAAGTCTTTAAATCATGATTTGAGGACTTTAATAGCTCACTTATGGGATTGAGGTTCCTTGTAGGAGTGGGTGGGTAAGGTTTTTGTGGCCTGCAGTGTGTGGGAGGTCAGACTAGATGGTCATATTGGTTCCTTCTGACCTTAGAGTCTATGAGTCTATCTTTCACTTAACATAAATGAGCTAATGCTGAACTACAAAGTTAAAATGAACATTTTAATTTTTTTTTAAAGCATGAGTATAAATTAATAAATAAAAAGTGGTATCATTAATGATGGCTCAAAAATAACAAATATCCCATTTAAAATTTTGGCAGTCAGATCTTACAAATGTTTCATATAGGCTTGGGTTTATGTGCACTAGACATTTAATACCAATATTATAATAAACAAAACTAAATTAAAAAAAGGTTCCTAGTGTGTAGCTGTAAATGAAAAACACCAAATTTCAGTGAAATTCTCTAAAGTACTCAAGTTTAAAAGACTCTTGCTCCCTCAGCAATTTTAAATAGTAAGTACAGAAGAAGCTAAAAAATTACTTACAAAAAAAAAAGATACAGCACAGACATCACACACAGCTGTAATGATTGTCTAAGAGGGCAGCACTGTATTTATATGTAGCAGCCTATATGGACCTACCTGGTAAACTGTCCTAACCAAAGCCAAACTAAAAGTTGTCACAAAGTCAAAGGAAAAGACAAAAGAACAGATACAAAAGAAAATGAAAAGGCAATATTTCACAAAACTAAAAAATGGCAGAACAAATGGCCACACTGAGAAATTAAAAGCTGAGCCCAAGGCAGGGGCGTCGCTGGGGCGGGGAAAGACCCGGGGCACGGGCACGGCCCCGCCCCCGGAGGGCAGGCTCCGCCCCCAGCCAAAAGGCCACACACCCCAGGCCCAGGATGGGGCCAGGGGGAGGCCCTGGATCCCCGGCCGGGGATGGGGCTGCCGCGGCCGCAGCCAGGCCCCGGATTCCCAGCGGGGGACAGGGCCGCCACGGGCAGCCAGCCGGGCCCCGGATCCCTGGCCTGGTCGCCGGTGGCTGCAGCGACCCCGTCCCCGGCCGGGGATCTAGGGCTGCGGCCGCGGGCCAAGCCTCCAGTAGCCGCACCCGGCCGGGCTAGGCTGAGCCGCGCCGCACGGCAGAGCAGGCTAGCTGGTGGCAGCAGCGTGGCCACCCCCTGGCCCTATCCCAGGCCAGGGGGCGGGGCCTGCCGGGCGGCCAGATAGGCCCGGGATCCCTGGCCGGAGACGCGGCCGCCATGGCCGCGGACTGCCAGGGATCAGGCCCCGGATCCCCAGCCCGATTGGGCCGGACACCCGGGGCACCAGTGTTGGGACCCGGGGCATGTGCCCTGTGTGCCCAGCGCTAGCGACGCCACTGGCCCAAGGGAAAAGTTCCTACTATTGTGCTGTCTGTTGCTTGCTCCTGCTTTTTTAGCATGTCAGTGTGTAGGTGATGGGCAGATAATGGTGAAATCTGCAATTCAGATGAAGCACAGATCCTGATGATAGTTTACCTTGATGAGCCAAGAGTGAAAAGTGCTTAGGCTTCCAGCCCTACTAGCTCTACTAGATGGGAACAATTTCTATATTTTTCTATATTTTCATTTCTGTCCACCAAATTGAGGATGAGACCCCTAATTGCTTGGGGCCCTAGCCAGCTGTCTGCTTCGCCTACCCCAAAAGCTGCCACTGCTTTTTGCCAGCCCTGCACAGCCCATGTGGCTGGACTAAGCAGGGAGGTAGTTCTAACTCTTGCTCTCCCAGATTCTCACAGCACACTTCAGGTGTGCTGCGGTATGCTGGTTGGGAACCACTGCTCTGAGGACGCAGACCTACTCCTGCTTCCCCAAAGACCCTACATCAGGTAGGATGCATGCTCGTCCCTGGGCCGGGGAGGGAATCCCTCCCCTCGCTAATGTCTCACAGACACTCTGGCTAGACCAGCTTAACTAAAGCTGTCGACACCCCTGTGCTAGACAAGAACCTCCACCACCCCAACCGCCACACGGGACGAGTCTCACATCATTACGGCGGTCCTTAGCCTTCAGGGAAGGCCAAGGCAGGGCAGTTCAACCCCTGTCACACTATATTCCCCCCCTTCTAGTGGAATCTGAGGCGTTGCAACAGCCCCTTTTGCTTGTGTGCAAACTTGGCTGGTACCAGGACAGCCCTGGGCCCACCCTTCCAGAAGTGGGGTAAGCCCTTCTTGCACACTTCCCTCTTTCCCCTTTTCACTCTCTAAACAGAAACCTAGCATACCTGACCCGGAACTTCAGAATCAAGGAACTCAAGAGGTAGGAGTCAACATCGTGTTTCTCCTTGGCGAGCAACAGCAGTAGGAGTACCCAGGGGCATCCGGCATCAGAGCCCGCCCCTTTTCGGTGGTGTCAGCCCCTACGTAGCCAGTACAACACCACAGTCTGGGAATGAAAGGCCTTCCGCAGAGTTGTTTCTGCCTGCCCACCCCAAACCCCCCTTGCCCTTCAGTGGCACATATCCTGGCAGGGAGCTCCGCCCCTTCAGCACGAGCCAGCCCCCTACCCTTTTCTTTACTTATTTTTATTTATTATAATTATTTGTATTAAGTGTCTGGTGCACATAAACCCAAACCTATATGAAATATTTGTAAGATTTGACTGCCAAAATTTTAAATGTGATATTTGTTGTTTTTGAGCCATCATTAATGTTACCACTTTTTATTTTAAAAAAATTATAAAATGCTCATTTTAACTTTGTAGTTCAGCATTAGCTCATTTACGTTAAGTGAAAGATGATCAACTTGCAAGCTTCATGATGGGAAGATCTTTAAGAATATCATATGCAAGAATAATTTACGAGTTCCAGAGGGATAGTCATGTTAGTTCAGTTCAGCAAAACAAAAAAGGAGTCCTGGGGGGGTCATGTGGGGTGGTTAGGGCTGCAGGGGGGGACTGGGGCCACAGGGAAGGTAGCAGTAGGGGCCAATAGTGAGCCCTTTAGGGGGCCTCACAAAGTAGTTTGTGGCAGGGAAGCAGCTCCCAGCCTGTCAGCCAACCTGCAAACAGCCAGAGTAAGGGCTTTGAGGGGGGGCTGCTGGGGGTTAAGGGGGGCAGGGGGTATGTGTGTAGCAGAGGTGGCTGGGAGTGGATGTGTAGCTGAGGTTGTGGGGTGGCTGTCTGGTAGGGGATGTGTGTAGCTGGTGGGGGGGGTGAGCCTGGAGGTATAGTTCTGGCCCCTGCAATGATGGGAAGGTCAATCACAGGCAGCAGGGGGCTGGGGGAGGGGGGAACGGGAGCCACTGGGGTGGGAGGGTGAGGATTTGCCCTGGGTGGCAGGGAGCCACTGTGGAGAAAGGGGGAGGTGGGTGCCCTACCTTCCCACTCCCCAGGTTCCCCCCGCCCCTCCCCACAAAGCCACTCCTGTTTCTCCCTTCCCTTCTCTCTTGGCACCCTTGTGCTGTTCCCCACATGGCTGCCCTTGTCCTCTTTGGTCACCCCTGCCCCTGGCCATTTCTGGCGCCCCAGTGCAAGCAGAGCAGGTGCCAGCACCCCCCTGCAATGCTTACCAGGATTACTGGGTTGCACCGGCCCTGCCCCTGCCCTGCTCTGCTCCTCACTCCTGCCACTGCAAATAACTCCTGACCTCCCCTGTCTTGCCATCTCTGCTCTCCTACCCCTACTACTCCACATAGCAGCATTTCTGAACTATGGTGCCATGGTTCATAAATATTCATGTTATTTTGAGCTAATTTGAACATTCATGAGTTTTTAATGGTGGTGTGCCTCAAAAAATTTGAAGGTATCAAGGTGTGCCACAGCAGAGAAAAGGTTGGGAACCACTGCCTTAGAGGGCTGTGACTGCACACGTCAGATCCTCTGCAGGAGTTGCTGAGGCTACTGCAATATGTGCTTCTCATTCCTGTCAAGACCCGTCCAGTCTCCTACTGGCACAGGGGTTGTCAGTCGAAGGGTACCTGGAAGAGGGATGGGAGGGGCAGATCTACTATAAATGCCAGAATAACATCTAGGATGTCTAGGAGTGGACCTCGGGATAGATGGACCAATGGGCAGGGCATTCAGTTGACATGGCACGTGTTCCCCAAGGTTGGCAAAAGCACACAGCCAGAATTAGTGCACCCGAGTTCGCAGTATTGGGAGAGATGAAAGGGTCCCGCTAAGTCCTGATGTCCCTGAAAGGAGGGAAGGGACACCAACTGCCCACTCTGAGGGTGCCACTGGAGTCTTATTGCATCCCAGGTATCTAGAGAATGAGGTGGCAGCCAGATAGGCTGGCACCTTGCTTGCCAGTGCACTAAAGTCTTACTGCATCTCAGATGTCTTGAGAGTGGGTGGGTGGCCAAATGGGCTGGCTCCTTCCTTACAGGTGAGAACATGGAGAGGTCTCAGCACCGTAGCAATGGGATGCTGGGGGGTGGGGAATGTCTGTATCCCCACGATTATGAGAGAAGTGGCATTGGAAGGGAAAGGTGTTGCCCCAAGAGGTTTATGCCCCCATAAGGGAAAGGGCCCAGGAGGGAGGAGGCCAAAGTATTTGGCTTCACCCCTGGTGTCCCATGCAGTGCCCACCACCGAAAAGGTTTCTGGTGGGAACAGGGCGTCCCCTCCACAAAGCAGGTCAAGGACTGCCTGTTGAGCAGTAGGGGGCACCCTAGCCTCCCAGAGCCAGGCTACTTGGCAGATAGTTACTGCCAAGGCCATAGTGCTGGCAGCTGTATCCACCACATCACAGGCCAAGAGGAGGCGGTCCTGGGAGATTATCTGACCTTCCTCTAGAAATGCATCATACTCCTCTCTAGCCTCTGGTGGGAGCAGGCATCAGAATTTCGCGAACAACTCCCACGTGTCCAGGAAATATCTGCTGTTCAGGGCTAGGTTATTTGCCACTTGTAGCTGGAAGGCTGGGGAGGAGTAGACCTTATGGCCCAAGAAGTCTAGTTCCCTGGCTTCCCTGGAAGATGGGAGGGGATCACTGGGGGGCTTGCCCAGACCTAGCACCTAGTCCCTCAGGGGAGCAAGTGATCGGCAAGGGAAGGGAAGTCTGGCTCAGGAACCCGGTACTTAACATTCGCTTGTGTCTGAAACCGGGCCGATAGCGCTTGGGCTCTGCCACCAGGAGGACATGAGGTCCCAGATGCTCGAGTGGAGTGGGACTGTCAGGGGTTCTGCTGAGGCAAAGGCAGGCCCAAAGAGGGTGTCTGGAGGGGGACCAAAGGGTTGTGCCTCCATCTCTAAATGGGCCGTAGCCTGGCACAGCAATTCAAAGTGTGCTGATAGGTTCCCCATACAGGAGCCCAGTGCCAGGGAGAGAGCGGTACCAGGAGCTTGTTGTGAAGGAGAGGGTGTCCCGGGGGACAATTCCTGTGGGTGGAAACGGAACGGCGATGGTGCTGAAGTGCAGCGCCAAGGTTGCTTGGAGCCCCTCGATAGCCCCTCCTCCAGACTGAGAGCGCGGGAAGGAGTACGAGACTCCAGGGGTGATACAGGCTACAGCAAGGTGATGTGTTGCCATGGGGATGGAGCTACAGTACCGGGGCCCAATGGAGTAGGAGACGGAGGGCTGTATGGTGAGGGAGACCGACGCGTATGCTGGACCTAGGCCTCAGAAGTGATGGCTGGTTTGCCCCTTCTAGCTGGGATTGGGGCAGGTGGTGTGGGGAGCAGAAGGAGGGCACGAGCAGCCTCCACTGCTTCAAGAGTTGTCAGTAAAAGGAGTGACTCTGAGTGGGCCCACAGTAAGTCCTCGCCTGGGGAAGGGGGACTGCCTGGTTGGGAGGGCTCGCGCTCTGTCGGTACAGCGGTGTACCGAGTCTGCGGTGCTGCGGGTGATTGTGGCCAGTGCCGGGGTGAACTCGGCACTGGCGAAGCCGAACTTTACCAGGCCAATGGCGCCAGGGACGCAGGCGATCGGTGCTGGGGTGATCCGGGTCCCAGTGATACCGGACTATGCTGGGGTGCCGGAGGTGACCTCAAATGGTGCCAGGGTGCTGGCTTGGCACCGGGGTGCTGGCTTGGCACCAAGGTGCCATAGTCAGCACCGAGGTTGTGCAGCGGTGGCCACCGGTGGTACAATGCCGTGGGGGCTCCGGTGCCAAGCTGGGTCTTGGCACCAGGTGAGAACCCGAAGCCTCAGGTGGAGAGTGCTGAGCCTGCTTTGAGGCTGGGGCAAGGTGCCATTGTTCCCTCTCCTTGATGGTCCTCGGTTTAAAGGAGAGACATAGGGAACAGGCTGAGACCAGTTGGTCTGTTCCTAGGCACTTCCTGTGGGGATCGTCCCAGGGGAAGGCCTTGCCACATTTGGAGCAGGGTTTGAACCCTGGCATATCCACGGTGAATGATCTTCTGGCCTGACAATGGAAGGCTCCTGTGGTGGAACTATGTCCACAAAGAGTAGTTCCCAGTCAGGCGAAAAGCTCAAGAAAGGACAGGCTGCATGCGTTCACAAGGAGCAGACATTCCAGATCCGATGCTCAAGGCGGAAGAAATGAAACTGAGGAGGGGCCGGGAGGCGGCTGTATATATAGCCGCAGGTGGTGTGAGGGGTGGAGGCCGCCTGCCTTCTCCTGACAGGCTGGGACAAAAATTTTCTGACCAATCCAGGGCTCCAGCACGGAGACACCTTCTACTGAATGCATCCGAGCAATGCTCGAAGAAGAAAGCATGTTCCAAAGGTAGGGTTACCACATACCAAAGCATGGAAAGGAGGACAGAGAAGTAGAAAAAGGAGGACATTGGAGGACTCAAACATCTGGGGCCCCACTCGGGCCCCCTTCATCCACCCAGCCACCCCAACTACTGCCCCCCCCAATGCTTGCCCCATTGATCACTCAACTCCAGAGAAATCTGTCTAGTCCCTAGTTACAGTGTGAGATGAATTGCAAAAACAGCAGCTCAGGTATATCAAATGAATGGCTTAAGTATTTTTCATCTTCACACTAAAGTAAGTCACAGAATTAAGTATTTGATATTTATATCAAGGTGCAAGAAGAATTACACTGCAGAACTCCTATTCAGCTTGATATTTTTACATTGTGAGTCGCAGATGGAAGCAAACCTCTACTATATTAAATTTATTAATTATGGACAAGATTAAAATCGGTTTTAACACAGTAAGTTCCTTCACAGAATTCACTCTCATTGTTTGACTCATGAAGTGATGGGCCCTTGACTGCATGAAGTTTAGTAGAACTTGAGGGGTTGGCTTCTAAAGGAAAAGTAATCTCTGTTGGCAGTATTTTCCCCAATACTTGAAATGGGGGGGTGCAGGGGGAGGTTTCGGGTTAAAGATTTATTTATCTCATGAGCTTTTGTGGGAGAAAATCCCTCTTCGTCAGATGAAAGCTCATGAGTAGTGAAGGGCCCTACCATCCATCAAATCGTTTCCACGCCCCCTTTTCACTGGAAGTCCCTCCTACTGACTTCCGGCCCTCCCCCTGCCCACCTGTCACTGGAAATGCCACCCCCAGCCAGTCACCTGACATCCGGTCCTGCCCTCTGAGTGTGACTTCCGGTGGAAGACGATGGGCTGAGCGGAAGTGGGGCAGCGTGGACCCTCCTAGAATGCCTTTGCACCAATAGGAGCGGGATTTGCCCCCAAGAGTGGGATTAGTCCAGAAGGGAACATGGTGGGGGCGGCCCGCCCCAGAAGAAGGTCGCTTGATGCTCCGCCAATAGGAAAAGGGTTTAGATCTAGGGGGCATTAAAGGGCTTAATTGGGGTGCAATACCCCTTTTGGCCACTAGGGGGCGCTATTGTGGGCTTAATTGGGGTGCAACACCTCTTTTGGCCCCTTAGGGGCACTATAGGACTTAATTGGGGTGCAGTACCACTTTCGTCCACTAGGGGGCGCTATTGGGGGTTAATTGGGGTGCAATATCCTTTGTGGCCACTAGGGGGCGCTATTGGGGGCTAATTGGGGTGCAATACCTCCTTTGGCCACTTGGGGGGGCTAAAGGGCTTAATTGGGGTGCAATACCTCTTTTGGACACATGGGGGCGCTATTGGGCTTAATTGGGGTGCAATAACACTTTTGGCTGCTAGGGGGTGCTTTTGGGGGCTTAATTGGGGTGCATTAGCCCTTCTGGCCACTAGGGGGCGCTATTGGGTCTTAATTGGGGTGCAATTTCCCTTTCGGCCCCTTGGGGGTGCTCTTGGTGGCTTAATTGGGGTGCAATATCCCTTCTGGAGACTAGGGGTCGCTATTGGGGGCTTAATTGGTGTGCAATACCCCTTCTGGCCACATGGGGGCGCTGTTGGGGGCTTAATTGGGGTGCAATAACCGTTCTGGCCAGTAGGGGGCGCAAATGGGGGTAATTGGGGTACAATACCTCTTTTGACCCCTTGGGGGCTCTCTTGGGGGTTTAATTGGGGTGCAATACCCCTTCTGGCCACATGGGTTCGCTGTTGGGGGCTTAACTGGGGTGCAATAACCGTTCTGGCCAGTAGGGGGCGTAAATGGGGGTAATTGGGGTACAATAACTCTTTTGACCCTTTGGGGGCTCTCTTGGGGGCTTAATTGGGGTGCAATAACTCTTTTGGCCACTTGGGGGCGCTCTTGGGGGCTTAGCTGGGGTCCAATAAAACTTTTGGCCGCTTGGGGGCGCTGTTTGGGTCTTAATTGGGGTGCAAAAACCCTTCTGGCCACTAGGGGGCGCAAATGGGGGGTAATTGGGGTACAATACCTCTTTTGACCCCTTGGGGGCGCTCTTGGGGGCTTAATTGGGGTGCAATACCTCTTTTGGCCGCTTGTGCGCGCTATAGGGCTTAATTGGGGTGCAATACCTCTTTAGATCCCTTGGGGACGCTCTTGGGGGCATAATTGGGGTGCAATATCCCTTCTGGCCACATGGGGGCGCTCTTGGGGGCTTAATTGCTGTCCAATAACACTTTTGGCTGCTGGGGGGGGCTCTAGGGCTTAATTGGGGTGCAATAACACTTTTGGTTGCTAGGGGGTGCTCTTGGGGGCTTAATTGGGGTGCAATATCCCTTCTGGTCACTAGGGGGCATTTTTGGAGGCTTAATTTGGGTGCAATACCTGTTTTGGGCACTTGGGGGTGCTCTTGGGGGCTTAATTAGGGTGCATATCCCTTCTGGCCACTAGGGGTCGCTCTTGGGGGCATAATTGGGGTGCATATCCCTTCTGGCCACTAGGGGTCGCTATTGGGGGCTTAATTGGGGTGCAATACCTCTTTTGGCCACTTGGGGGCGCTCTTGGGGGCTTAAATGGGGTGTAATACCTCTTTTGGCCGCTTGTGGCCGCTATGGGGCTTAATTGGGGTGCAATACCTCTTTTGGCCACTTGGGGGCGTTGTTGGGGGGTTAAGTGGGGTGCATTAACTCTTCTGGCTACTAGGCTGCGCAAATGGGGGATAATTGGTGTACAATACATCTTTTGGCCACTTGGGGGCGCTCTTGGGGGCATAATTGGGGTGCAATACCTCTATTCGCCGC
>ML682311.1:0-11067 GCA_007922195.1 Podocnemis expansa
GTGACTCAGCACCAGGTTAATTTAACCCTTGATGGGGGCATGCTTTACCTGTCAGAGTTGATGTTTCCGTCTCTGTTACACCTGCAAAAGGGAAAGGGAGAGAGTTGGAATCTCTGGAGTGAGGAGCAGGTGACATGTTTGTTTCCAGGGGAAAAAGTCCCTTGTGGCCTCCAAATGTCAGCAGTTTTGATTCTCACAAACTTCCTCCCTAAGAACATGTTCCCTATGTTAGTGACTTTGGGCCGAAGTCCCCTGTGCCGAGGAGTCTAGTGACAAGCCAGGACTGGGGCTGAGATGGGTGCAGGAGCTATGTGTGGTGATGGTACAGCCAATCTGACCCCCAAAAGGTCCCACCCCACAGCATCCCTGATTCTCCAGGACTCAAGGGATAGAGGGCCTGGTCTGTGACCAGAGGGGGACAAGTGGATCCATCCACCTCCCAGATAATTAAAGAATGTAGCAGAAACATCTCCTGTCACTCACCTGAGCAATTCACAGAAGCATCTTCCTTATGACCACAGTCACTCTCACCCCAGGGTGTGGCAGGACAGTCCCAGAGAGATGACTCTGTCCCTCTGCAGTTCACCCTCTCCACCCAGATGGGACCAGTCCCCTCACCAAATGCAGCTTCGCCCATGGCAGAGATAGCAGATCCACAGCCCAGTTGTCTACACACAACATTAGCACCTGCCAGGTCCCAGAAGTCATCACAAACTGTTCCCCAGGAGCCATTGTGCCAAACCTCCACTCTCCCCGAGCATCTGTTCTCACTTCCCACAACACGCAGTTTGTCCTGGTCTGGAAATACAGAAATGTCACGCGTTACTGGGGCAGCTGGAAAAGTGCTTCGGGGCCACTAAAGAAACAGAGAGAAGCAGAGATACCTGTGCAGTTCATAGAGTTTGGGCATTCAACAAACAGGATCTGAGGTGGTCTCACTTTCCTTCCTATGGAGACAAAACACTGAGTTGAATGGAGAGATGCAGTTCAAGTCTGGTTTATTGGTATTTCAACTTCCCTAGTGCTAGCACTTTATACATTGACTAAGAACCAAAATCTGGGTTATTGAATAGTTAATTAGCTACTGAGCTGTTACTCTGGAATCCAAAGACTTTAAGCAGCTTCTTACTGGCAGATGTGGGTCTTTTTGTAACCGGCGGTCAGTAGCAGGGGCTATTCTAGGTGTCCCTGCAGAAAACACTGCCCAGAGACTGGAGTGTAAATAGAAAACTGAACTGAAACTAGCCCTCATGGCCATGGGAACCAGTAGAAGAGGGCTTTCGGAGCTGTAAATATGGTGAGGCCAATGGGGCAAATCCCCAGGAGCTGCAGAGCAGCTCAACAGAGCAGCTCTGTTAAAGGGCTGATTTGTGGCGCCAGCCCCAAGTGTCGCTAATGGCAAGGGGCATGTTCCTTTTGGATCGTGCCCCCAGCAGCAAAAACCGGCATGGCTCTGAGGGCTCTAATACTGAGTCAAGCACTACAGGAGCTGCAGGTCTGAGTTTCCCACCCCAAGAGACTGGGTGTTCCAGTGGTTATGAAACTGGAACTGAACAAAAAAGACTGGGGATCTCCTTCTGCCTCTGCCACAGAACTGCTGTGTGACCTTGGGCAAGTTACTTCACATCTCTGTGCCTCTGTTTCCCTCCCACCCTTCTTCTCTGTCTCACTTGTAAACTCTTTATTCCAGATGGCCCATATAAAAGGTTTAGGGAGGTGAAGTCTTCCGAAACAAAACTGACTTGCTATCCAGGGGACAAACACCAGGGGTGGGTAACCTCCTTTTGGAGATGTGACCCGCACCTTTGTGCACTGGGAACAGAAATAGTGGAAGCTACATAGAATTGGTGGGCAGCACCAGCACCCAAACTGTGGCCATGCCCCCACTCTGCCCCACCCTCTGAGGTTCTGCTCCCTGTCTCCTTGGTTTCCTGAGGCCCCACCCTCGAATCCACTTCTTCCTGCCCCCTCTCCACCATTTCCTAGTAGCGTTCTGCTTCTTTCCTCAGGCCCTGTCCATTGCTGGCTCCTTTCCACCACCTACCCTCACTCACTTGTAAGGCAGGAACAAGTTGTTGTAAGACTATGCCCTTATACTTTGAAAAGTGATGGGACATGGGCTCCTGGGCTCCTTCTCCCAGTGCCCCTAGCATGGGGGAAGAGGTGGAATGGATCCTTGTTTAGTGGAAGAGGCAATATTTGGGTTGTGTCATTCGGTGTGCAATTAGATACTAATTGATGATGCTGCAAAATTTGTGTCTTTTTAAGAATGATTTCCATGTTTGTTATGAACAGGCCACATGGCCATTTCTGTAACCTCAGATATTGAAAAGAAGGTTATACCATTGCTGAGAACATTATCTATCTATTTATCTAGCTAGTTAGCTAGCTAATCTATATTATGTGGAAAGCTTTCTGTGACCTTCACTGGACCACTAAAGAGACTTCTATGTGTGTGTGAATGTGTGCTCTTTACCATTGCAGGAGATGTGGGTTTCTTCTACTCTAGTACATGACTGTTGTTTCCAAGGGTCTGATGGGCATTGCCACAGGGAGCTGTGGTGCTTATGGCACTGAACACCATCCACCCAGGTGGGGCCAGAGCCACTTCCATGTGTATAGTCTCCTGAAAGAGTCCCTGTGTTTCCACAGTCCAGGTCTTTGCATATACGCGTCATGGTGACTGCATCCATAGGACTGCTGCAGACACTGCCCCAAGTCCCATTGTAGAAAATCTCCAGCCGCCCAGTGCAGTCACTGCCATTCACCAGTCTCAGGTCTGTGAATTCTAGGAGGAAACACATAGGTTGGGTGGGAGGTTTTCTGACTGTGACACACACAAGGGGGTGAAGGCTGCAATCCCAGAGATCACTAACAAACCTGCTCATTCTTCTACAGTGCAAGATTCATCTGAGGAACCAGAGAGATCCTGCTAGAGACAGTGACAGGCCTATGGGCACTGGGGCAGTTGTCTAAAGGCACCACTTAACAAGGGTTACACACAGTGGTACCCAGTATCTAGAAATTACTCCTTGTTCTTGAGCCAAGGAAATAATGTGACATCTCCAGCACCCACTTGCCATTAACTGCTGTTACTGCTAGCTGTTTACTGGTGAGCTCTGCAGGTGAGTAGGTAGGGGAGAGAGAGAAAAGGAATAAACTGTCTGTCATCTTCAGCTCACTGACCAAAGAACTATTTAAATTCTCTATCGAATAGACTCACAGGAGTATTCAGAGAACTGACCTGAACAGAGAACACCTGCATCCTCCTTGTGTCTGCAGTTGTGCTGGCCCCAGCCACTGGAAGGACAGGCCCAGAGATCGGATTCATTCCCAGAGCAGTTCACATCATCGAGCCAGATCTGCCCAGATCCTTGCCCATAATGAGCGGAGACAGTTGCCTTGATGGCGTGTCCACACCCTAGTTGTTTGCAAATGACATTGGAGTCTGCTAGGTCCCAGGAGTCATCACAGACTGTCCCCCAGGTGCCATTGTAATAAATCTCCACTCTCCCAGCACAGCGACCTCCCCCATTCACCAGTTGGATCTGTCGGCTTTCTGCAGGGAGAGTTCCCAAACATGTAATGTGAAATGCAATGATAACTGAACAGCTTCCGTGCAAATCAATGATACTATTACAATGGCAGAGATACTGAAACACTTTAAAAGTTTGTCTTTAAGGAGAAAAAAGAAACATAAGTTTTGTCTGAGGATTTCTCATAGGATACCTCTTGAAAACAAGAACTACTTGTAAAATTAAACTTGGAGAATCAGCCCCTACTTGGATAATTAAGATTTTCAAACTTTTCTTTGCTAATAGGCATTAAGGATGCCCAAGAAACTAAGCATTAACTAAAATTTATCGAAAACTCTCAACTTCTTTTAAATTGTTACAGAATCAGGAGGTTTCAGGGGGTTAGAGAAAAGCAGACTCAATCCCCACCATGTATTTTACAAATAAAAGCAGAAAGGCAGTCGGACTTGTGTGTCTGAAGTGACATCTGAGTCACTTAGGGGTCAGTTGTACACTTGCTCAAGTCAGAAGCGAAGCTCTCCTGCTGTAACGGGAGTGGTGAAGGGCCGTTACCGTGTTGTGGCTACCCTGGAGCTGGAATGGGCATAAAGAATGATTTCAGAGAAGTCACAATACAGTAGTAGTACAGACATAGCTGTTTATTAAATATCTGGTATTTGAAGAAAGCCATTGTGTCATTTCTAAATTGAACAGCCCTTATCTTTTCAGTCTCTCCTCAAAAAGAAGCCATTCCACATCCTTCAACATCTTTGTTGCCTTTCTCAGTACCTTTTCCAGTTCCACTAAGGACCTTCTGATAATAGGGGTCACCAGAACTGGATCCAGTATACAAAGTGTGGGTGTATGCTGGGTTTCTATAGTGACATTGTGCTATTTTCAGTCTACTTTTCTACCCCCTTCCTAATAATTACTACTATACTCTTAGCTTCTTATTTCACTGCTGAGCGTGGAGCAGAAATATTCAGAGACCTCTCCATGGATACTGAAAGATCACTGTCTTGTGTGCAAACCTTTATTGCATATGTATAGGTGGGGTTATTTTTTTCCAAACCTCATTGCTTTGCACATATTAACATTGAATTTCACCTGCCATTTTGTTGCCCATTCCCCTAGTATTCTAAGGTACCTCTTTGGCTCTGCACAGTCTGTTTTTAAACTTCAATAATTATTTATCATCTGCAAACTTCACTCTTCACACTGTTTTCTAGATTGTTTATGAATATGTTGAACTACACAGGTTCAAGTGCAGATTCTTGGGGATTCACTGGTCACCCCTCTGCATTGTGAAAACTGACCTTTTATTCCTACCCTTTCTTTCCTATCTTTCAGCCAGCTGCTGATCCAGAAAAGGACTTTCCTTCTTATCCCAGGGCTCCTTAGTTTCCTTGAGATTCTTTAATGAGAGACCCTGTAACAGACTATCTGACAACCCAAGTACACTATACTGACTGAAGATAGTAACTATTTCCCTCTATAAGTCATTAACGAGAACCCTTTTTGAGTATTGTGTTCAGTTTTGAGCCCTCACCGCAAGACGGATGTGGACAAATTGGACAGAGTCCAGTTGCTGGCAACTAAAATGATTAAGAAGTTGGAGCACATGGCTTATGAGGAGAGGGTGAGGGAATTAGGTTTGTTTAGTCAGCAGAAGAGAAGAAGAAGTTGGGATTAAACATTTTGTCATCTACTGACCTCACTGTCTGCTTGGCAGGACTCCTGCTTCTCATGTACTCAAAATATTTATTACTGTTAGTTTTTTGTGTCTCTAGCTATCTTTTACAAGAGTGATATATATCCAAAGAGGTAGCCTTGGGAGAAAAATCCCAGTTCGTCAGATGCTTTGAAGATGGTTGAATTTACAGAAGAGGACAAAATAAATGTAGGGACATGCAAGTCATGGGAACATGTCACAATGTAACAACAAATCAAAGCAGTTGTAAAGATTCAAACTGGGGAACAGCATACAGAGGGAGATGAGGTCAGATCACCTGTTGTAATGAGAGAAAAATCCAATGTCCCTATTAAGTCCTGCAGCAATACAAACAAAGCTTCTGACAAAGTGGGATTTTCTCTCACAAAAGCTCATGCAAAAAACAAATTTGTCAGTCTTTAAGTGCCACAGGACTCCTGCTTTGTTTGTTTTAAGAGTGATAGACAATCAGTACCAGGAAAAATATCATCATAGAATGTGCCATATCTTTTTCTCTTTACTGAAGTTAAAATTATACTGGGGTGGCCAAGCTTATGGAGCTCAAGAGCCATACAAGTTGATTATTTCCAAGAGCTGCACTGAGGCAAATAGCCATATACTTATATCTATTCCAAAATTAATAAGTTTAAAGTTCATTGCTGTCCTGCCCATAAAATTGATGATTTTTGTGATAAACATAGGGATGGGGTTATGGGGTTACTGATGTGTACCCCAACCTGTGATTGGCTAATGTGGGCGTGTGTTAGTTAGCAAAAGCAGTTTTCCTGAGAAGGGGGAGAGGGAGTGGGAGAGGTTAATTGAGCCCTGGCTGGCTCTCATGAGCTCAGTGATTTCTCAAAGAACATAGGCAGGTTTTGTTCTTTTCCTTTAACTACTAGAGAAGCTCAACTCACTACATTTGCAGTAAGCATAGAAGTAGATGAGCCAAAGTTGTTGATTTAAAACCCCTTTTGCACTAACACTTTGCTCCATCTTCTTAGTAAAGTTCTCTGTTGTGAGCAGGCTGCAGGTTCTTACCACTGCATTCAAGTTGCTGAAGGAAAGAAATGCTGGTGCGAGCTGCAGGTGATGAGAGGTTGATTCACACAGGATTGTGTTACAGGCCTAAGAGAGGAAGAATCTTGAAATTTCCATCCTGAGACAGATCAGGACAAGTGTCCAAAGACCTGACGTGGGTACACTCATGGACACCAGACAAGGGACAGAGGTGCAGCTAACCCTGCTGGGAGAATCAAAGTTAACAGGCCAGGTTTGAGCCACAGGTCACTATGGTAATGGGGTTGCTTCTCAGGCAAGTTGTATATCTATGTATCCTTGAAAGTAGCCTGTTTATAGTTAAAGTATGCTATCTTTCCTTCCCCTGTTTTCTTCTGGCCATTAGGGCAAGAATTGTGGTCTGGACTGTCCCATGATCTTTAACAAAGAGGTAGGATTACCTCTTACCTTCTCCTTATCCTCCCTGGTATCATGCCCCATTAAGAATGTGAAGTCAGTGTTTAGTGCAGAAAATAATTAGTTGAAGGAAAACAGCTGCACAATGTATGCAAAATCTGTCTACAGTAAGCAGCGGCAGGGATAATTACATGCATCCTATAATCATTAATAGAAATTACATAGATGCTAATGCAACTGTAAAAGGTTTGTATTGTCAGTCATGTGTATTTCCATACAGTTTTGGGTAAAAGACTTGTAAATCTGCCCCTCCTTGCTCACTTGAGGCATCAAGAGGAGCAAACAGACAATAAGGAGTAGTGTTTGAGCCAATCCACCTCTAGGAAAACCTATTTGTTTATTTAACATCCAACAACCCTGTAACCATGACAATGTTCACTGAGAAAAAAAGTGAAAATTTATATGATGGAAACTATTTTCATCCAAATAAGTTGTGATTAAAAAGGCAAGACAGCAAGATTGCTGCAGTGCATTAATCCAGCCCATAGCTGGGTTCTTCTTTGTATGTAATAATATATTTTCACATTAAGGGGGTCACAGACTGAACCTCAAACACACATATTCTCAAGCTCTGATGAGACAACAGCACACAGAGATGTTTACAGATTCTAACATACGTCATTTTCCCATTGAACAAGGACAAGATGTTTGTAAGTTTTTTATACTAAGTCACCTGAGCAAATGACAGCGACATCCTCAGAAATTCCTGTCTGGGCTGTCTCAGATGTGGAGGTATTGCAGAGAGTCAGATTAGCCTCATTTCCTGAACACTGGACCCTTCTCAGCCCCACGGGGCCCGTTCCTCGCTCAGACTTAGTGGGGTTATAAGCTTTCTCAGCAACTCCGCACTGGAGCTGTCTGCACACCACACTGGCATCGTTCATGTTCCACTGATCATCCAACACTCTGCCCCACGATCCATGGAGGGAAATCTCCACTCTGCCATCACACCGGCTCTCTCCATTCAACAGTCTGAGTGACCCCAAATCACCTGGGCTCAGAAGACAGGAAATACACAGAATAACACTCCCTGGCACACATTAGAAATAATGCAGAATATGCACAAAATTCTGAGTGTACAATATGGTGATAAACGTGTATCACAAGGTTAAAACTAGTGACCTCTGCAGCGACGTCTGCTGTTTCTTGTAAGTCTCTAAGTGGACAGTGCTATAAGCATTGCACCTCACAGCTAACTGGGGCTTATTAGTAGGTCCTGTGAAATGCTAGACTCTGTATAATACTCAAGGGTAAAATCCTCAGCCAGACTAGCAGGCTGGCATACGCTCTGTCTCGTTGAAGGCAGAGCACATGACAACTGTGAGTAACCCGTGAGAAGACCTGAATGCACTGGAAAGATGCCCTGTGGAACTTGGGAACTGGGTTCACTGATAGTTACCAGTAAGGTGAGGTTAGGCCTGTCAGAATCGTGAGGAATTTGCTGGCAGGGCAGATGAGCTGGAGTGTCAGGGTGGGGACATGTAGCTCAGCATCAGCAAAGCTCACTCTTGCTGAGACTGAGCAGTAACCATGGCTCACAGCTCTGAGTGACCAGAGCAAGCCATCACAATAGCCTCAGCAAAACAAACAAGGAGTCACGTGGCACTTAAAAGACTAACATGTTTATTTATTGTTAGTCTTTAAGTGACATAGGACTCCTTGTTTGATTTGCTGAACTAGACTAACTTGGCTATTGGAACACTAACCTCAGTTTCAATATCTGTAAAATGGAGATAATAATAACACACATCAACTTCCCAAGAGATTCATTAATGTTTGGAGAGGGCTTAGAACCCAAAGTGCTACAGAAGTGACAAGTTCTCTGATCATCTGGACCTGGAAGGCATCACATTGGTGACATCAACCCAAGCTAGTGAGGATTTTTGGCATTGTAGTTTTAATTGCTTCAGATGAAACTTCCAAAAGGGCCTAAGGGACCAGGAGCCTCAGTCCCATTTTCAGAAGACACTCCATGAGGTCTCCATGGTAACTGGGTTCATATGTTCCTTTTGAAAAAGGAAGTGAAGCTCCTAAACCACTTGGCACTTTTGAAACTATTACCATAGGCACCATCCAGCCAGTGCATTGACTGAGGCAGGAGCTATGTATAGAAACGCGTCATAGTGCATGCTGTCAGACTGCACCATAATTCAGTAGTTTTCAACCAGTGCTTCATGGCACACTGGTGTGCTGTGAGAACTGCCCAAGTATGCTATGATTTTTTTTGTGCAAAGGTAACGAAAATCAATGTAAAACAAACATTGTTTAATCTTTAAAAAGATTCTATCAAGCCAAATTACAACTCCTAAAACTCATGAAAATTAACCAACCAATTAAAAGTGATCTATTGGTCTTTCAGGTCTAAAATGTGAAGATTCTAGATACAGGTGACCAAAGAGCAAAATTGAGATATGGTGTATCTGAATTAGTAATCTGGTAGTTTTGAAACATGAACATATTTTAACCTTCTTTAGCTTGTTGTATGCACAATGTTGCAAAACCCTCTAGTAAGACCACAGCTGTAGTAAAGATAAGCAAATATGACCATTATGAGCAATGAATTCAGCTGTAAAAAGTGGGTTTGCCATGGAATTGTATTTCTCACTGAAGTGTGTTGTGTTACTGAAAAGGTTGGGAACCGCAGTGCTAATCTATACACACAGGGGAGCAGCAGGGAGAAACAGCACTGTGCAGACAGCCGTGATCCTGGGGTTTCTAAGCTCTTCAGTAAATAACAGTGACTATTTAATACTCTTCATATAAATAGAATGTCAGTGCAGGGCACACACTGCTGGCTATGTCTTGTACAGCATATGTGAGTATGGCAACCATATGGGCTGTGCATGTGTGCACTGAATACAAACAGCTCAAGGATCTTGGAAGGCAAGTAACAGTTCAAGTGCAAGAGTGAAATTCTGGCCCCACTGAGGGAAATGGTAAAAACTCCCTGGACTTCAGTGGAGTTTGGAGGTCCCCCTAAAACTGGACCAGGAGAATGCATGTATCCAACCAGTGCAGTGTGAGGATAGAGATTAGGCTTGGGGGCTTTCCAAGGAAGCTCATGGATATAACTGGATCCCTCAGTACTTCAGGGAAGGCAGGTGCAATCAGGGGTCATAGAGTTCATAGGAAAGGGACAAGGTGTTTTTCCTTAAAGGGGATTCTTCTTCCAGTGGTTGCAGGAAGATATCAGCATCCTCAGATGCTCAGGAGTTCTCCCCCAAGGGCCAGGGTACATGCTAGGTAATTAGGTAGGAGAGGAAGGGCATGGCTGACTGGAATACAATTAAGAATGCAGGTAGCCGCGCCCGTGAGAAGCGGGAGAGCTGAGAGATGAATTGCCACCAAGGTACACAGCTATCAGCTGTAATGAGAAGAGAAGACTGCTGTTGAGCATGATGGGCTGGACCCATAGATTTAGTCATAGTATTTAGTATCACTAATGACCCCGGGAATTGTGAGAGAGACTTTTTATTAAGAAGAAAGTTTCATTCCTGGACTTCTTTTTTAGTTTTCTCTGCAAGGATCCCAGCACAGCCAGGCAAGAAGCACTGTGGAGACTCAGTGCCTGGGTGAGAAGATGGGGCAGAGATGGGAACTGTGCTGTCATTATGGACAAAAAGTCCCTGGGGTGAGGGAAGAGGCCAGTGACCACAGTGGACATGCTGGGTCGTAGAGAACTATGGGTCTACAACTCAGACCCAGAAGACAGGCTTCATTTACCCTCACAAAAAACAGACTAGCTGGCAATTAAAATTAAGTTTCCTAGTGAATTATTGTCTCCGCAGGGCCCCTGCCACTTTCTATGCCCAGGATGGATGAATGGGGGTGTGCATTGTCAGGCTGTTGCCTGTATGACCCCTACCTCATTCACTCAAGCTGGGAGGCCTGTAGAGAATCAGCACGGAAGTTCAGGGAGAACCAGGATAATTTTGCTGAGAGCCGTGACTGTCAGGCTGTAGACCTCAGCATTCTTCCTGCCTCTGCTGCATGACAGAGGGGATGCTGAGCATGTCTCCAAAACCATTTTTATGGTGTCAGGTTTTCAGAAGCACTGAGCACCCAAAACTGCAATTACAGTCCAGGCAAGATGTGGAAGCTCAGCTATTCTGCAAAAAGGCAGTGTGATCTTGTGGAACCAGCACAGGGTTGGAAGTCCAAATACTGAGTTTTATCCTGGTTCCACTCTTGACTATCCTCCCGGAGACCTTGGGCAAGTCACTTCCCTTTTCTCCATGTGTCACCATCTTCAAATGGAGCTAATCATATTACTTTCTCCCAAACAGCGCTGGAATATTGTGTGGGTTTCTTAATGTCTGGACAGTATTTGAATACCAGAAGCTCTATAGAAGGGTCAATTACTCTGAA
>ML682312.1:0-26294 GCA_007922195.1 Podocnemis expansa
AAAGCTCATGCAATAAATATAATTGTTAGTCTTCAAGTGCCACAGAACTCCTTGTTCGTTATACAACATACTGGCTGCAAGCTGATTTGCTATGCTGACATTACTTAGTGCTTGCATCAGTGGCTGTGTGTGTGTGTGTGTGTGTCTGTCTGGGGTGGCTCTGTGTGTGTGTGTGTGTGTGTGTGTGTCTGTCTGTCTGTCTATCTGTTTGGGGGTGTCTCTGTGTATGCGTCTGGGGGTGGTTATTGGGTAGCCCATTTGTGCGGGGGGGGGGCCTCCGGGGTCAGAAAATTACACTCTAACCCCTGCAGCAGGGGTAGATTACCCAACCCCTGGCCAAGAGTCTTCCCCGCCCATCTGCCAGTTTCTCCAGCCGACCCCCAGTCAGGCTCCTTCCCCACCCACTTCCCCAAGTCCCAGTTGCCTTCCCAGACGACCCCTACCACCACACTTTGCCCTGCTCCCCACTCTGACCCTCCTAAAATTCCCCCTTCCCCCTTGCCCGGCCGCCAGAGCTGCTCCCTGGCCACAGGCTGCTGCTGCCCCAAGCATGATCAGGGCGGGAAATTTTAGACTGACCTAGCCTGACGCAGCCTCCTGCCAGCCAGAAGACTATGTGCGCACACAGCTTACAGGGAACATTGGTTGCGGGCCACAGGCAATATCTTTAGGGGGCCGCATGTGGCCTGCGGGCCATGTGTTTGAGACCCCTGCTTTTGAGGAACCCCTTTCTGAGCACATAAAGGAAAAAATTTCAGTGACAAATGATTTGTTGCTTAAAACTTTTACTAAAGGAATAAAATTTCCTGAGGGCTTTTGCAAGCAGTTTGCTGCAACTGAAGAGTATGAAGGTGAACTGATTGGATTAGCTCAAGATGAAGCCTTGCCTGTAGCAGCAAACAGCAGTTTGTATGTTGAGGGCCTTGGTTCGGGTTCTAATGACGAGAGTCTTCCAAATGTGGTTAGATTTACCAACTTTGTTTTAGAAGGATGCAGCGTGGATACTTTGTTGGAAATGGTTCCAGATGGAGTGGATATTATTGGGAAGGTTGAACACTAAGTGGCTGTGTTTGGTCAAGTGTGTTGGGAGACAATGTTAAAACATGCTTGTCTCTATGCTGCTAGCTCTGTAAGTGAACAAATAGTGTCTTAGGCTCAGAGGGACGATGGGGCAGCTGGATGTACAGCAGTACAGCAGTCCAACTGATCTCTTGGGAATCCAAGGGGTGGCAGACTAATTTTTACCGCTATGCTTTGGAGTGCCAAACCAGGTGTAGAAACACTGAAATCTACCAGTAGATTGGAGAACATTCAGAGTTCATAAACTTCCGCCTTCACTTGATGGTGACCTGAAAATGTGAGCATCCTCCAGAAGGAAGGAGTAAGATTTAGGGAATGTTTCTTGTCTACATTTGAGAAGAAATACTTCTGACTTGTTTTAATAAACAAGACAGGAGCTCCCAGGGAACTGGAGTGGGACACAAAGACATTTACCTCTCAGTCACTGGCTATGTCTACACTTATATTGTTAAATCGAATTAACTTGAATCAAGTTAATTTAATCTAACTAATAATCATTAAATCAAATTAAGTTAAATTGAATTAACATGGCTCCACTAGAAACTCAAATCAAACTAGCATGTCCATGGACAGGACTTGCTAGTTTGAATTAGGAGAGGTGCCCCCTGGGAGGTGTGGCAACATGGCCCCCAAGGAGGGCCATGCCCCCACCCAATATATAGAAAGAGGAAGGCATCTTGGGAGGAAGAAGGACAAAAAGTATTAATTTGAACTAGTGCTACACTGAGTTAAATAGAACTAATAAGTTTGATTTAACCATCGTTTTGAATTTAAGGGAGGCTTTATAATTTCTAAATGACCTTTCCTTATTTCAAATTGAGAGAAGTCTTTATTTCGAACTAAGGAAAGCTAGTGTAGCCATGCAATACTTTAAATCAAATTAATCATCATTAATTCAATTTAAAGTGTAAGTGTAGACATAGCCATTGGTTCTAACCTGGCCTTGTGTTGCAGGAGAGGGCACCTCAGTGGGATTGGAACGTTCTGCATCTTAGGCACCAGTTCAAACACAGCCATAATGGAACTCTACACCTCTAGGTCATTGGTATGACTCTGAATCCAGGGCAGCTCAGAGGAGTGGAGTGGGTCAACTGGAAATAGAATGTATGGCAGGAATCTGAGTGACTGGCTGACTCAGGGGAGTGGGATCCATAAGCTGGTTCCAGTTCACATAGTTCAGTAGTGAATGTGTTTGTCACCTAGCAGCTCTTGGGGGAGGTATGGAGACGAAGTACACTAGTGTGCTCCACCATTTCCTATTGGGGACATGTGACAGCATAGGGAAGGCTCTTTTGTGGGTACTTGGTCTGGGTCTGGACAGATGAATGTGATGTGACTGCCCTCAACATCTCTGATGGCAAATGGTAAGCTGTGTTTAGGAATGACAGGCTTAAGAGTTTGGTGGGTTATGGAGACCACCAATGGAGAAGAAGAGATGTCCAGCCCTCCTTGGGTCAAGGGGAGGGTCATTATGACTGAGCTTTTAAGGGGAGAGAAAAGGAGACCCTGGTGAGTGATTACCAGCACTGGTAGCAGACCATGGGTTCAAGAACAAATGGTTGGGATGTACAGAGAGGCCTTCCTGCTTAATCCTGACATTGCAGTCATCCTTTTCCTGGCAGGAGGCCATCCATTAGACTTGGGTTCCAAATCATATGCTAGGAGCAGTCGCTGTGCGTGAGATCACAGTGAGAATCCTATGAGGTGAGACACTGGTGTTTAACTTTCCATTTAGCATTATCTGTTGTGAAATTTGTGGGGACAAGCCAACACCAGGGAAGGATGAGGTTTCAACGTGACTGGGAGAGAAGGCATTTATGGCCAATGACAACCCTGGTGAACGGGCAAAGAAATGGGCAAGGATGACTTTGCCACATAGTTTATGAAAACTTATCAGTTCTTACAAGCTTATCTGAGTGGAACTGGTCTCGAAAATCACCTTATCCAAGGTCCTGACTTTTGATGTTAGTCCTGGAAATAGGCAGGTATTTTCCATTCCCCGCTCCAAGTTTTTCAACAAAGGGGCAAACCAGATCTCTGTGGTAGCATAGGCAGGTTTGCTTTGAGGTGTCCCACACCAGAGAAACCAGACAGGCACCTTGTAGCACCCCGAAGCAATAGACATTAATAGCATCCCCTGGTTTTCCAGTCTTGGGTGTCCCATGATCTCTGCTAATGCTGCTTGATCTTGTCCCAGTTATTACAGCTCCAGGGTATGAAACACACACAAAGCCAGGTTTAAAGTAAGCTGGAACACCCTGGAATGGCATTCCAGGGCCCCTAAAAATAGAATGTGGAGCCGGAATGCTGCGCTCCAGGGCCCACCATTCAAAAATAGCAGGCCTCGGAATGCACCATTGCAGTTCCATGTTCTATTTTTAGGGTCTTGAATGCTGGGCCCCTAAAAATAGCAGGTCCCAGAGAGGCATTCTGCCACATTCCTGTGGGTAGAGCCATGTGCAGGGGCTAGGGCCGCTGCCGAGGGGCTCAAGCCCTGCCCCAAGCCCCTCCCCTTCTGCACCCCACCCCCATCCTTGGGCCTGCTGCCTCCACCCCAGCTGCGCTGCTGCCCAGAGCTGGGGCCTACCACTCCCTCCCCAAGCTGTGCCACCACCAGTGAGTGCAGGGTGGCCCAGCTGGCGCTGGGGGGTGGGGGGTATTAGTGGCAGGTGCTGGTGCACTGGATTGGGGTTCAGGAGCTGGGGTCCAAGGGGGCCCACTGGCATGGGGGGGCCAACTGATGTGGGAGTGTTCCGGGGCCCCCCAAATGACACTTTAACCCCTGCACACAACTCTGCCAAAGCTCTGGAGTCCCGAGCCACAGGCCACACTGCTCCTCCTGCCCTTTCTTCCTGGCATATACACTGCTCTTCTGATGCCCCTCAATCCTGAGCTGGAGCTCCCCCTGCTAAGCCATGTATTAGTCTCTTCTCCAGAAAGCTGGGAGATTGTAACCAACTGTGCAGTTCCAATTGCAGAATTCTTGCAGACTGCAAGTATTTGTGTCTTATCTGAGGATGAAGTGCTGCACTTGTAATTTCATGGGGAGACTCTGATCAGACACCAGGTTGTGAGTGGGATCTGGAGTAAAAATCACAGAGAGAGCTGGAAGGTCCATCATTAACCCTTGACAAGATGGTTAAAATTTGTCTAGCAATGGAAGTCACCCAGTCCAAAGGGAAGTTTATGGAGGACAGATAATACTCTGACATTGAGAACACAATAGACTCTAGAAAATCTAAAAACTACTAGAAAAGAGACTCGAAACAAAAGGCATGGAGCCATCAAAGTCAGAGTCCAGCAACAAGAGCACAAGGATTGCATTGAGGCACAATGAGAAGCAAATGGCTTCATCTTCAATTCCTGAATTTGCAAGATGGCCTATCTCCTTGGTTATGATGTATCTTAAAAGATTTTTTTTCAAGCCAGGAACTCCACCACAGAGGATCTTTGCAGATTTATGATTATTAAGCCCTGGTTAGTGGGTAGGGGAATGTGGAGCACAATGTGCTTGCTTGTCAGAACCTGGTAGTGCTCAATGGAAAGTAAACATTGTTGTCTAATCAGATGGGATTCTAATTGTGATTTCAGGCAGAGCACTTGCTCTTGGCACATGGCCTAGATCCAACTCCTCTGAATACTTTCCTGCCAGGAACAGGATGGCTGCATTGTCAAGGCTAAGAAGTGAGGCCTCCCCACCCATTTGAGCCATTTGGACTTGAACCTATCATCTGTTCCAGGGCCAAGGAATCAGATTCCAGGTTCAGGGCCACCTAGGATCTCCTCCTTTTCTCTCCCTCTAAGGTCTATTTCATAGTGGCCTTACCATCAGTGACATCTGCTTCCTTCTTGCCCTCCAGAAGAGGCCACCATAGCCCATCAGTACTTCATCCCTGTCATTGCCAAACAAAGCTTACAATTAGCCCTCAGTGCTTGTGAAATTACAGTCATCCACCTTGGCTCTGTCCACTGACTCCCAAACAGGTCATTGCATCCCTTCCTTCCCTACTCATCCCTCCCACTAGGAGACAGATGGACACCACCAACATATTTCACTCGAGGGCTGTCAGGCAACAAAAACTTTTGCTCCTCAGTTGGGTGAGTGAGACCCAGCACCCTAGAGGAGAGGGGATGGCTCCATCCCATTCCCAAGTCAGGTAGTTGCTGACTGTGGCAAGCTCCACAGCCTGTTTTCCAGCCTACTGACTTCAGCTTGCTGTGATGAACTGGGCTCAGAGTTATACCAAAGGACCTGGAAGTGTAAAGCTCCATATCCCAGTTCCCATAAAAATACCCAGTTCCTCACTGCATGGCTGTGTTGTAACTAGTGCCCAAGGTGTGGAAAGCTCCAATTCCACGGAGGAGCCCTCTCTCCCAACATGGGGCCAGAGTAGAGCCAACAACCAAACTATGAATGTTTCCATATCCCATTCCAATTCCTCTGCCCCTCTGGTCTCAGTCTTTTAGAAATGTCCAGGCATTTCTTTTCAAAGCTTAAATGTCCCTAACTCTCACCCTGTCCCTCTAGAAGATGCCCCCATTTTCAGGTCACAGCAAAGTGAAGGGGGCTATCTATGAACTTGGAGTGTTTGCCAAAATGTCCTTTAAGAATGTTTTGAAAGCTCTATCAGGAAGCTTTACATTGCTTATCAGAGAAATTAAAGTGATATGGAAAGCTTTGTGCTATGTGCTTATAAGAAGCAGTACCCAGGTGTTCCCTACATTCAGCACTCATCACCGTTGGCCTGTGTGTCAGGAAACACCATGAAGTGGCTTTTGCTCCTGAGTTTGGTGGCCCTCTCTCACTGCAGGGTGACAAAGTGAGTATTGGGATAGACAAGAAATATTAGGATGCTGAGTTCAGCTTTCTATACAGCAATGCTCCATTATCGGCAGGAGTTCCTACACCTGTCTCTTCAACTCTCCATTCTTTAATGGGTAGCAGGTGGCAACTAACCTAGGGCTGCATGGCACAGTAGAGGGATGGGATGGACTTGTGCTGACAGCACTGGAATGAGATTTAGAAAATCTAGGTTTCTTTCCAGCTATGTCACAGACACCCTGTATGACCTGAGTCTGTCTGTGCCTCACTTCTCTGTATAGAAGTGAGCGTGATTACGTCCCATGTCCCTCTTGTCTATTTCAATACTCAGCTCTGTAGGATAGGACTTTCTCTAGCTATGTATTAATGCAACTCCCAGCACACTATGGCCTCCTAGTTCTAGTTACCTAAGTGCTAGGGAGTTTCCAGGCTCTTACGGGCATTGCATGCCCAACTCACACAGCACTGGCAATCCAGCTTGCTTCTATTCCTGTGCTAATGCCAGCTATAAGAGATGATCTCAGTGCAATGTACTAGCTGGATTGCATGGTATTCCCTGACCATGAGGCCTACCTATTGTTTATTTGTTATTGATCAATCTCCCTCCCAACCCCTCATGACTAGGGTCTCCCTGAAGAAGGGGAAATCTATAAGGCAGAACCTGAAGGAGCATGGCTTGCTGGATGACTTTCTGAAGCACCACCAACGCAACCTGGCCTCTAAGTATTTCCCTGGCCTGAAGAATGAGTTTGACAGTGAGCCCCTTTCAAACTACATGGATGTGAGTATGGCAGGAGAGAAGGTCGTGTAGCTCCCTCTCCTCATCAAAGCATCCTACTTCTCTGCCAACAGCTGATCTCTGCCTTCTCCCATTTGTTCCCCAACCTACTCCTGCACTAATGTGCTTCTAACCAAACATCCACATTGCTGCTGCCAAGAATCCTCTGCAGCCCCTGTGCTGGGCCACCCCGAACAGTAATTAGGTGGCAGTAAGAAGAGCACTGTGAATGGCACTTCCAGGGTCACCTGCTCCCCCTTCCCAACACACCCTCCTATGTGCTGAGACTGATGGGGACTGAGGCAAGCTGGGCAAAGATATGGCAGAGAAACCGAGTCTTTAGAAAGCGCATCATAGCCCAGATCCTCAGCCAATGGAGCTATGCTGGTTTCTCCAGTTGAGGATCTAGCCCTTGGAAGGCAATGGTTCCCTTACTTTACATCAGTGGTTTCCAACCTGTGGTCCGGAGACCCCCAAGGGTCTGTGGACAGGTTGCAGGGGGTCTGTGGAGCCTCTCCCTACTGGGGCCGTAATCCAGCTACAGCTCTGATGCTCTCCGGCAGGGCTGGCTCTCCCTGCCCATGGCCAGATCCTGGCAGGGGAATGGGGCTGTGGCGGCTCCCTGACAGAGGCAAGGGCAGGAGGCCATAGCTGCTGCAGGTTGGCTCCCCAGCGGCATGGGCAATCGTGATGGCAGCACTGCTCAATGGCTATCCCAGTGGTGCAGGCCAGATTACCTTATCAGCCAGGGGGCCTCAAAGATTTTTTTGTTAAAAAGGGGTCCCCAGCTTGAAAAAGTTTGGGAACCACTGCTTTACATTGTTCTTTGTCCTGCTTTGGCAGTTGGAGTATTATGGAACCATCTCCATCGGCACCCCAGGCCAGGAGTTCTCTGTCCTCTTCGACACTGGCTCCTCCAACCTCTGGGTTCCCTCAGTGGACTGCTCCAGCACAGCCTGCAGTAAGTGACTGCCCCTTGGCTTGACATGGTGGCTGTGCAGATTGATTGAAATTAGAGTGATTTACATGAACAAGGAAAACTTGACTGAAATAATTTATTTAATCTTTCTTTTCATTTATACTTTTTAGTTGTTTTCTTAAAGAAAGTGCTATGCAGGGGGATACAATATGTTAATGCACATTTATAAACACAAGCATTTATTTTAGCATGCATTTATTGAGATTCTTAATCTGCATGTTTTAAATTATGTTCAAAATGGTGAAGGATGCATTTCTTATTTACTATTATTAATTATTATTAATTATTAATTAATAAAATGATTCATTTTTATTTGTGTCAAACTCTGGATGGAAATTGGAATTCAATATGAAATGCAAAATCCCATCTTTTTAATTTAAAAAAAAGTTAAATAAAACTTCTTGAAATAAGTTGTATACACAAGAAAGAAAAATTCATCAAAACATGTTTTGGATTTTAAATTAACTGATTAATGAAACAAAGGAAGCAATATCTGTAATCAGTAAATTGAACTGATTTTTTCTCAGAACTTGTAGAACTCATCATCTAATTTTTATTCAGCGATTGGAAGAGCAAAACAAGTGTGCCTACATTTTCACCTCCCAATAAAGCTCTTAAATTGAAATCAACTAGTCAATGAACTGACGTAGTTAAACTGATATGAAGAAAGTATTTTCTCTGCACCAGTGAGAGGCTACTGCTGTCAAAAGGTGGTTTAGCTTTAGCAGTCAAAGAAACAGTGATTCCAGACAGGGGTGTCGCTGGCGCTGGGCGTGCCAGGGCACACGCCCCAAACCCCAGCACCAGTGTCCCAGATCTCTGGCCCAATCGGGGCAATGATCCGGGGCCCAGCCACAGGCGGCCGCAGCAGCCCCATCCCCGGCCGGGGATCTGGGGCCTGGCCGCCGACAGCCTGGCCGCCCACAGCCGCAGTGGCCCCATCCCCCGTCGGGGATGCGGGGCCTGGCCACCCATGGCCGTGGCCGCAGTGGCACGGCGCCGCCTGGCCCTGTCCCCGGCCAGGGGCGTGGCCTGTAGGCTGGGGGCGTGGCCTGCCAGCCAGGGGCAGAGCCTGGACCCATACCCCGGGTCCCTCCCCCAGCCAGCAATGCCCCTGATTCCAGATGCTGAGTCAATGAAATTTCTCCATTTCTGTTGCTTTTCTTTAAAGCCAGAAAAAATGCGCTTCTTAATAACCTTCATATATAATTTAAATGATTATAGTAGATTCTAGGAAGTGTA
The DNA here is from genome assembly GCA_007922195.1 of Podocnemis expansa. Taxonomy (NCBI): domain Eukaryota; kingdom Metazoa; phylum Chordata; order Testudines; family Podocnemididae; genus Podocnemis; species Podocnemis expansa. The sequence goes on from ML682312.1 coordinate 8,902, forward strand.
CACCGTAACATATTTCATTGTAATGTCAAGGTTAATTTTAAATAGGCTATTTTTAAAAAGAAAATGTATAGACAGTTTAAAATGTTTTTTTCTTAATCATTGATCGTCATACACTTCAGAAGCTGGTAAGCAGTAAATCTCCCTCCATTGTCCTTCCACACAGTGCACTGTGTTGGGGAGGGGGGAGGTCAGGAGGAAAATGGGCCCTAGTAAGACTAGAGGATAGATCTACAAAGGGACATAAGCACAGCAATGCTGAGCGTTGTCATGCTTCATTCTTGAGCACCCTGCCTTCATACAACACATGGGAGAGTTACAAATACCAGCTTGTGACTGTCTGTCTGTTCTGTACTTGCAGCAAACCACAACCGCTTCAACCCAGCAGACTCTTCCACCTACGAGGCCACCAATGACAGCCTCTCCATCCAGTATGGCAGTGGCAGCATGACCGGATTCTTGGCCTATGACACCGTCCAGGTAAATCACAAGAGAGGGTCAAAGCCCCTTGAGTAGACAAGGTGAAAGGCAGGATGCATTTGGGAATCCAAAGCAGGAACTCCCACCGGGTGTGAACTGAGAGATGGAGGATAGAAAAAGGGAAGAGAAGAAAGTGGATGAAGGCAGAAAAAGAGATGGGAGACACAGAACAAGCCAACAGATCATCTGCATTGTTATATCATGCTCACTTAGATTCAATTGTACTCCCATAGAAGCAGAATGCATCTGATACATTGACTCATACTGATGAGGGTAGGGTGCACAGCACCCCTGCTCCCTACTGTGCAGAATCAGAGCAGAAGTACTGTGTGTCATAGGCCCTATATATTCAGTGACTATAGGACGTTCTACTTTGTAGGGCAGGGAGGCTTTTACAGGAGGATCTCAGTTTTCTCTTTCTTCTTGGTATGAAGTTTGGAGTGACTGTGCTATCCAGAATTGGAACAACTCCTGGTTGATCAAAAGAATCTTATAGGATTGTTGATATACATAAGATCCATTAAACCTATTCCTGATACCGGGGCTTCATTCTGATCTCACACCAGTAATTCCACTGCCTTCAGCTGAACAGGTCCAAAAAGACTGAAATCAAAGTCAACCATTAGCACCAACCTATGTAACCCAGTTATTCACAGGCTGTTCCCATATGTGGGGAACAGCAGGGTTCAGGCCATGGCAGCATTTGTGAACTCCCCACCATATAAGGCAGCTTCTCTCCAGAGGCTGCATGTGTGTGATTGTTCCTATCCTTTTCCCAAGGTTGGCAGCATCAAGGACACTAAGCAGATCTTTGGCTTGAGTGAAACTGAGCCAGGCACAGCCTTTGAATACTCAGAGTTTGATGGGATCTTGGGTCTGGCCTTCCCCAGCATTTCCTCCTCTGGAGCCACACCCGTCTTTGACAACATGATGGATGAGAATTTGGTGTCCGAGGACCTCTTCTCTGTCTACCTGAGCTCGTAAGTCAGGGTGAGAAGCAGCCTATCAGCTGCAGTGAGTCACATTCCAATAGTGTCTCTCAAACTACGTAATCCCTCCCAATGTTTTCATCAGAAAGCCCAAAAGGCAGCCACCTCTGGGGTGGAACATGGCAGCTATTTTATGTTAGCGATGTAAGCTTTCAGGAGCAGAAGTGAACACTACTGTCTCTAATGATGGCTATGTCTACACTTACATGTGAATTTGAATTGATTGTCATCAATTCGAATTCAAATATGTGCATGGACATACCATCTTTCCTCAATTCGAACTGAAGTGAGTAATTTGAATTGACATAGGCTATGTTCACACGTAAATTGTTATTTTGAAATAAGTTATTTCAAAATGAGTTATTTCAAAATAAAGCCCTTATTTTGAAATAAGTTAATTCGAATTAAGAAAATGTTAATTCAAATTAAGGGAAAGCCTGCTATTGAAACAGCTGTTAGTTCAAAATGGTTATTTCGAAATAAGGCTGTTTGGAAGTATTGTTTCAAAACAGCTGTTTCGAAACAATGGTGTTTTTTCAAAACAACGTGTCCAAACGCCGTTGTTTTGAAACAGCCATTTCAAAACAATGGCTATTTCGATTTTAAGCGAGGTTTTACTGTTTCGAAATAACGGAACATTGTGTGGACATAAGAAATTGTATTTCAAAACAACGGCTGTTGTTTCGAAATAACTCTCGTCTGAACACAGCCATAGTGTGGTCATGTCAATTTGAATTCACTATTAGTTTGAATTAGCCACAGCTTGATTTTTCCCTATACAATAGCACCCCCTACTGAATTCAAACTAGGAAGTCCTGTTCATGGACATGCCAATTTGAATTGGATTTTCTAGTGTGGTCATGTCAATTCGAATTCACTGAATTCAAATTAGATTCGAATTGTCAATTCGAATTAAGGAATTGGAATTGAAATGCTCAGTGTAGACATAGCTGATGAGATTAAAACATCAGGGGCCTGTTAAGCACTTCCTAGTGTGTGGTTCCCAACATTTTCTCTGCCGTGGCACACCTTGCTACCTTTAATGAATTTGAGGCACACCACCATATAGTTTCCAAATAAACTCATGAATATTCATAAACCAATGAGCCAATCCAGAGCTCTTTGAGCAGTTTTTCAAAAAATTTTGAGGCACATGTGCTCAGATCTAACAGCACATCTGTGTGCCATGGTGCACTGGTTGGGAAACACTGTCCTAGTGCCAGGGCAGGTTATGGCATAAGACTGGGTTTTGAGGGAAGAGTTCATCCAACATGACTTCACATAACTTCTTTGGTCAGTGCCTTTTAGCACCAGCCTGATCCATCTGCTCATTACTGGCTCAGAGGGAAGGGCAACACCTACTGAATCATTGATACCCACTGCCAGAGGCATCGCTACCCTGGGACGGGACCTGGGGCATGGACCCAGGCCCTGCCCCCAGCCCGCAGGCCAGACCCCCAGCCTGCAGGCCCCACCCCCTGGCCAGGGACAGGGCTGGAAGTGGCCATGGGTAGCTGGGCCCCGCATCCCCGGCCAGGGACGGGGACAGGAGCAGCTGCGCGCGGCTGGGCCCCTTCATCCCTGGCTAGGGATGGGTCTGCTGTGGCCACGGGTGGCTGGTCCCCAGATCTCTGGCCGGATTGTGCTGGAGACTGGGTGGGGGAAGAGGGCTGCCAGACCCGGGGCACCAGCGCTGGGATTCAGGGCATGTGCCCCACTTGCCCAGTGCCAGTGACGCCCCTGCCCACTGCCTCAAACAGTTGGGTCTTTCTTGGAATTTTCCATCCTCTTTAACATAGGGATTGAGGCATACATCTCAATGAACCATGCCATCCTTTCTCTGCTCCTAAATGATGATGTGAGCAGCTCTGACTCTACACTAACACTCCACAGCTGTGGTCCTTCTCTAGTTGGAGATGGATTTGCTACTGTCTTGTTAGCCTTCCATTCATGTGTCTTTCTTGACTCTCTTCTCTCCCTTCTCTAGCGATGAGCAAAGTGGGAGCTTCGTGATGTTTGGTGGCATCGACTCATCTTACTATTCTGGGAGCCTCAACTGGATTCCTCTCTCTGCTGAAACTTACTGGGAAATCAGCATGGACAGGTATCATCCACCCTTTGGCCCTTCCCCTTCACCCTGCTGCCTTGGGGAAACTCGCAAAATGAGATGTGTGCAGGAGCTGAGGGAAGCTAACTTTCAGAGTCTAGACAAGATAAGAGACAAGGGAAACAGGATCACACTTTCCTTGGAGATATAGGAAAAGGGGCTCATCAGCAAGAAAGTTAGATCAGTGGTTCTGTACTTCATCCACACAGGACCCAGAGATGAGCCATTCCTGTCAATAGTGGAGGAGGAGGGCTACATGAAGGCAGCACTGCCACTCCCCCAATGCATCACCTCTGTGAGGACCTCTCTCTCATATCCAGCCAACTTTGGTTAGTAGATAAGGGAGGGCATGGTGTTCAGGACCCCCGACATCTGTTCATGTCCTCCAGGTGTTAGGTTGGCCATAGCCCCTGAAGGCTGTAGGACAAGGAGCAATGGGCAGTGCCCAAGGAAGGAGACGTCTAAGCTGAAAAATGAGGAACAAGTTCTTTACAGTCGTAGCAAGGGGGCAATGGGGAGCTCCATCCTGTAGGTCTCTTTCACTGGTGGCGTGCGGACCAAGTGGGAATGAGATGGCAATGTTCTGGGGGCCATTCCCCCCAACTATCTCTTCCAGCATCACCATGGATGGACAGACAATCGCTTGCTCTGGTGGGTGCCAGGCAATCATTGACACCGGCACTTCCCTGCTGGCTGGGCCCTCTACTGGCATCTCCAGCATTGACTCCTACATCGGCGCCAGTGATGGCACGGTAAGGGCACGGAGTGGGGCTGGGGACCCCTAGAGGTGTCTGCTACACATGGATGTGATGAGCCTTCTCGCTTAGTGGAGACTGTAGTGGAGACTTGCCTAACTTTTCCTGTCTGTTTTGCCTTCCTCCCTGCAGATCAGCTGCAGTTCTATGACCAGCTTGCCTGACATTGTCTTCACCATCAATGGCATTGAGTTCCCTGTGCCCGCCAGTGCCTACATCATCGATGTGAGTGTCTTCCTCGGAAAGCTGCCTTGTGGCCTCTTGGCAAGGGCTCATGCCTAAGGCCATTACAATGTGCATGCAGGGAACTGCTCTTTGCACCAGAGCATCATGGAGACACTGTTCAGAGTCTGTCCCAAGTATGAGAGTGGGGCAACAGAGAGTTCTACACCACAGAGGATCTGTCAGGAGAACGGTCAAAATCAACTTAGGCCCCTAGTGAATGTAACATATAGGAGTAGTTGAAAGGCAGTCTGGAGAGCTGGCCACTACAGGAAATCACCAGAATCAGAGTGTTTCTGGGCTAGGAGAGGGGTTAAATGAGCAACTACCCCAGCTAAAAAGTTATTGTAGGATCAATCACTGCCTCACCCACCAGCGCATAAGCATATGGGCATAAGGAAGTAGACTTCATCCCCTATGATAAAGTTTTGGAACAGGTGAGTTGCTTTAATAGCACCCAGCAACCTCAGCTGATAGTTGGGAAGAGGTCAAATCCACTTATAATCACATCACAGCAGGATTTTGATGGCAGAATATAATTATTGCTCCCTTTGAAATATGGCCAGGGCCCTGGAGAGAGAAGTGTTTGCTTTCCTGGGTGATAAATAATGAACAGAAGTTCTTGGGACCTTGCTTTTCTCTTCTTTCCATTTGATAGGCTACAACACTTAGCCTCAGGCTGAGGTGGTACAAAGTGGGAGTTAGGCATTTAAATTACTCCACTCACTGGAGACCAACTCACCAGTGCCACTCCCTGCACTACATAGGGGTCTCTAATCAAAGCCCTGACCCTGTAGAATGCTTCTGAGGTTGGGAGCTCTGAAGTCCCAGCTGAAGATGATACAGGGGCAGGCATGGGCAGGCTGTGCAGGTTGATAATTCAAGAGGTCATTGACATTCCTGCCCAGTAATATTCATGTCCTATTTTCCCCTGGAACAGGAGGATGGCTCTTGCATCCCTGGTCTTGAAAGCATTGACCTTACCACATCTTCTGGAGAGCTGTGGATCCTTGGAGATGTCTTCATCAGCCAGTACTATGTTGTTTTTGACAGAGCTAACAACCAGGTGGCCCTGGCCTCTTCGGTATAAACACTGCTGTCCCCGGGACACTGCCATGCATCTCTGACCCCAGACTGTCTGTTTTCTAGAACCCCAATAATGTGTATCTAGTGACACTTACCCCACACTCATTCTCTCTCCTGTAACCTTACTCACAGTAGAATAAAGGCATCTATGTGCATTTGAGTGAACTGCTTCTCTTTGATGGGGTGAGAGACTCAGAGTCTACCACTGGGATAATGGAGATCTTTTGCCAGTGCTCCTCAATCCTACCCTTCAGCCTCCCTTCCCCCCACTGCTATGTCAGTCTTGCTCCCCTCTGCCAGTGTCCCTCACTCCTGACCTATTTGATCTGGTTACTTGAAAGAATAACTCTTGGAATGGTTTTCTGGTTGTGAGCCATGCAGTCAAACCCCACTGTTTAAGGCTGGCAGGACTGCTGATTGCTTCTCACAGCTGGTCCCATTTATCCCACACTAGGCCTGGAAGGTACAGAGGTCTGGTCCTGTATCCATGTGCACTATAGATGCCCATCCTAGGAGCCCAGAAGATGCTGTTTGCCTCTAATGATTCACACCCACTCATTGGATGTGACTGTCCTGCTCTATAACTGCCTGGAGCTGATTAGGGGCTGCCCTGTTGTCCAGCAGCTGGTTGCTGTGCTACTCCAATAATTGAATTTTGAGGTTTTTCTAGCATAACCTGATTATAACCCCCCTTAATCTATTCATCCCATGGCCATTTTAAAAGTTTCTGGGGTAGCTAAGGAAACACTTAAAGGACATGGATATAACTTTCTAGTAATATGATTGACACAGGCAGTGTTCTTTCCAAAAACTGGGTATCATTTTATTAATGTAACTAATAATCCCTTCTATAATATGATCTAAAATTAAAAATTAGACACAAATCCCTTATTGCAAGTTAAAAAGCCTTTACACCTCAGTAGCATACAGGTTATATGACTGTAAGCGATGTGCTCTGTTGCATACGACCAGTCTGTCCCCAGTTCTTAAAATGTACTCTAAATGTTACATATATAAACCACGATTAACACTCTCAACCATTCACAGTAACCCTGTTACACTATAACTATTCTATCTTAGGCTATGCTATACAGCAATTAAATGTAACAGACTTACACTATTTGGTGATTTTCCTGCATTGTCTCTGCCAACGCTGCTGCTTTGGCTGCTTCAGCTTTTCCACAGGTTGCTTTTCTTTTCTCTTCTCCCAACTTTTCTCTGTTACAGCTGGGTCTCCTGATCTATGTTCTCTGAACTATCTGCCATTTTATACTATCCTGGCAGAGCTTTATATATGGCTTATCTTTTGAGACCCAGTATGTAGACCAAGCTGGATCAGTAAGCATCTCGGACAGGTGATTAGAAGGCAGCACAGAGACTACAACAAGAAAAAATGGGAGGGACGAGCAAGGAAAACTACCTGTTGGAGGTCAAAACATGTTGAGACAAAGTGAGAAAGGTGAAAAGTCAGGCAGAGCTGGACCTTGTGAAGGGAATTAAAACTAATAGTAAAAGGTTCTTAGCCGTATAAATAGGAAGAAAAGAAAGAAAGAAGAAGTGAGACTGTTAAACACTGAGGATGGGGTGGAGGTCAAGGATAATCTAGGCATGACTGAATGTCTAAATAAGGACTTTGCCTCTGTTTTTAATGAGAGTGATGATGAGCTTGGGGACAGAGTTAGGGTAGCTAATGAGAATGAGGACATGGGAGTGGAAATTACCATACCCAAGGTAGAAGGCAGACTTGAGCTGCTTGATGGGAATAAATGGGGGGTGGGGAAGCTGGATAATCTTCATCTGAGGATACTAAAGGAATTGGGACATGAACTTGCCAGCCCCTTAGCAAAGATTAGTAATGAATCTATGAACTCAGGGATTGTACTGTATGACTGGAGAATTGCTAATATAGTTTCTATTTTCAAGAAAGGGAATAAAAGTGATCTGGGTAACTACAGGACTGTTACTTTGACCTCAGTAGTACACAAGGTCTTGGAGAAAATTTTGAAGGAGAAAGTACTTAAGGATATTGAGGATAACAGTAACTGAGATAAAATACAATAAGGCTTTACAAAAGGTAGATTATGCCAGACCAACTTGACCTTCTTTTCTGAGAGGATAATAGATTTTTTTGGGTAAAGAAAATGCAGTGGACCTAATTTGCTTAGATTTCAGCAAGGCATATGATACAATTCCACACAGGGAATTATTAGTTAAATTGTAAAAAATGGAAATTAATATGAAAATGGTAAGGTGGATAAGGAAATTGGTTAAAGGGGATGTTGCAGTGGATCATAATGAAGAGTGAACTGTCAAGCTGGAGGGAGGTTACTAGCAGAGTCCCTCAGGGATCGGTCTTGGGACTGATCTTATTTAACCTTTTTATTACTGACCTTGGCACAAAAAGTGGAACTGTGCTAACTAAGATTGCAGATGACACCAAGTTGAGAGGTTTTGCCAATACAGAGAAGGATTGGGATACCATACAGAAGGATCTGGATGACCTTGTAAACTGGAAAAGCAGGAATAGGATGAAATTTAATACCAGGAAGTACAAGGTTATGCATTTAGGGACTAATAACAATAATTTTTCCTACAGGTTGGGGATGCATTAGTTGGAAGGGACTGAAGAGGAGAAGGATCTGGGAGTATTGGTTGATCACACATGACTATGAGCTGCCAATGAGATGTGGCCATGAAAAAAGCTAATGAGATCCTAGGATGCATCAAAAGAGGTATTTCCAGTAGAGATAGGGAGGTGTTAGTGCCATTATACAAGGCACTGGTGAGGCCTCATCTGGAATATTGCATATAATTCTGGTCTCCCTTGTTTAAGAAAGATGACCTGAAACTGGAACTGGTGCAGAGAAGGGCTACAAGGATGGTTCATGGAATGGAAAACTTTCCTTATGAGAGGAGACTTAAGGAGCTTGGCTCATTTAGCCTAACCAAAAGCAGGCTGAGGAGTGATATGATTGCCTTCTATAATCAGGGATTAAAGTAATGGGGAACACTCTGGAACACCATTCCAGGACCCCCTATTTTTAGAGAGCCAGCATTCTGGGCCCCCTAAAAATAGGGGAATGCCCTGGAACGCTGCACTCCAGGGGCCCCAAAAAGAGGGGGATGAGCTAGAATGCTGAGTTCCAGGGACCTCTAAAAACAGAAGGGCATGCAGGAACCAGTATTCTGGCATATCCCCTCTAGGCTGGAGAAAGGGAGGGGCTGTGGGCTGGGGCCTGCCCAGCCATCCATCCCTCCCCTCTCCAGAGTCTGTGTGGCTCCACCTCTTCCGGCCAGGGCCTGGATGTGCGCATGGCCAGGCCCCAACCTCTGGCCCAGGCTCCTTTCTGCTGGCTGGCTGACCAGCCAGTACCATGGCCTCTGGCCCTCTGCCCATCTCTTCAGCTAGGTAAAGGGAGTTGGGGGGAGGTTGGTGCAGTCAGGCAGCCAGAGGGGAAAGAGTGGGGGCAAGGAGGGTGCATGGGGAGGGGGGAGAAGGTGTTGGGATGATGGGCTGAGGGGTTAGGAGGGCTGGAATGGGGGCAGGGAATTTAGAGTTTAGGGATTGGGGATAAAAAGGACATGGGGAAAGGAGTCTGATGGGGTAGGTGTTTTGCAGGCAGTAGCTGGTGTTGGGGGAACAGTAGCTGGTGTTGGGGGGCAGGTGTAGGGGATAGTAGCTGGGGGGCAATAGCTGGGGTGTTTGAGGGAGTCCTGCACCAGCATGAGGGGGGCCTGCCAATTTAGGAGGTTTCAAGGGGCCCCTAAATTATAATTTAACCCCTGTCTATAACTATAAGAGGGATAAATACCAGGAAGAGAGAGGAATTATTCAAATATAGCACCAATGTGGACACAAGATCAAATGGATACAAACTATCCATCAGGAAATTTAGGCTTGAAATTAGGCTCAGGTTTCTAACCATCAGAGAAGTAAAGCTCTGGAATAGCCTTCCAAGGGGAGTTGTGGGGGCAAATAACATAACTGCCTAAAAAACTGAGCTTGATAAGTTTATCAAGGGGATGGTATGATGGGATGGCCTACTTTGGAAATTGACTGACCTTTGATGTTTGACTACTGGTGGTTGATATGCCAGTGGCCTAAGATGAGACCGTAGATGTTCCGAGTTATTACAGAGAATTCTTTCTTGGGTGACTGGCTGGTGAGACTTGCCCACGTGCTCAGGGTTTAACTGATTGCCAGATTTGGGGTTGAGAAGGAATTTTCCACCAGGGTATGTTGGCTAGGCCTCTGGGAGTTTTTCTCTTTCCTTTGTAGTATGGGGCATTGCTCACCTGCTGGAATCATGATCTGAGGACTTTAATAACTCAGTCATAGGTTAGACGCTTACTGCTGGAGTGGGTGGGTGAGGTTTTATGGGCTGCATGGTGTAGAAGGTCAGACTAGATGATCATACTGGTCCCTTCTGACCTTAGAGTCTATGAGCCTCTTCTTATTAGCATAACACTTTATTATTATCCCTGATTCTGCCTCACTAGGACAATGTAATTTATTTCAGCTTCTTGTCTTCAACTGCTTTTCTCTTGATATAAGCATCAATATTTGAAACATTAGAGCTGTGGTAACAAATGGAAAATTGCTTTTCATCTTTGTGTTCTTAAAACTGTGTTTAATTGCTCTTAGCAAGACAGCAATTATAATTCTGTGTATTGGCTTTGAGCTTTATGACACATTTCATCAGTTTGGCCAAAACTGAAATAAAATTGTTGCAAGCACTTAATAACTATACTACTCAAACATTCAAATAACAATTAGAGCTGAAATTAAATTATTATATGAATGAACATAAGTTTCCAATGAGTATCACAACTAGAACAAGGCTTTCACAAACAAATAATTCATCTTAAATAGCTCATGTGGATTTAGAAACTTCTGCCTAAAGGTGTTTACAGTTTTTAATAATTTTCTAAAAGTTTACGTTTAATTTTCCCACTGGTTTTGGACTTATTATAGACTTGCTAATATTGTCAGCAGTCCACATACATAAGAGTTGGCCAGTGCTGAGTTTCAACATAAGTGACAATTTCTTTTATGTATTCAGTTGCTGCTTGTTCTCTTTGCTGCCATCCTATAGCCCTTGACATGTTATTTTTAAGTGTGCTTAGAGTGTCTGTTACCAGTTGCCTTTTGTTTACCCACAGGTTAATTACAACTTGACTGATTTTAATTCCTAATTGATTATTCAAAGCATTAGCCCAAACCTTTCATCTTCAGGCTGTTCTGGTTGCCTCTGAGACAACTCCTACACCATTTTTAAAGCTTTTGCCTTTATTCCAATTATTATCATACCAGATGCAATTATTCCTAACACCATTTAGTGTCTATCTGTTTTCTTTTACTATTTATTCCTGTTTCCACCATACCTGAGACATTTTACGTGGATCTATGGTAAATGAAAAACAGTTAGGATAAAGAACTGCATCTGAGGAATCTGAAGTTGATGTTCTTCTCTGAGCGCTGCTCAGATACATTCAGAAATAGGTGTCTCCATGCTGATTGGTCAGAACTTTTTTGCTCTAGCCTGTCAGAAGAGGGCAGGCGGCCACTGCCCCCCCCCCCAGCACCACCCTGCAGCTATATAGGTGGCTGCTGCCCGGCCCTTCCCCAGTTTCATTTCTTCCACCTTTAGTGTCTGTCAGTGGTGGAACTGCCTGCTCCTTGCTCCGCAAGCAGCCTGTCCTTCCTCAACTGTGAATGAGTCTCTTGCCTGACTGGGAGAGCCTATTTGTGGACTTGGTCCCCCTGAAGGAGGGGGTCTCCCTTTCCGGGCTGGAACACAGTGCTCCAGCACTGTCTGCCATGCCGGGGTTTAAGCCCTGTGCTGAGTGCGGCAAGGCCTTCCTGCAGGATGATCCCCACGGGAAGTGCCTCCGGAGCCTGGGCGAAAGCCATGTGGTCACCGAGTGCTCCCTCTGCCTGTCCTTTAAGCTGAGAACCATCAAGGACAGGGAGCAGAGGCGTCATGCCCTGGCCTCTGAGCAGGCTCGGCACTCCTCCCCCGAGGCTCTGGGGCCCTTGCAGCACCACGCGCCAGGTCAGTGCCGGAGACCGCCACCTGGTGCCTTGCCGATAGGTGCAGCAGGACTAGTTTAGTACCGTCCTCAGTGGTACCAGAATAGCCTGGCCTCCTCGGCACAGGGTTCTCCCCAGGACCAGTCAGCCTCGGTTCCAACCCTGTCAACCCCTGAGGCAGTGGAGGCAGCCAGGGTGCTCTGCTTGTTGCCCACACCCACTTCTCCGGCGCTGCCTAGAAGGGGGAAGCCGGCCTTCCTCTCTAAGGCCTGGGTGCTGCGTATGCGGCACCATTCACCTTCTCCATCACTGGCCTTGGGACCCCGAAGACCAGAGCCCCCTGAAAGCCCCGGTACTGTGGAGCCATCTCCATGGCACCATATCACTCTCCTGTCTCCTGTGCCACCCCGAGAATCCCGAGAGGCTTCCCCCTGTTCCAGTCTGGGGGAAGGGACTTCAAGGGGCTCCAAACGGCCTCCGTGCCAGCTCTCGGCGCCACTGCCTTTTCAATATCACCTCCAGGATTGGTCGCCACAAGAAGCCCCCCAACTTCGCCAGCACCGGCCCACTTGGCACCAGTGAGAGCACTGAACCCGGTGCCATGCTCTTACACTGGTCACTTGTCAGCGCACTTCGATCTCTTGCACTGTATCTCAGCCCACATGGGCATGGAGGTTCAATCCTTCGAGTTGCCCTCTGACACCTTGTTTGGGCCACTCTTCTTGTCGGCAGCACCGGTTACAGTGCCTCTCCACCCCAGCATTTGGGACCTGGCCTCCTCCCGCTGGCAAAATCCAGGTTCCATCTCCCGTGTCTCTGATATGGCTGGACTCAAATATAGAGTTCCGGGGCCAGAATTCCCCTCACTTACCCATCACCCAGCCCCTCCTTGTGCAGTGGTGGAGGCGGCTTTAGGGCCAGGTCAGGTCTCACCCAGTCCCCTCCCGACATCGAGGGACGCCAGAGAGCTCGATTTACTAGGCTGCAAAGTTTACTCCTCTTCAGCCTTTCAGCTAAGGGTTGCAAACAATCAGGCCCTAATTATTCGTTACATGTTGGATGCCTGGGAGTCGTTCCACAAATTTAGACATCTACTCCCACTGGAGGTGAGGGAAGAGTACAAGGCCCTCCTGGAGGAGGGTAAAATAGCCTCCCAAGACCTTCTTCTTTCAGCCTGGGACACTGTGGATATGGCTGCCCGCACTATGGCCTCGGCCATAACACTCCACAGTGCAGCCTGGCTGTGGGAAGCCAGAGTCCCTCCGGCTTCACAGCAGGTCACACTTGACCTGCCATTTGGAGGTGATACCCTCTTCCTGGGGGAGACTTCAGTCATTCTGGGCACTGCTCACAACCTCGGGGGGGGGGGTGAAATATCTTGGCCTCCTCCAGCTAGTGCCACTTCCACATCCTCTGGTCTCATAAGGACCAATAGTAAGTCATTTTCCATTCCCCCTTTTTAACAGCTACTGGTGGGGACTCATTCTCACCACCACACCTTCAGTTCAAACCCCTCTGGGGGACCCTCCTAACAAACTCTCTCGGATGAGTCTGGGAGAGCCCTCAACTCCTGGTCATCAGCCTGGTTACAATCACCAATATTGTTGCCAAGCCTCCTCCATGGCCTAGTAGGTGGCATTTGGCATTCCCTAGGCAGCAGCATGGTTTCAATTCCCAGTTGTGGGACTCTCCCCTTCTGAAATAATAGATAGTGCCGCCGCCCCTTCCTGGTGAGAATGGGTGATTCACATGCAAGATAGCCCTCCCTTCATAGGAATGGGACTGACTCTAGGTCTTGAGGGGACTTGCACCTCACTACTCAAGATTCCTCACCTGCAGTGGAGGGCAAAACAGAGGCCTGCTGTCTAAACCTAGGCGGGCAATTGATGGCACTGCTCCTAGCCCTAAGAGACTACCATGACTACATATGCTCCGCCAAGGGAAGAGCGCCCCCCCCCCTTCCCGTTTCCGTTTCTACTTCCTCCAGCGGCAACTCTGTTACTCATTGGGATCTTAGGGCACTCATAGATCATACTTCCAACATTAGAAAGTGCATCATCCACTTGAGCTACATGGATCCTCCCCTGTGGGGCCCCCTTTTTTATTCTGAGACTTATACTCCTGCACATTTTCCTGCGCTTGAGTCCCTATGGGCTCCCCCCCAGTGCTGTCGAACAGAGGACCCCCTGTTGGTTCTATGCCCCTGACCACAAGATGAATGAGTTCACCACTGCGTTCATTCCTATCCTCATTCTTGCTGGTGTTCAACCAATGGTCCCCAACCAGCCCTCATTAGCGTTGCGGGCATACGCTTCCACTTGGACCCCTTCCTGACCACAGGGGACAAGGTAATTCGTCTCCATCCCCTGAGTACCGGACACAAATGTCGGGACCCAGCAGCTGGATGCAAGTTTTGGCTAACTTGCTCATGGTCCCTGTGAGATATGAACCCTGCAATACTCTACCTCAGCCAAAGCTCTTGAGAGTAGCCGTAAGAATGGGGCTGCTGCCCGTTCTTCTACCGTCATTCAAAATATACAGGTGAAGGGAGACTAAATGCGTGAGCGGTGAATCCCCTCCTCTGGAAGTGTCCCAACCTGGGCTTTCAATCTCCACTACCTGGCACATTCCCCAGACCAAAACCCATACATGGGGTTTCTTGCCCCTCACAGAAGGGGTCCAAGATACTTTCCTCTTTAACCCTAGGGAACTGTTTCCTGCTATATCCCATTCAGGAAACTCTTCGGTCTCAAGATCAGAGGAGATAACCAGGTAATAGTGATAATCTAACTAGATTTCTCCTTTCGCCGTTCAATCGTAGGTAGGGGGGGCTCGCCCCTCCACCTTTCAATACACTCATAATCACCACTCTTCTTCTTCCTGTGGTGGCCTGGGAACCATCCTCACAGATGGATGCTTTCCTGGACCAACCTTCATCCCTCAGCATGTCACCCAGCGGTGTACCTTGCATAGCCCACCCTGCTGGTACTTGACTGTAGCACCGTGATTAGCCCAGCTTAGCTACTGGAGACCCTCATTCAGGAGTCTGGCAGGTACAACTCTTTCCCTTCCACCACAAACTAAGGCCCTCCTAGCCTCAGTAGGCATGTCTAAGATAACATACCCTGTTCTAAACAGTAATGGCAGTGTTTTCCTCTAGGATCCACTCGTCGTGAACTGAAATTCCTCTCATAGCCCAGGAAATTTGGAACGGGCTGACCCTTGTTTGAGTTCACCTTCCAGTGAGATCTATACATTCACTACCATTTCTACAGAGGACACTGCAGATATACCTTAAAAAAAAAAAACCCAGAGAGGAGACGGCGGAATGTACCCCATTGGGTGGCATACCACTGCCCTGCCACTTTGGAGGAGCCTGTCTCCTCCATACATCCCTGGGGCTCCTTCCTAGAGGGAGCATCAATCTTAATGGGCACCCTAATGCAGTTCACTAGGCTCGGCCCCTTCCTGGATTGGTCCTCCTCGGAAGGTTGAGGCCATGTGGGCCGAAGTCTGTGTTTTCTTAGGCCATGGGTACTAGCATCCGGGCCTTCTGGGCTTAGGAGCCATTACCAAGCCCCAGCCCTCCACGCCCAACCCCTCGCCGTAGTGTTCCTATGGCTGCCTTCCTGTTGCTGAAATTCTAAAGAATAGGAAAGGAAACGGTGTAGGTCGTAGTAATACCACTTCCTTGGGTTGTTCAATGGTACCACCTGCATTTCTCTTATCTACTTCCACAGGATGGACCAGGCATCTGGGCCCCAGGCTGGTTATGTCACCTCATTATAAGCGTGCCGGTTGGGGCGTTGACCATTGTCGCCAATGTCCCAGCAGCTTCCTTGAACTAGCTCGTCATCCCTTCTCTAGATTCTCCCCTCCCACTCCAGCTGCCCACCTCTCCCGTGGGATACCGAGTGCGCCAGATCCATACACCTGAACAATGTTCCCTCTAGACTGTGCGCGTGCGCATGCATGCAGAAGCCCTAACTCCCTGGCACAGGTCTCACTGCTGGCAGCACAGGCTTGCAGCTGCCACTCCTTGCCGGCCCCAAGGACACCTTCTTCCAGCCAGCAGGAAGCTGTTCCACGGAGTTTAAAATCTCCCCTGAATGTGCTCAGGGTGGGAGATTTTAAACTTCCCTGTGCAGCTTCCTGCCGCTCGGAAGAATGGCGGCAGTGAGGGGCAGGCTCCCCTGGCAGCAGCTCCAGCAGCGGGGGGAGTGGGCTGAAGGAATGGGGGAAGGGGTGCCAGGGGGTCTCGGGGCAGCCGGCTGGAGAGCGCCCAGCTCTGTAACTTGGGCAAGACCCCCCCCCCCGCTCCACCTGGCCCCCAGGAAAGTGCTCAGGGGGACCAAGCAGCTTCCCCAGGACTAGGGTTGCCTGACGTCTGGCAAAAGGAGGAGGTGTGTTCCTTTTTACCTTCATGTCCTCCGTCTAGCACGCATTCTAAACACAGGTGGTTTTTTTTTCCCGCTTCTTGCTTTTTACCAGTAGAAGGTAAAAACAAAAAAACCAAACAAACAAACAAACAAACAAACAAAAAAAAAAAACCACGCCCAACACAGGGCTGGAATCTGTAAACCTTAAGAGGCTGTGCTACACATGAGGAGCAAAAGAACCTGCAGCAAAATCAAGTGGGGGAGTGGAACATACCATTGCCTTTCTTCTTAGAGAAGCTTGCAGCAAAAGTCTGTGTGGTTCAGTTGGCTGAGTAGCTGCTTCTCAATCTCTGTGTTGTGGGTTTGAGCCCTATGCTGGGCACTTTGGCTTTTTTTGGACTCTTGCTCCCTACAAAAGGCCTAAATCGGGGAAAAAAATATAGCAAATCCTAACTAAATGAAGAAAAATAATTTATACTGGGAATAAAATTACAAACAGGGACAAATTAAGTAAAGCAAATAAAGGGGCACTTTGGAATCAGTTAGAAACAATGTAGGACATTTTTTTAAATTGTAAAATGGGCTTCTGTGGAAAATGAAAAAGCAGCAAGTCAACTTTTTAAAAAAACTTTTTAGGTGCTTTTCAAGCTTATATTTGCAAATTCAGTTTTTTTTTTTTACCTTTTTTTAGTTTCATGAACATTAATGAAAGGATCATGAAAACTTTTATTTACTGAAAAAATGAATTTTCAGTACAAGAAAACATCTTGGTAACTTTTTTATTTTAAAATAATTTTAACAACACCAGACTTTGCACTGTTTTAATGCTGCATTCATTATCATTACCATTTTCTGTGACATAATATGGTAATGACCCAATGTTCCCTCTAAGCCAGGCGTACTCAAATGGCGGCCCGCGGTCCACAATCTGGACCGCAAAGAGGTTTCTGGTGGACCGCGACAGTTGCCTATTTGCCCGTTTGAGTGCCCCTGCTCTAAGGGCAGCTGAGCAACTTCTGTTGCTCGCTGCGCTCCCCCTCCCCCCCACGGAGCCTGCTGCGCTGCCGCTGTCCCGCTCCCGGCAGCACCTCCCCCTCCCGGCATTGCCCCCCCCCACTCGCCCCCCCACGCTCCTGGCATTGCCGCCCCCCTGCTCCCACTTGCCCCCCCCACGCTCCTGGCATCGCCGCCCCCCCACTCCCACTTGCCCCCCACGTGGCTGGCATCGCCACCCCCCCACTCCCACTCGCCCTCCCCACGGTCCTGGCATTGCCGCCGCCCGCTCCCACTCGTCCCCCCACGCTCCTGGCATCGCTGCCCCCTGCTCCCACTCGCCCCCCCCCC
>ML682312.1:26394-46417 GCA_007922195.1 Podocnemis expansa
CCCCCCCCCGCTCCCACTCACCCCCCACCCCCACCCTAGTTGTTTGTGGACCCTGGTCAATGGTGGAAGGCTGAATGTGGACCGGCTCGCAAAAAGTTTGAGTACCCCTGCTCTAAGCTGATGATGCAGCTGAGCAAGTTATGGATATGCTTGGCGGGGGGCAGCAGGGAAGGGGCCCGATATACATTGAAGCATTTGCTCAGCTGCCTCAATAACTTGCTCAGCTGCATCATCACCTTAGAGGGAATATTGAACCCGAAACCCTCTGGCAGCGGTCTCACAGCCGCAGGTTCCGAGGGGGGGAACCCTTAATCCCCTCTTCAAGTCCCCGGCCTGACTCCGTTACTGGTATATGCCTTACATTATTGAATGGAGAGAGGAGACTCCCTCTCCTCCAGCTTTTTCTCAGTGCTGGTAACCACTGTGACCTGGGCCTCCTGGGATAACCTTCTGAATGTGCCAAAATCAGGACAAGCTGCAAAAGCCAGGGGCCAAACCCCCAAACCACTGACAGGTGGTACTTAAATCAGTCTCCTAGTCAGTAACAAAACATGCTTCTGACTAACCACTCTGGTCATCACCAAGCATAATAAAGTAGAAACAGCCCCCTTTCTGCACATCAGATCCTAAGGTCCCCTCTAGCCCCTGGGTCTCTTTAAGAAATAGGTTCTCCTAATCCCAAAGGGCCAGCCACATCACCCAGAACAATATAGGCTTGGATCTTACCCAAAATACCACGCTGCCAGCCAGTCCTTTAGTAACTACAACTAAAGGTTTAATATAAAAAGAAAACAAGCTAGATATGAGAGATGCTAAAGGGTCAAAGTGAATCACATACATACAAATGATTTAGAGTCCATAGAAAACAAATCCTTGAAGATCCTGCAGTTTGCAGATTAGTCCCACTCCTCTGGTGTGCAAGCAGCAGCAGCAGCAGCAGCAGCTGGGTGGCTCTCAGTCCCTTGTTCAGCCCCAGAAGAATAGTTCCAGAGGCAGGTGTTGGTTGCAGATAGACCAGAGACTAAAGACAAAATGGAGAATGGACAATGGACTTTTATCTCAAAGTCCTTGCCAGACCAAAATGGAGGTGGGCCACATGGTCAGTCTAGGTAACTGGTCAAACAGGTTTCCTCCTGGGCCCATTGTAGTTGGGAGTCCTCATGGGCCATCAATATGACAATAGTTTGCACACACCCAGTCTCGGATTGTTTAGCTCAAACAACTTGGAACACTCATAAAAACAAATAGATTTCTAATCTCCAGTACAGGCATGATACCTACATACAAATCATATAATCATTCCTAGCAAATTACAGCCTTTCTATTGATACCAAACATGACATATCACATATGGATAATTGTAAATATGAAATATCAATATGAAAAACAATCATACACAATCCCCTAGACCCAGACAGCATCACAACTACCAGTGCCAGTTCAGCAATTCCGGGCTCCGGGAGCTTCTCTGTAAGTTCTGGCCTCTGCAGGGCGCCTGCCATCACCCCTCAGGTAGAGTGGTTAGAGATGCTCTCCCTAGCCATGATATGTGGCTACCTTGTCTGTGTAAGGTGACCTTAGGTCGCCATGCCCAGGCATACTATCTGTGCTCGGGCAATCCAGGCCTAATACTCTTCACTGGGTTACGTCCTACATCTCCAGGCTTCCCTCCTAGGATGAAGGTCCTTAGGTCAAGGGCTTAGACCCCTGAGAACCTGATTGCTGGACAATTACCCACGTCGGAGTTCTGCTGTTCTGAAGGCGGAAGGGCCAACTACACCTGCCGTCCATCAGCATGGCTAGCAGTCACCTATTTCTGAATGTATCCAAGCAGCGCTTGAAGAAGAACGGTGGGTTACTTACCAGTAACTGTCCTTCTTCGAGATGGGCTGCTCAGATTCATTCAGAGCCTTCCCCACATCCCCGCATTTGGAGTTGGCAGCTCTTAGGAACTGGGAAAGGGCCGGGTGGCAGCCACCTATATAGCTGCGGGGTGGCGCGGGGGGTGGTGGCCACCTGCCCTCTTTTGACAAGCTAGAGCAAAAAAGTTCTGACCAGTCCGGCGCACAGATACCTATTTCTGAATGAATCTGAGCAGCCCATCTCAAAGAAGGACAGTTGCTTTTCTAGAATCATAGGGTTGGGAAGGGATCTCATAAGATCATCTAGTCCAACCCCCAAAGAGAGCCAGCTATTGTGGTTCCACTGGGGCTTGAATCCAGGACTTTCTTTGTGTAAAGCAGATGTGCTAATCACTACACTATGGAACCACAAAAGTACAGAATTTCTTTTATAGAATCATAGGGTTGGGAAGGTAAGCAACCCACCATTCACTTTGGTTAATGCCAGGGAAGTGTGCAAGAAAGCTAGATAGGTTTGATTGACTTTAATTTTGAAATAGGCTGGTTCCATTATGAGTAAACCTTGTAGTTTTAACTTCTTAGATACATGTATAATTGGGTGATAAGAGGAAAACTGTGTCCTGTAAGATTTTAGGATTTGTAAAACAAACAAGGAGTCTGGTGGCACTTTTAAAGACTTCCACCAGGACCTTTGTTTTGCTGGACTAGACTAACATGGCTACCCCTTTGGAATTAGGCTGTGTATTACTAGTAATAATTACTATTTGATTTATGGGTGAAGCACAATAAGGAATTCTTTTAGAGTCTGGACTTTCTCGTGGAGTCTGTTGAAGTGGTAATGCACAATATGATGGTCTAATATCTTGGACTAGGTTTATGTCTAGCCAGCAAGTCACAATTAAGTTTTATTTATTGTGTGTGAAAGTTTTCCTCAGGAATTTAATACACCTGGGGACTTTACAAGAACACTTTTGTCCAGGGGTCTTAAACTCATGGCCTGCAGGCCACATGCAGCCCTTGAAGTGATTTCCTGTGGCCCACAAGGATACTATCATTATCGATATTTGCAGTATTGTTGAATGAAAAGGTTTCTATGGTGTGGCATTCAGGCTAGCGTACCAGTCCTCATGTGCCCCTCCTGGTGATTTGAGTTTGAGACCCCTGCTTTCGTCCATTGTACACTTGGCTAGAGCACTACTAGAAGCACTATACATTACAGGGTGGGTCTCTTCTGTGTTCTTCTGAGTTATCTTAGGTCATTAGGGTTGCCACAGTGATAAATGGGTGGGGTTGTTTTAGTGTTAGGAAAACCTGTTTGTCTGGTTTGCCCTGCTGCCCAACAATAAAGGTTCAGCATGGAGCTGAGGGTTTGCTGCCTAAGTCTTCTCGGAAGACAGAAGCGTGTTTCACTAGTACCACTTCCAGACCCATTTCCTCTTTAGTCATTCAGTGCTCTTCTGCCCAATTGAGTTGAATTTTTCTAATTCACAACCTTCCCATTAAGGCTGGGTAATTACTTCACCATCAACAGTGGCAGCCTTGCAGTCCGTCCATTGAGCTCAACTTTCACATCAATAGTGCCCACCAGGTGAACAGCGTCTCCTCTGTGCATCTTCAAAACAACCATTGTCAGTTTAAGTAGGAGATGCCTCAAGTCCATCTCATACACAGTGTTCAAAACTAATTAAACTGCTGTGCTGGTATCCAATTCCATGCATACAGGTTTACCTTCCAACAGAGGTGTCACTCAAAATTCATGTGCTCCAGCTGTCATAGACAAAATGTGAAGTGACGCTTCATCTTCTGACTGGGTGTTATCCTAATCACCTTGTGTTTGCTCTGTGGCACACTTACTCTCCTGAACCAACAGCTTATTTTTCTCAGGTCTGCCTCTTTTTGGCTCATCCTTCCTTTTTTTGAAAGCACATTCGATGTGTCCTCTCTTACCACACTGTCAACACAGTGCCCCTTACAGCAGCACTCTGATGCAAGGTGGTCCTGCTTTCCACACTGGTAACATTCCCATCTCTCCAGGGCCCTGTGGGTAGGTTCTGGGGATACCTTGTGCACTCCAACCGTGATTTGTTGCATGTCTTGGGTGGCCCGTTCCATGGAGACTGTGATAGCAATAGCTTTCTGAAAGGTGAACTGAGAATTGGTTAGTAGGCATTTTCATGTTGATATTCTGTGCAGGCCACACACCAGTGTGTCACACATAATTTCCTCTAACATGTTCTTGAAATCACAGTGCTCCGCCAACTTCCTCAGAGCTGCTACAAATTGTACAACTGATTCACCTTTGCATTGGTTTCTTTGGTTGAACTTGTACTTTTTTGCTATTACCAGCAGTTATGGAGAAAAATGTGCCCCCAGAATTTTCATTAGGTTATTGTAAGATCTTGCTTCTGGCTTTTCCAAATAAAACAAATTACATAGTAAATCATAGGTCTTAGCGCCTATAATCGTTAGGAAGACAGGCACCTTCTTTTCATCTGTTATATCATTCGCTATCACAAAATTCTGAAAATGTGTGGTGTATGTCATCCATTCAGTCAAAGATGCCTTGAATGGGGCAGGGGGTGGGGGGAACTGGTGAATGATACCATAGTGCCCTAGTGCCCTCTTATGGTCATTATACCTGTCTACAGCCTTTTTCCTGGCACATAGATCAGCTTTCACTTCACTCAGCTTTCACTTCACTCATCCCTCCCCTCAGGCCCACAAGTCAGATTTACAGCTGTCATAATGATAAGCGGTAAAGAAAAACTTTTTTTTCTTACAGTACCCAAACTTCTGGTTATTCAGTGCCCATCCTCCATTGCGAGATATGTTGTGTAGATGCAGGGGTGGAGTCTACAGAAGGTACCAGGAGGCATTGCCTCCCTGGCCTCCCCCACTCCCTGCCGAGGCTGCTCATTGGTGACTCAGCTGCTGGAGGCAGCAGGGACAGGATTGGGACCCAGCCAGGACCTTAGGGCACGGCTAGCAGCAAGATCATCCTTCCTGTGGTCCCCAAGTTGCTGGCATTGGCAAGATGTGGCCCTGGCCGGGGCACAGGAGCCAGCCGCAGCCAGAATCCGGGGCTGCCTGCTGCCACTGCCAGCAGCAGGAGCTGGATCCAGCTGGCCAGGGGTCCCAAGGCTGCCACCACCACCAGCAGCAGCATGAGCCAGATCTGGCCCTGGGCAGGGTTCTGGGGCAGGGCAAATCAGACAAACAGGTTTTCCTAACACTAAAACAACCCACTCATCTATCACTATGGCAACCCCAAAGACCTAATGTAACCCAGGACACCACATATTCAATTTTTCTGGTAGATGTTACATTCTCTGAATTCATACCAGTACACCAGGATTCAGCAAACACAAATGCCTAGACTAACCAGCATAAATAAGCCTTAATTTTCTGCTTCTTGGGGAGAATGTTTTTTTCTGGAAAATAAAAAACAAAGCCTCTTTCCTCCCTGTATGACAGGAAATTTCATTGTATATTGAATAAAAACACCAAACATTCCAATTCTTCTTTTATAAAAAACACTTTTATTTTAATGGAACAAAGTTTTAACAAACTGTAAGGCAGGCTTAGAAGCTGTGCCTAACAGCGCCTGGGGGGGGCAACTAATTTGCATGGCTTTAGTATTTGCATGAGCACAAAGAACATATTAGCATAAATACACTATGGGTTCAGGGCAATATGGGCAATGGTATTTGGAGTTAATCTGATCACAAATCTGTCAATATCTGTAATTCTATTGACGAGAAACATGAAATAGTGTCTTTTGTAATGTGCTACTCTCTTGCTTGATCAAATTCTGATTAGGGTAGCTAAAGAGTAAAAGCTTGTAAAAGAGTAAAAACTTGTAAGAGAGGCCATTGCTTGTTTCAGCCTGAAAAAGTTAAGCCAGGAGTGGGAGTGCATAGCTCAGTCTGGAGCTATGATTGAGGCATTTGCCTCATACCCTGGCCCCACTGCCAACTGATAGACCTGGCTAGGCTTCTTTTGAGGCCTTTCTTTGTTATTTTAATGGTAGAAGCTGTTTCCAGCTACTTGAGGTTTAATAGCTGAAATTCTGAGCGAGGCAAACTCTCTCTCTGAGCTGAAATCACTAAGGGTATGTCCACACTAGGCTTTTATTTTGAAACAACACTGGTTGTTTCGAAATAAAAAGCCGAATGTCCATACGACGTTTTCTTGTTTCAAAACGACGAGCTCCATCATTTTGAAACAAGAGCCATCGTTTTGAAACGGCTTAAACCCCTTCCGTTTCAAAGCAACGGTTATTTCGAAACGAATCGACCTCTACTTCCCTGATAAATTCTTCTCTATTTGTGAGCAGCAGATCAAGAGGTGCAAGGCCCCTAGTTGGTTGCTCCAGCATTTGTACCAGGAACTTGTCCTCAACACTCTCCAAAAACTTCCTGGATTGCCTGTGCACTGCTGTATTGGCCACCTAGCAGATGTCAGGGTAATTGAAGTCCCCCAAGAGAACCAGGGCCTGTGATCTGGAAACTTCTGCCAGTTGTCCATAGAATGCCTCATCCACCTCCTCCTTCTGGTCTGGAAGTCTATAGTGGACACCCACCACAAAATCCCCCTTGTTGCCCTCTCCCCTAAGCTTAACCCACAGATTTTCAACTGGCTCGGTTCCACTTCCATAATAGAGCTCTGAGCTGTCATAGAGCTCTTTTACATATAGTGCTACTCCTCCCCTTCTTCCCTGCCTGTCCTTCCTGAACAACTTATATCCTTCCATGGCAGAGCTCCAGTCATACAAGCTATCCCACCATGTCTCTGTTATTCCAGTTATATCATAGTTCCTTGTCTGCGCCAGTACTACCAGTTCTTCCTGCTTGTTTCCCAGGCTCTTCACATTTGTGTACAGGCACCTAAGATACCAGGCTGATTGCCCTACTTTCCCATATCAATTTTCAGTTCTATTGCATCTACCTTCTTGTCTTTTCTCCTGCCATTGTCCTCCTGCACCTGTGTCAGGTATTAAAGGTTCATTAGAACATCTGACACAGTTATTTGATTCCCTTGGCCCATGTTCCAACTATCTTCTCTTTTATCCCTTGTGTTACAGTCCCCATTCCCCCCAAGTTCCATCCCTTCCCCCAGGTCTCCGAGATTGTCACTTACCTTGGGCTTTGGTCTCCTTCCCCCTTCAAACCTAGTTTAAAGCCCTCCTCACTAGGTTATCCAGTCGACGTCCGCATATGCTCTTCCCCTTCCTCAACAGATGGAGTCCATCTCTGCCTAGCAGTCCCTCTTCCTGGAACAGCATTCCATGGTCAAGGAAGCCAAAGCCCTCCTGACAACACCATCTTTGCAGCCTGGTGTTCACCTCCAGGATGCATCTGTCTCTATTCAGGCCCCTACCCCTGATTGGAAGTATCAAGGAGAACACCACCTGTGCTCCGAACTCCTTCACCTGTGCTCCCAGAGCCCTGTAGTCACCTTTGATCTGCCGAGGATCACCTCTCACAGTATCATTGGTTCCCACATGGATGAGAAGCATGAGGTACTAGTCAGAGAGGTGGATGATTCTCGAAAATCCCTCCGTAATGAGTATATGCGAGTATATACGGTATATTGTTTTGAGGTGGAAGGTCTAGTTCAGTAATAAGAAAAGTCTGCATCAATTTTTCCACAGTGAGTTTTGGTAGCTTCTCTGGGTTACTTTCAATATTTCTACAGGTCATTTGGGCCATTTTACATTTTCATCAGTCTTAAAGGCAACTAGACAACACCCAGCTTCAATAGCAATTGTTTTTTTCTATAGGGCCTGTTCTATCTTGTTTGCTAAATCAACCACTGTTGGAGATCTTCTAACATATCCTCTACTATGATGCCATTACTGTAGAAGAATAAAAATTAGTGTTAAGAGAAAAGCCTGGTTAGCGCCATAGATCACTGTGGTAATAGAGTCACCTTTCGGGCAAGTCTCATATCTAAGTTTTAAGAATTATCATAGCTAAAGTATGTTATCTCCCCTTTCCAATGCTTTTCCTTGGCCATCAGAAAAAAGAATGTGGTTTGGACTGTTCCATTTTTGCTACCTTTTACCTTCTCCTCACCCTCCCCGATATCATGGCCGCTTCAAGGATGTACAGTCAGCATTCTGTGCAGAAAATAAGTTTAAAGATAAAGTGGCTGTGCAGTGTACGCAAATTCTGTCAACAGTAAACAGAGGTGGGGATAATTATGTGCATTCTATAATCATTAATATGCACTAAATAGATAGTAATATAACCATAAAGGGTCTGCAGAACATTGTCAATCATGGATGTATTTCCATACTGTTTTAAATAAAAAGAGCTGTAATACTGGCCCTGGGGGCTCACTCAAGACTTCGAGAGGAACAAGCAGGCAATAAAGAGTAATGTTGAACCCAATTTGCCTCCAGGATAACCTGTTTGTTTATTTAACATCCAACAATTAAATTCATTCAACCAATTTGTCCTGTTCCCTGTTTTCTAGCCAGCTGAAATTGGGTTAAATCCCTGCAACATTTTTATTGGATGGAGGAGGAAGGAAAAGGGTTCCAAAGAGATTTTGGTTCCTTGTACTAACTAATGAACATCTGGCTCCTATATCTACTATGATTTTTTGTCCGAGCACTCCTTTATTGAATACCACATACTCAGTGGGTCTTCCCCAGCTGTCCTGTCATAAATGTGCTGCTATGCCAGCAGAATTTTGTGCAGACACTTGGGAAATAGGGGGTGCCCAGTCTGCCTATGTTATTTCCTTAGGGCCCAAGGGAACATGGGGAAAGCACCCTGGGGGAATGCCAATCTTTGAAACAGCTCTGCAAAGGATAATTTGTTAATGTGGTCCCTATTTATTACTTTACACATTCATTCATATTTTTTTCCTATTACATGTTCTTTCATGCTCACTGCCAGTTGTTTACTTTATAGTTACTATCTACTTACTGTCTGTGACTCATAGCAGTTACCTTGATGCCCGCCCCTCCCGGGCCATCACTAAAGTACATAATATGTGTGAAATGAACAGATGGCCCCTTCGCCTTAACTAGATGGCCCCCTTGAACTCAACTAGATGGCCATTGCCACCCTGGGGGCCCATTGTCTTGCAGGGCTTGGTGTAGGTGGGCTCTGCCTAACTGCAAGGTCCTGCAAGGCATGACTCATATCCCCATTGTTCCCCACATTCCCTGTAATCAGGGAAAGGTGGGAACAGTCTTTAAAAGCTGAGGTTCTGGGGTGCTCAGGCAAGATGGTTTTCAACATCTCGCCTGGCCTGATCAACCAGAAGCTGCCTCCTCCGCTCATGAGTTCCCCCTAGAGTGTATCCACGAGTTACCCCCACGAGTACAACTGCCGGCCGATTACGAGTCTCCTTCTCCAGCCTGTAATGCTGTTACCCTTGCTGCTAGGAGTGGTAAGAGTTTGCCCTGCAATCCCTCTCTAAAGTTTTCTATTTCTTTATTGCTGCCTTTGAACTGCTTTCCCCAGCTTTACAGGCTTGTGTGTGTACCTTTCTGTTTGCTTGCAGCTCCAGTTTGTGTTAGGAGCTCCCCTGTATGTAATTGCCTCTTGCTACTTTGTTTCACTCAGTGTATCCCTTTTCCTTCTGGGTTGTTTGAACTAGCTTTAAGAGTATCACTGTGTTTTGCAACATTGTATAAAGTTAATTGGTAGCCTTAGAAGTCTTAAGTTAGCTGTTAAGATTGTTTCCTTTAGTTCCTAGCCTTTAGAATTGTTTGGTTAAGTTGCCTTTGCCCTCCGCTCTGTAACCTCCCCAACTTAAATAAACTTTTTCTCTTTAACTTTACTTGTCCCCTCTTCATTTCCGGGATCCCTGGTGCACCTCAACTTTCCTTCTGTCCCCATCCCCTTCTCTGCGGCTCCCGGCTCCTGAGCCGCTCCCGCGGTCTCTGCTGGTTCCCTGCGCCCCGCCACCGCCTGCAGCTGCCCCCAACCCCTGTTCTCCCGGCTCCTGCCGGTCCTCTGCCCCCGTTTTGTCCCACAGCCCCTCTTCCTGTCCCGGCCCCCAAGCCGGCTCTTCCCACGGCTGGCAGCCCCTGCCACCTCACTGCATTCTGTGACCACCAGCTTCTGCTGCCCCAGCCACCGCTGTTTCACCCCGCCAGCCATCCCAGCTCTTCCGCCACCTTTCCACCACTTCCCGCAGGCTCCCCGGTTCGCCGCCACTTTTCCGCGGCTCTCGCCGGCTCCCTGAGGCTGCTGCCACTTTTTCTGCAGTTCCTGCCAGCTCTGCCAATTTTCACGCCCTGCCAGCTCCCCACCACTCTCCCACGGCTCTTGCCAGCTCCTCTTTACTGCTGCTGCTTGCCAGCGGCCGCCTCTGGCTCCCCTGCTGCCACACACCCCTTCCGCCTTCCTTGCCAGCCACCGCTTCCCCCAAACCCCTTCTGCCTTCCCGCTGCCGGCGCTTCCCCGAAGTCCTTCTGCCTTTCCCACCAGCTGCCGCTTCCCCGAACCCCTTCTACCTTCCCCGCCAGCCGCCACTTCCCCCGAACCCCTTCTGCCTTCCAGCCACTGGCACTTCCCCGAACCCCTTCTGCCTTCCCCGCCAGCTGCTTTCCCGAACCCCTTGTGCCTTCCCTGCCAGCCACTTTCCTGAACCCCTTCTGCCCTCCCAGCTACTGTTCCCCGAGACCCTTCTGCCTTCCCTACCATTTTGCCCCCCTCTGCCTCCCTCACAAACCCCTGAATCCCCTTTCAGCCCCTCCTGCTTCTCCCCATTGCCCACACTCCCACGCACCTACAGCCCCTCTCCTGCCTCTGTCCCCTTACCCCAACCCCCAAGCACCTCCTCACCCTGCTGCCTTTTGACACCGCCCCACTTGCTTTCACTCCTCTTCAGGCCCCAGCTTCCCTGTTACTTATTTTCTCTGCCACTGTGGCACACTAATTTGCATTGTACCCCCTTTTTCCTATAGTGTATTAAAGTACCTTTTAGGTTATAGTGAGTAAGGCTATAGTGTTAGTAGGTTAGCTGAAGAACCCCATTGTTCCCCAACCTGTCCCCACTCCCCAAAGTTAGGTATCACCCCGACACTTTACAGAGATCACTGTGACAAACACAATATACACCGACCACCGCTCACTTTACCCTATACTCATTTTAATAAAGTGTACCCCAAATCTACCCCATACCCCATGGGTGCAGTGGTTGCCCCCCAAGATCCTTAAATCTCCGAACCTGCTGGTAGGGTCACTTACTGCTCAGAAATATCACGTGACCTGCAGTTTCCAATCTGATGTGGCCGACTGCTTCTGATACTGATGTGACTTTTGCTTATTCAAAAATGGAGGTCAAAAATACAAAATAGAGGTGGGGGCACTTCTCTGGTATCACCTGCTCTGATTCACAGTTTATGACTGACAAAGCAGTTATGGTATTAGCCAGCTCCCCATAAATACTCCCATTGACTCCAGTGGACTTTGGATCAGGCCCGTAGTGTGCTGGAGATCATTGCCTGGCCTACATTTTAGCGCTATTCTGGACATCAGGGGCATCGCTGGTGTTGGGCATACAGGGCTCAAGCCACAAGTCCCCGCATCTGAGCCCCCAGTATTTTCCTGAGCTAGGGGCACTCCTGCTGTACACTAGGGCAACTCCATGGCTATCTCCCTCTCAGAGGTGGGTGTGCTCTGGGGCCAGAAAATGATCTAGTCCTTGCTCCTCACCAACATAAATGAGAGTCAGAGCGAGCAGGAGGGCTGGGTCAATGGAAAGGCAGTTGTGTGCCAAGGGGAGTTAAAGCAGATTTCATTGCCCATTAGAAACTAGGAAGAGACTGACTCAAGCAGAGCCAAAGCCCAGCTAGCCCAGTTTCCCATTTCCAGCACCAGCTGCTTCAGAAGAAACTCTAGAGTGACAAATTAGGGAACTAGAACACTGGTAGCAAATTTATATTAATTTACTGAGACTAACAGAGGGAGTGGAACAACAAAGAGAGGTTGAGTTGTTATCTGCTTTCATTCACTTTTAAAGTCAAGTGGTTTGGGCCATGCAGAGCAGTTTGTTTGAGTATACAGAGATGGCCTTTGAATCTTTCTATGAGATCTTGATATAAATGTTCTATGAGGTACTCTTCATTCTTCTCCTAAATGGTTTTAGGGAAGGCAGCCATATTTCTTCCTCCACTGTATTTCATTCCCATCCAGTGATAACTTTAGCAGAGATAATTGCCTTAAACAGGCAAGCAGCCTGCGTGACTTTGACACACTAGCAGCAGCTGTGTTCTCTTGACTTTGCCAGTATTCATTCCCTATGCCCTATACTCAGTTTCATGCAACCCAGCTATTCCCACCCCATTTCCCACACCCCTGGCAGCAATGCTGCCTCAAAGGTTTGGCAGCTTGTGTGCAAAATTCTGAACCCATGTGCAGAACTTTTTCTGAATAAAATTTTTATGCAACTTCATGTGATGGAAATTATTCAAAAATATAGAACAATGAAAAATTGATTAGTTATTTAAAAGTGTTATTTAATTTGAATGTATTCTATGCTTACATGACATTTTGTCTCATCAATTATTCAGTACTCTTTGTCTGCCTTTGTTGGTTTTCCAAAATGAACAAGCACATAAAAAAATTAAAAAAGTGAAAGCAATTAACTTGCGTCTCGTTTTTCATTTTGCACAGCAGCCCATTTTACAATTTTAAAAAATTTGTCCTAAATTGTTTCTAGCCAGTCCAAATGTGACCCTTTTTTTGTTTTACTTAATTGGTCACTCTTAGCATATTTTAATTATGGTACACTTTATTTTCCTTCATTTTATTAGTGTTTGCTATATATTTTTCCCCCAATTTAGCCCTACCCTAAGGAGCAACAGGCCAAAAGTTAAATAGCCCAACACAGATCTTGCACCCCTAACCCTGAGATTACAGCACTGTTGTCCTACTAACTGAGCTACAAGAAATTCATATATTAAAAAAGCTTCTAGGAATAAAGGATAACTGTGTACTCCACTGCCCCTTGATTTCCCCCTTGCATAAACTGCTCTTTACTGCCTGTGTGTGCATCTGTGCAGCAAACTGTTAACATCAGGATCATGGACTCCAGCACTGTGTTGGGCCTTTACCCCTCCCCCCCCGCGCAACCCTACTTATCAGAAGTAAAAGGCTGGACAATCACCTATTTTTAGAATGCCCTGGGGGAGGAAGGACACAAAGGAGCCCTTGAATAGCTCTGGAATAGGAACACCCCCCCAAGCCGATCCTCAGATGGGCTTCAGGCCTGCTCCCCTGCTGATCTTCAGCTGCTCTCCCAGCCTGCCCCCTCCCCCAGCTGATTCTTGGCCATGGTTAAGGCCAGCCACACTCCCCCGTTCAATCCTTGGCCACTTTTCCAGCCTGACTAGGGTTACCAGATACCAAAGCATGGAAAGGAGGACAAGGAAGTACAAAAAGGAGGACATTGGAAGACACATACACATCTGGGGCTCTGCCTGGGCCCCCTTCATCCACACAGCCACTGCCCTCCTCAAATGCGTGCTCCATTGATCACCCAACTCCAGAGAAATCAGTCTAGCCCCTAGCTACAGTGTCAGATTAATTGCAAAACATCAGCTCAAGAGAATCAAATGAATGGCTTGAGTATTTTTCCTCTTTGCATTAAAGTAACTGTAAAGCCAACCACTTTAAGGAGTCACAAAATTAAATATTTAATGTTTATATCAAGGTGCAAGGAGAATCACACTGCAGAACTCCTAGCCAGATTGATATTTTTACATTGTTGCAAATGGAAGAAACCTCCCATAAATTTAATGTAGTAATTATGGACAAGATTAAAATCAGTTTTAACACAGTAAGTTCCGTCACAGAATTCACTCTTAGTGTTTGACACATAGAGGGGCAGACCCTTGACTACATGAAGTCTAACAGAATTTGAGGTGTTGGCATCTAAAGGAAAAGTAATCTCTGTCAGCAATATTCTCCCCATGACTTGAAATTAGGGGTGCAGTGCATGGGCATGTTTGGGGCGGGCTTAGGGGGTGCTCACTAATTTGGTCTAACACTGTTACTGGCTGACAACTGGGGGGTGCAGGAGGAGTTTAGGGAAATCCCCGTCTAGCTTCAGTTTTGAGCCTCACTGTGCAGTATTTTTTTTAAAAAAATCATAGACAAGCTCTTCAGATTTTATACACATAGGAAAGGAGAAATCAGAAGAAATGGGAGCTGCTAGTTTTTATGTGCAGACCTGCCTGAAATATAACCTTTTACCTCAAATGCAAATATCTAGAGACATCATATCCTACTGTGTCTGCCATAAACCACAGATGGATATACATCTGTTTTATGACAGTTGATGTGCATTTCACATAAAAGCAAACAAAATGTCAAATGGGTGGAGAGGGAGTAGAATTAGATATTTGTGACTACCAAAGGCTCCACTCAAGAGGACAGCACCTATTCTTAGATGCAATGATCAGTTTTTTCCTGAATATACCAAAAGAAACACTCTTCCTAAAAGTAAAATAAAAATTAGCATAGAGTATGTAAGCAAAAGGCAAAACCCAGCCGCTTGTTTTCTGTGATTTGATAAACTACTAACAAAGGGACAAATATTGCAATCCTCGCTCCATCAGATTTCTCACTGACTTAATTTAAACTATAGGATCAGGTCCAGTCCAGCAGATACTTTAGAATGTATAATACTTGCACATCTGTATATCTTACTAAAATTTAAGGATACATCTATAGTGGACTAATCTCAGCTTGGAAGGAGAAACAAATTGAAAAATCGCATTGAGAAAAGGAACAATCTTATGGATTCAAACCTCCTCATAATCAAGCGTGAACTTTGCTGGACCTGTAAACAAAACATTTATTGCCAAAAGCCTAGCCCAGCCATTAGAGAAACAAACTCCCTAGCAACTTTAAGCCAAGCAGGGCAGCAAAGCAGAAAGCAAAGAAGCAATCAGAGATTTCTCTCTGGGCACTGCAGAGACACCATCAAGCTTAAGAAATGCCCCAGCCCCTCCAAAATATAAGATCAAGCCTTTCCGAAAATCAAGTGGAGGGAAAGGGGAGAGGACCTGAGCTGGAGACTGAAAAGAAGCCTGGGGTGAGGAGCCAAAGCAACAAAGCAAAGCAAAACCACTTCCACTACCTCAGCCAGCCCTCTTCACTCTCAATAAAGGTGCACCAGCCAAGCAAGGGATCATCTCCAAATTCCCAACTCCAGCTGCAGCTGGGCTGAGGAGCAGAGGAACACATGCTGGAGCTGAGTGCTTGCATTTTTAGAGAGCTGCTCCATCCTCCAGTAAAAAGCTGACAAAAGGCACTTTTTCAGTAATACCTGGAGGATGGAGGACGGCAGGGCAAAGAGGAGGACATGTCCTCCTTTTGCCTGAGGTCTGGTAACCCTAAACTTGACCCTCCCTCCCAGCCCCCAGCCAATCTTCAGGCACTCTGCCTGGCCGTGCCCCCACAGCTGCTCTGCTGGCTTGGCCTGGCTCTCCACTGCAGCCCCCCTCCGCTGATCCTCAGCTGCTTTGATGGCCTGGGCCTGCCCAGCCTGGTCCCACCCCACCTCCCCCAACTGCTCAGCTGGTCTGCCCCGAAGACTGGCCCTGCCCTCGCTCCCCTGGCTGATCCTTGACTGCTCTGCTGGCCTGTCTGAGCCAGTCCTGGGCTGTGCTGCTGGACTGGCACTCCCTGTGCCCGGGAATGGAAAAATCCTGCGTGGGGAGGTTTTTATTGGTGCGCGGTTGTGTGGCCAGGCGCCGTAGAGGGAACATAGCCTGGCAGATCATATTATTAGCTATGGCTTGTGCTGTTAGTCATGCCTGGATCAAGCACTGTGAAGCAGAAGAGCTAAGAGACATAGCTTGTGTAACACTTTGGGGGAGCAAGAGAATGTGGTGGGGTGTGTAGCAGTGCAGTGGCTGTGCTACGGCCTACACGGAGTTAAAAAGGGTATGGGCATGTGGCAGCCAATTGGAGAGAGGCTGCCAGTAGATGAGTAGCCAGGGTCAGTCTGCCATGGGAACTGTGGGGGGAGGGTTCTCCTCTTGGCAGGCTGATGGTGGGACCCAGCACCTTGGAGAGCTCTGAGTGGGAGCAGGCACATGGGACTGACTGGAGCCAGGGATCCCACAGGAGCCAGACTGCAGCAGTGGCTGGAGCACCAGTCTAGGGCAAGGAGGCCACGTAGTGGACAGCGGCTGGACTTCAGTGGTGAGACTGCATGCGACCGGGGCTGTGGGGAAGTGGCCTAGGGAGGTGATGTGGCCTGTGAGAAGAGACTGGAGGGAGGTGGATGTCTCATTGGAGGTGCTTGGGGCCCTGGAGAAGAGGGCAGTCCCAGGCCCCTTCCTGCTCCCCCAGCATGCCAGGAGCAGCATGGGTGCTAGAGTTGGCACAGGCTCACTGGCCATAGACTGTTTTAGTGGCCAGGACAGAAGTGAGCAGTGGTCATTGACTGTTTTAGTGGCCAAGATGCAGATGGGTCATAGACTGTTTTAGTGGCCAGTACCCCAAAAGGGATGGACTAGTAGACGTAGCCGGAGGGCTAAGGCCCCAGGACTGGACTCGGGGCAGAGTCCATGTGTGAGGAAGCGGAGCACAGACCACCTGGAGGGGGACCACTTGAGCTAAGGTCCCTGAAAATACCACCAGGAAGTGCCCTCCAGGTGGGTCTAGTGCTGCACCTGCTTACAGGGTGCTTATCAATCTTAAGTTTTGTTTTCTCCATATATGATACTAACAATGATACCTCTGTATGTTTTATCAGTAGTTGTAACTGTTGTGGTCTTGAGGGATACTCCCTCTGTTACCTCAAGCTCAAAATGCTCATTTTATAGACAGTTACTCCTTAAAACTACTGAGGTAAGATCATAGGTGGATTAATCTATGGGGCCTAGGTCCATGGGCCCACAGATTGTGAGGGTCCCTATAGCAAGAGGTGCTGAGGAGGAGCAGACCCACCCTGGGTTGGGGGCTGGGCTCTACATCCTCACCCCTGGGGCCAGGGAGGGCTGGCTCAGAGGCCAGGCTTGACTCTCCTGCTCCACGCTGGGCCAGCCGGTCTATCCCCAGGGGCAGGGCTGGCTGCACAGCATAGCTTCCAGAGTGGTCAGGCTGTTACTTGGTAGCTCCGTGTTCTTGAAGAATCAGGGCATAGTAACCAGCCACTGAGACTCACCCCCCCCCATCACCTTCAGCCTCTGCTTGAACCAGGAACAATGAAAGGCAGTGGGAGACACACCTAAAACCCCTTTGAACAAGGGTGCTGGAATTAGGCCAACTCCTCTAGCCTCATCTACATGGAAGCTGTGAACCATTAGCACACTGAATGGACAGCAGAAACTTCATTTGCATCAAGGATGGAACCAGAATTAGCATACTGAATGGAGAACCAAGCTCCAAGGCAGGAGTCGTGCTGAACTCTGGAACTGGCAAAGCAGAGAAGCACTGCATGATGGGGGAATCTCTGCTACTGAAACAAATGAATTCATGCCTGCACACACCCAGCCCAGCAGTTATCAGACCAATTCTAGTCAATAGATCTTCAATTGATATCCAACATACTGAATCTTCTTGATTGCATTGTATGCTCTCCCAGATGAATGCCACCCATCACCAGGAATGATCAGCTCCTACTGTCCACCTAAACAAAACACTTCTGGTATACTCCCTTAAGTCATTATTTACCCCCAAACAACCTAGTGTTCTGCCTTGAATCATTGTTTTTTTTCCCTACAAAAACCCCTACCCAAGTTCCACATGAGAGTTAGTTAGAGAGTTAGTTCTGAATCTGTTCTGATGCCTGATCTGTTACCTGGACCTACAAGCTGCCTCAGGTCCACTGGGACTTCTTTCTCCTTGCTGATCGTGGTGGAGGTTCTGCTTGTCTCCAGCACTCCAGACCTTAAGCTGAATAGCCTGGTTCCTGGGTACCTTTGAGCTGCACTGAGTGGTGAGACATTCTCCCCCTTGCTTCTCTCTTTGTTTTTCCCTAGTCCAACTATAAGTCTCTAAACCTGATCTTTTGTAATCCACTTGGGCTAGCTTTCCCCAATACTATAATTGAAACTGGCTAATATTGTAACTGCTTGATCATTTTCCTCTTTTGTATGGTTATCAATATTGTGACTCTTTGAGCATTTTTCTTTCCTTTTATAATTATTCATAAGTTTTATGTACCTGGCAATAGGGTAACTTTCCTAATCAATCTGGTTGCCAGACTTCCTCAGTATTGCTCTGCAGCAACGCTCCTTTTACCTAGCCAGAGATCCCTGTGATGCCCAATTCCTTGTAAGGGTTGCTCATTAAAGGGTTACTAGCGTACTGAACCTGTGCCATATGAGGGTGACAGCTGAAAGTGCTGTTTTGACCCCGCCTGATTGAGTGCAGGGGCATATAAGGGTGGTAGCTGAAAGTGCTGTTTTAACTCAGCCAGCTCAGATGCATATTCCAGTCTAATCCAGTGCAGTACAGGGGCACATAAGGGTAGCAGCAGACCAGTGCTGTGTAACCCGGCCTGCTGAGTTCAGGGACACATAAGGGGTCAGCTGAGAGTGCAGATAGACCCAGTCCGCTCAGTTGCACTTAGAAACCTAGTCTTGGGAAATTTAGGTCCTGCAAGGGTAGTTCCATTGGGAGGGACTTACAGAAGGGACAAATAAGCTACACACACTGTCTATACAGTAACTTTTATTTTGAAAGAACCCCTTTCGAAATAACTCATTTTGAAATAAAATCCTTATTTTGAAATAAGTTAATTCAACATGCCATTTCGATTGGACATGCCATTTTGATTCCAGAGGAGGGGCAGCATGGGAGGTGTGACAACATGGCCGGCTCACTGGGCCATGTTGCCAGCCAGGTTGCCAGCCAATCACCTAAAAGCACAAACTGGCCGCCTCTCCCTGTCCAGTGTGACTCCGAAGAGGTCACAAGAGAGATGGCTACGGATGCTCCCCAGCTCCCATGCCATCCTTGAGCACTTGGTCGACCCACTGCTAGCCTGCAGGGTGCTGCCCTGCTGTGGGACACACTTTCCCTGAGACCGATGAGCCCAGAGCTGCACCCTGGACCATCATCTCTGTGGCCCTCACAGCACCGATAGCGTCCCGTCCCCTTCTGTGCCACAACCCAGCTGGGCACTGGGCACCAGCACAGACTGGTGGGAGCGGGTTCTCCAGCAAACCTGGAGCAACAAGTCCTGGATGAGGAACCTCTAGGTTAGCGGGGAGACCTTCACCCACCTCATCACCAAGCTCACCCCAGTCCTGCGCCGAAGGGACATGGTGGTGAGGGCAGGCATCTCTGTGGACAAGAGCGTGGCCATCGCTCTCTGGAAAATGGCCATTCTGCTCAGCTTCTCAGCCTTTTTTCCTTCATCTGTCTTCTTGTCACTGCTCATTCTGACCTGCCTGCTGTCGGCTACTGTGGATGCCTGTTCTCTCTTCAGGCTCCTCAGGTGCTCTACAAGCTGTCAGTGTCACCTCATGTACTTACAGGTTAGCAGGGGTGATGGTGGTGTAACATGTACCATCCCACCCCGGGGTCAGAGTGTGAGCGTGGAGCTAGGTCTCTGGACCAGCCCATGCTGCCCCTGGGGAATGCAGAACAGGAGCATAGAGCCTGGCCTCTGAGCTGGCCTGCTCTGCTCTGCCTCCCCAGCACAGTGAGAGAAAGCAGAGGCCTCAATTGGCCACTTGGCCTTCTCCTCCCTTGGGACAGCCCTTAGGACACCTTATGAAGGGTGGCACAGGAAGGGGGTGAGGAGGGACAATATTGGTTGATCAATTACTAAACACTGAATTTCCTTATCACTTACTTTTTATCTATACTTATCACTAATTACACTAGTTACATAACACAAGATGCTTTAGCACTATCATTGTCCTATAGCTGGTTAATGGCTTTATTGCCATCTCTCAGGAATTTAAATGCCTTCTGAGGCTTTTCTGTCAACTTCTCCCTAGCCTTCTATTTGACATTTTAAAGTATTTTGGGATAAAAATCCTTGACTACACCTCCAGCCTCCATACTGGCAGAACAAGTCACTCAGATAAGGAGGAGGGAAGCAAAGGGTGCACAAGAACATACTCTTTGAGACCCTGCAAGCCGGTGATGTATCAGATTTTGAACACAGGGCATGGAGGCTGAACACTGCAGACAGGCTGGAGCAGAATCATAGAATCATAG
>ML682312.1:46817-71577 GCA_007922195.1 Podocnemis expansa
TCATTAATGAAAACATTGAACAGAACTGGCCCCAGGACCGACCCCAGAAAAGAGTGGAAAGGAGAAAAGCTCAGGAGTTCCAGTACAAAAAGGGGAGAGAGATGCAGCAGGAGATAAAGGAGCTGCTCTGTCAGCAAATGCAGGTGCTGCAGAATGTTATGAATCTCCAGATTCAGCAATACTCTGAGCTTCACTGTTGGTGGAGAACTGCGGCAGAATGACCCCCCCCCCACAGTATTCCAAATGGCCTCAAAACCAGTATTGCAGGAAAACATGGTTGACTTCAGATTCCCATACACTGACTACAGGTCATGTCTGTGCAGCTACAATGGGCATCAATGTTCTTTTCCTGTCTTCATTTATTCAGGTTCCAAAACTGTTTAAGTTAAAATGTTATTTACTGTTGCTTTCTTCAGATTGTTTATGTGCAGCTTTCATAAATGAATAAAACTTTTATTTTCAAAGTGATGCATCTTTATTTACAACCCATGGTGTACAATGCTTACTGCAAATGAATGCCAGTATTGTACACTTACAACCAATAGAATCAGTGGCAAACACCCCTGTGATGCTGTCTGGGTCTAGGACTGTTTATGATTATTTTTCATATTAATATTTCATATTTGCAATAATCCATAGGTGATATGCCATATTTGGTACCAATAGAAAGGTTGTAATCTGCTAGGAATGATTAGATGGTTTATATATAGGTGTCAAATCTGTATTAGAAATTAGGAATATGTTCTATTTATGTTCCAAGTTATTTGATTGTAAAGCAATCCCAGACCAGGCGTCTGCAAAACAACTGTCCTCCTAATGGCCCATTAAGGAAGCTTCCAGATACAGTAGAATTAGGAAGAAACCTGTTTGAGTCACCCAGTCTGAGCATGTGGCTCAACTCCATTGTGATTTGGCAAGGACTCTGAGAGCATGGGGAAAGCCAAAGGTGATAAAAAGCAGCGCCCCATCTCCATTTTGTCTTCAGTCTGTCTGCAACAAACACTCTCCTCTTGAACTATTCTTCTGGGACTGAACAAAGGACTAAGACCTAGTGGTGTCACTATGGGGAGTGCTCATGGAGCCTCAGCCCCTGAGCAGTGCACCCCAAAACTGCAGGGCGGTGCACTGTTGTGCCCCCACGCAGGAACACTGCTGGCAGCTGTGGCCTATACCCAGCTGGAAGACAGTCTTCCTTCCGGCCAAGAGGAAGCTGTCTGAGGCTGGGCTGGGAGTTTTTCAAACTGCTGCTCAAGGCAGGCTCATGCTAGAGGCCTCAGCTGCTGCTGCAGCCCCACTCTTCTCCAGTGGCCAAGTAAGGTAGCTGGGGGGAGTCCGGGGGCAGGCACATGGGCCCAACAGGGAAAGGGTGTGGAGGAGGGGGTCGGCCTAGGGCAGCGGGGGTCAGCAGCAGGACCAGAGGTTAGAGAAGGGCTCAGGGGGGCTAGAAGGAAATGAATTGGGGCCCTGGTGGCTGGTAGGGGCTGGGGCCCTCCAGTATTTAAGTATAGTGATGCCCCTGTTGAGACCCATCCAGGTCCTGAGTGCATACCAGAGAAACTGGACTAAACTGCAAACCCTTCAAAAACTTGTTTCCAATGTATTCTAAATCATTTATATGTATATGATTCACTTTGAACCTTTAATATCTCTCATATTTTGTTTCTTTTCTTTTTATATTAAGGATTGGCTGGCAGCATGGTATTTTGGGTAAGATCCAAGCCTATATTGTTCTGTGTGATATGGCTGACCCTTTGGGGTCAGGAGAACCTATTTCATTACGACACCCAGTGGCTAGGTGGGAACCAGAGGAGCCGTTGTGCAGTAAAGGGAGCTGGTTCTATTTTTGTTATGCTGGTGATGACCAGAGTGGGGAATCAGCACGTTTTGTTACTGAGTGGGAGACTGGTTTAAGTATCACCCATCAGTGGATTGGGGGTTTGGCCCCTGATTTTGGCACATTCAGAAGGTTATCCCAGGAGGCCTGGATCACAACCCCAACATTATTAGCTGCTCTGGTGGTGATATATTGCAGACGTGAAGCAAGCAACATAAAATTCCTAACAGGCCCTGCCAAACTGCAGATTGAGCACCATATATTACTGAGTTCTCTGTGAAAGTGCTCTCTCAAAGCCTCCCTAAGTCAGGGTTCAACACAACTGATGCCCAGCTGGGAGCTAACCTGAAAAATAATGTGCTCTGGCTGGAACAACCCCTGCAGCTGCAAAGCTACCACTGCCAGTTTTGGCAGCAGTGAGGCACTGGAAAAAATCCCCTGGTACCTTATTCACCATGGCTCCTGCAAAAGCTGCCCAATGCCGTTGAAGGTATGTGCAGCTTTTTTTAGGTGCTACGGGTGCTTCACTCCTGAAGTTCCATGGCACAGCTAAGTGTCACGATATGATTCCTGGGTTCCACAGCCCTCAGGGTTGTTTGAGCCCTGCCCTAAGCTGTATAGCAGAACACTGTCAAAAGTCACAGTCTTGCATACCAAGAGACTGTTAATGGCCCTGCACACTTGCTTGCTTGACTATGGTCCCTGAGAGTGAATTTTTCAACTTTAAAATGACTTCCAAACATTGAAATCCAGCACTGCCAATTTCCACAGCATGATCACCACTACCTTCTCTACTGTCAGTGCAGCTGTTAGGTTGCTGGCACAAAGATCCAGGGATACTATGTGGTGCATCAAAAGGTTCTGCAGCCACTGCTCATCAACCCAAATCTACATTATGATGTGACCCTACCAGTCAGTACTTGTTTCTCAGGTCTAGAAGCGTCACTCCATTGTCTGCAGCTGTTTCAGTGAACACCACCACCATGAACTGGTTCATACTATGTCCCACAGCAAACTCTCTTCCAAGAAATCATCACATTCTCCATGGGCTCCACAAATACCAGAGGCTCATGGATTCAATGCTTGCACCACTCATGACAATCCTGCAGAGCCATGAAAGTTCCATGCTTCTGTGAGAGATGGCAGAGAGAAACAAGCCCAGCATGGGTCCATGGGAAATTGAAAATAGGAATGAAATTAAGGGACAGAGATATTATGGGACAGAGAACCTGGAGAAGTTGACCCTTTGTTCCCCATCACTTGTGAGTGACTCAGCTATGTCCTGCCATGCAGTACCAAAATTACCCAAAAGACAACTTGCTGTATACTGGCAGGTTACTCACTGGAATACTTAGCTATGGTGCACCACCACTCTATTGATGTATGTGAAGCGCTGATGCAAGGAGCCAAGTATGCATAAGCACAAAGTACTAATACTTCCAGCAACTGTATGCTGATGTAACTTGTGTTAGAACAACTTTGTAGTGTGAATGTTGCCTAACACTTTTTTCCAAAATACTTGCTTTTACTCTCTGAAGGAGTGCACCACTTGTTCTGGGTGTCTTTATATACTGATTGCATCTACCCTCATTGCAGACAAATCTCAGCTGTACCATGTTTATCCTGGTATTGTTCCTTTGTGTCTTGGCATGCAATTTTAATTGGATTGGCTTCAGTCCTTTCCACTTTATCTGGGAAACACAGTTTTCATTGGCCAGACAGACATTTACAGTTCTTTGCAAAGTCAAGCTCATTTCTTGCAATAATATTTCTTTGAGCTAGTTATCTGCCATACCAAAAATAAATCAGTCTCTGATTAGTCCATCAGGCATCTGTCCAAATTCATTTGGCATCATCATATAACAGTTAACAATGTCACATGGTGGCTTGTTCCTTGGACAGAAATTGTACCTTTCCCTACTTGACACATTTGCATGAATCACAGTATTCCTGTCTGGAATGTGTTTATAAATTTGTCAATTGTTTAATCTTCTTGGTGTTCCTCTTTTGGAAATTTTTTCAGTGCTAGTGGCCCTGCCATATGTAGCAACATAGAGGATGAAAGGGGTAGCAATGTTAGTTCAGTTCAGCAAAACAAGCAGAGTACAGTGGCACTTAAAGACTACCTAATTTATTTATTGCATGAGCTTTTGTAGGAGAAAATCACATTTTCTCAGATGCTTTGAAGAGGAGGAGCTTATAGAATGAGATGAAAATAAATGCAGAGGAGTGTAAGACATGGGATGAGGTCACACTGCAACAACAAATCAAAATAGTTATTAAGATTCAAACACTGATGAACAGCATACAGAGGAAGATGATATTAAATCATTTGCTGTAATGAGAAAAAAAATCCACAGATTTCACCCTTTCTTGTCAAATCCTCTTGCTTCCATGAGAATTTGGGAACAATGTTGTAGTGACCTTGGAGAGGAAGAGGTTACCACCCTAGTCAGTGAGTACCAGGACAGCCAATAGGAACAAAGCACAGGTTGAATTGGTGAGGATTCAGTTCCATTTCCAGCTGATATCCCAGCTAGGATTCAGTCACTCTCCTGAGAGAGGAATAAAAGTGATTGAGGGTACCTCACAGGAAGGAATTCTCAGGTGCGCCTTTCTGGGTTTTGTAGAGTTTTAAGAGAGATTATAATCCAATAAGGAGGACAGCATATTCAGAGCTGTATAAGAAGTCTTTATTGAAAGAGAACTGAGAGAGAGAGAGGAGACAGACAGGTTTTCCTAGCACCTAAACGACTCTCCCATTTATCACTATGGCAACCCCAATGACCCTAGGTAGTCCAAAACACCACATATTCCTCCCCCACTAATGAACAACCCCCCCAGAATAAAGCCCTCCCCCCTCAGAAAGAATAAGAACTAAACTAGGAGATGAGGGTAGACTGCCCCATCTCTGGTGAACCCCCGGGGAACTATTCTGCCCCATGAAGAGGGGGTCACCACTAGCTAAAGATCCAGCTGATTAAGAGGCCTTCTGTCGCGAGGTGGATTACGGCGAACTTCTGGTGTGCCCACCCCACAAGGTGGTATTGGTGGTGGTGGGATCACAGGTAC
Source organism: Podocnemis expansa (assembly GCA_007922195.1). Lineage (NCBI taxonomy): Eukaryota > Metazoa > Chordata > Testudines > Podocnemididae > Podocnemis > Podocnemis expansa. Next base: position 51,724 of record ML682312.1, read on the forward strand.
TGGGGAAGTAGCTGGAACTGGAGAGGATGTTGTGTCCAGTTGGTCCAGGGAGGCTGAAGGTGTTGAAGGGGTGGCTGGAGCAGGAGAGACAGAAATAGTAGCTTCATGCTCTGATGTTGTATCATCAGTAAGGGTGAAGTCAGATATGTCTGCTGGAGATGCATCTTCTGGGTGGATATGACGGAGAAGCAGCTGATCTACATGCTATTACCAAACTAGACCACTCGCTGTCTGGACAGAGTAGGAAACAGGTCCTGTCTGGGCAATGACCATTGCTGGGACCCATTTAGTTCCTGAAGCATAGTTTCATGCAAGAACTGGCTGTCCAATACTGAAGGTGCGGCCCTTTGTTCTTGGTGAATGTCTGCTGACCTGGTCCTGCTGTTGGCGTTGAACCACTTGCCATGTGTCTCGTGGTTTCAACAAATCAAAGCAAGAGCGCAACTGCCGTCCCATCATAAGAAAAGCTGGAGATGCCTTAGTTGTAGCCTGTGGAGTGTTTCTGTAGGACAACAAGAAGTTGTCCAGACGCTTATGAAGAGGTGAACGTCCCTTTGCAGATTTTAGAGCTTGCTTCATAGTCTGTACAAACATTTCAGCAAGTCCATTGGTGGAAGGATGCTACGGTGCTGACATGATGTGATGTATTCCATTGGCCTTCATAAAAGTTTCAAAATCCTGAGAAACGAATTGTGGTCCATTGTCACTCACCAGCTGTTCTGGAAGACCGTAACAACTAAAAAAGCCACACAGGGTCTGAATAGTGGCTTCCATAGTAGTGGACTGCATTACCGAGACTTCTGGCCATTTTGAATGGGCATCCACAGCAATTAAAAACATACATCCTTCAAATGGGCCAATAAAATCAACATGGATACGTTGCCATGGCCTTTCGGGCCAATCCCATGGGTGAAGAGGTGCCAACTAAGGTGCGTTCTGGACGCTCTGGCATGAGGTACAAGCTCTAGCTGTTTCTTCAATGGCCCTGTCTAAGCCCGGCCACCAGAAATAGCTCCGTGCAATTTCTTTCATGTGCACTATGCCGCAGTGACTTGAATGGAGCTGTTTCAACAAACGTGGTCTTAATGAAGGTGGGATAATGACACGCATACCCCACAACAAACACCCGGATTGGCTCAATAACTCTGTCCTCCTAGACACATAGGGGCGGAGGTCAGGAGAGACCTGAGAGTCAGGTAAGAAAATTCCATGCATCATGAAATCCATAACTCGTGAAGAGTACTGGGTCAACCCATGTTGCTTTCTTCACTTGAGAAGCCGTGACGCATGTGTTTTCCACTTTTTCAAAGTAAAAGTTTCCTTCCTGGCCCAGATCCTGACGGTGCGCCGGTAAGGGCAGCCTTGAAAGGCCATCAGCATTGCAATGCAAAGAGGATTGCCTGTACTTGATTTCATATGTGTATCCAGAAAGTATCAATGCCCATCGTTGCATCCGACTAGCAGCCAAATGTGGGATGCCTGCGTGTGGCCCCAAAATTGATGTCAGGGGTCGATGGTCACTGACAAGTGTGAACTTCTTTCCCCACAGGTACTGGTGAAATTTCCGAATGCCAAAAACAATGCCCAGTGCTTCGCGTTCAATTTGGGCATGGTTAGTTTCTGCCTTAGTCAAGGAGCGTGAAGCAAAAGCAATCGGCCTCTCTTCACCAGAAGGCATAATATGTGACAATACAGCGCCAACTCCATAAGGGGAGGCATCACAAGCCAACTGTAGGGGAAAGGATGGGTCAAAATGTGTCAGAACCTTAGAGTTTACCAGTGAGCGTTTAGCTTCATTAAATGCAACATCACAGGCTTCAGTCCAGTTCCAGGCCTTTTTCAGCCCCAGAAGCTCATGTAGGGGTTTCAGGAGCATCGCTAATTGTGGAATAAACTTGCCATAATAGTTTAGTAAGCCTAAAAAAGAGCGAAGTTGGCTTACATTCTGAGGTAGCGGAGCATCCACAATAGCCTTAACCTTGGCTGGAGACTTATGGAGACCATCAGCATCAACTATGTGTTCTAAATATTCAACTGAGGGCTAGAAAAACTTACATTTGTCTCTGTGAACACATAGACCATACTCTTCCAGTCTTTGCAGAGTAGCTTCCAAGTTCGTAAGGTGTTCCTCCTCATTTTTGCCCGTGACCAGGATGTCATCCAGATAGCACTGTCCTCCTGATAAACCACTCAAAATCTGATCCATTGCCCTTTGGAACAAAGCTGGGGCTGAAGTAATGCCGAAAGGTAAACAACAGTATCTGTACAACCCCTTATGTGTTACGATTGTCAACAATTCTTGAGATTCTTCTTCAACATGCATCTGTAAGTACGCTTGACTCAAATCAATCTTGCTAAATTTTTGTCCTCCAGCCAAACCTGCAAAGATGTCCTCAATGCGGGGAAGAGGATATTGTTCTGCATATAACACTGGGTTGACAGTGACCTTGAAATCTCCACAAATCCAAATGGAGCCATCCTTCTTCACTATTGGGACAACGGGTGTCGCCCACTGGCTGTGAGTAACTGGCACCAAGACTCCCTCTTTGACTAACCGCTCCAAGTTTTCTTCCACCTTGGGTCTGATGGCAAATGGCACCATCCTGGCCTTCACACATTTTGGCTGGCAATCAGGCTTTATATTTAATTTCACAGTGATTCCCTTCATACTGCCTAAGTCTTCACCAAAAACAGCAGCATGTTTTGTTAGTACCGCTGCTAGATTAATTTCTTCTTTAGTCAATTGATGCACTTGTGACCAATCGAGTTGGATTTTCCTGATCCAAGATCTTCCCATTAGGGCTGGGTAATTCCCCTTTACCACAAACAGTGGTAGCTTTATGGTCTGTCCATTGAGTTCTACTTTCACATTAATAGTACCCAACAGGGGAACAGTCTCTCAAGTGTATGTCTTCAAAACGACTACTGTCGGCTTAAGTGGCAGATGTCTAAAGTCCTTCTCATACACAATGTTAGAAACTAATGAAACTGCTGCGCCAGTGTCCAGTTCCATGTGTATAGGTTTGCCTTCCAACACAGGTGTTACCCAGAATTTATGTGGGCCAGCTGTTATAGACAAAACATGGAGGGAATCTTCATCTTCCAATTGGGTGTCACTATGATCACCTGTATTCTGCTCTGCTGCATGCAGAATTTCCCTCTTAGTCCGCCAAACCAACAGCCCATTTTTCTCAGGTCTGCCTCTTCTGTTTGGCTCACCCTTCATTTTCAGGCACGTTCAGTGTGCCATCTCTTACCACATCGTCGACACAGTAGTTCCTTAAACCGGCACTTGGATGCGAGGTGGTCCTGCTTCCCACACCAGTAACATTCTTGTCTCCCCAGTGCCCTGGGGGCAGGTTGTAGGGATACTTAACAGACACTGACCCTGATCTGTTGCATGTCTTGGGTGACGCGTTCCATGGAGACTGCAATTTCCACAGCCTTCTGCAAGGTGAGTTGACCTTCAGTCAATAGGCGTTTTCGTGTTAATTCACTGTGCAGGCCACACACCAGCCTGTCACACAGCATTTCCTCTAACATGTTCTTGAAGTCACAGTGTGCTGCCAGCTTCTGCAGAGCTGCTACAAATTGTACAACTGATTCACCTTCCTCTTGGTTCCTTTGGTAGAACCTATACCTCTCAGCAGTTACTAGTGGCTTTGGGGGAAAATGTGCTCCCAGAACTTCCACTAGGTCCCCGTAAGGCTTCTGCTCTGGCTTCTCCGAATAAAGCAAATCACATAGCAAATTATGTCTTAACTGCAATGACCATTAGAAAAACTGGTACCTTCTTCTCATTAGTTATGTTGTTTGCTATTACAAATTTTGAAATTGGGCTATATATGTCTGCCAGGAAGCTGCCAAATGATCATATGCTTCAAAGGTTGTAGTGAGTAAAGCCATGATGCCCTCTTGTGGTTATTGTTTGTCTCTTCACTTAACAGCAGGCAGATCAGCTTTCAGAATAGCCAGCTAGCCCTTAGGCAAACAGATCAGCTTTCACAGCTACAACCCAACCCCCCATGCAAGCAGTAAAATAAAGTTTTGCTTCTTACATTGTATTCTGGTTTTCCAGAGTTGCCAGGATTGTTGAGGATAGCCACTCCATCACATATCCCATCCTCTGTCGCCGGATGTAGAGTTTTAAGGGAGATTATAATCCAATAAGGAGGACAGCATATTCAGAGCTGTATAAGAAGTCTTTATTGAAAGAGAACTGAGAGAGAGAGAGGAGACAGACAGGTTTTCCTAGCACCTAAACGACTCTCCCATTTATCACTATGGCAACCCCAATGACCCTAGGTAGTCCAAAACACCACAGGTTTCAAGAGGTTTTTGCATTTAGGTGGTGGCAGTGATACCACTCCAAGGCTAGGAATTAGAGGCCTTGGAGAGTTTTAAGACCATGCTTTAAGGCTAGTGGCTTTTAGGGCCTGTTGTGGGGCCCCACCTTCTGCACTCAGAATGCCAGAGTGGGGAAACCGCCTTGACAAATGTCATCATCACTGCCCATTTCCTCCCAGTTTCCCTCGGAAATGAGTTAATGAGGGTTTCATTCACTCCACTTCTTGCCAAAGAATTAACTTTTGAGTTATTAGAGGATCTAATACAGTCATTGTAGGGAGAAAATGATCTCTATTTTCTGGCTCTTCATATGATCTGCATTCGCCAAGATTATACCTATGGACAGTTACCACATGGCAGAGGTAGATTTTCAAGGCCTATAGTGGTTATTGTTTTAATTCAGTTATACTGCAATAGCATCTAGAAGCACCAGTCACAGATCAGGATGTCAATATTCTGGCACTGGATACCCACCAAATCTCTAATTCCATGCCTTCTGTATCTTTACTCTCCAACTGCATCTCAGTACTCATTGTGCTTATTTTGCTCCAGTGCAGTCTCCTTTGCCATTCATCTTTGTTACTGACAGGACTGGATCTGGCAGGAATGTGTCCAATAGCAATACATTTTACTGAGTAGAGAGGCCTGCAACAAAGATGTGTTAGTCACTGCAAGATAAGCTGCTTTCTAAGGAATGTGGCTTCATAGAAGGCCTCATTGCTCTCCAAGAGAAGGTTCGCTTTAAGGAAGATCCCTGCATTTCAGGAGATAATCCAGCTCTGAAGAGACACCAAAGTCAAAAGCCTTCTCTTCCCTGGGGTTTTGCCCCAATTTCAGCTATCAGTGTAGCTGCAGCTGTGCAAAATCCTAGTGTAGATGAGCAAAACTGCTGTTTGGACTGATGAAGCTGACTCTGGGCCACTTATAGCTGGACCCAGAACAAATCCCCATGTAGACAATGATATAAAAATACGGAGTGAAGTGAGTGAAAGGAAAGCAGCAGCTAGACCCGTTATGGTTCAATTGTGCAGTCAGTCAGTTAATGCAGGAAGCAATTATACGGTGATCAATTAAGATCTGTAGCAATAATGCAAGCAATCTATAAAATGACACTATCATGTAGTGAATCCAGGGTGAAAAGATTCAGTTGTACACCAAATCAGTCATGCAGACAGCAGTCAAAGGAGTAAAGACATAAATTCAGTGCTGCTTGGGTGCCCAGTTCCTCCAAGGGGCAGGGGCTCTGGGGTCCTGGGAGAGTTCATCCCCGCCACTCTGCCTGCGGCGGGGGAACTGGGACACCCCAAGAGCTCACCCTCCCTACCACTCGGGCCAGCAGTGGGGACCGGGGTGCCCCAGAGCTCTGTTTGTGCCGCCCTGCCAGTGGCAGGAGTTTTGGGGCACCCGGCAAGCTCTGTCCTCCGCAGCCGTGCAGTCCCCCCTGCATCCGCCTCTCTCCCTTCCCAGGGTGCTGACACACTCCCTGGCCAGGGTGCTAATGGGGTGGTGGTGCGTGCAGCAGTCCTTCCTCCCAGGGTGCATGGCACCCTGGGAGGCAATTCAAACCATTGAATCAAAACAGGTCTGTTTTGGAATAACGCAACCAAATGGTGTTATTTCAGAACAGCCCTTTCAATTCAAGGGCTATTTCGATTAGTCTCCAGGTTTTATTGTTTCACACTGAGTTCTGTTGCTTTGAAATGATGAACTTTGTCATTTCAAAACAACAGAATGTCATCTGGACAGAACTTTTTTTAAATCAAAACAACAGTTGCAGATTAGTTGCACCCCTTCAGAAGCTGTTAGGCACAGCTTCTAAGCCTGCCTTACATAACAAAAAAAACCCCAACCAACCAACACCTCTTGAAAAACATTAAATGAAATCTGAATCACAGAGTCCCTATTTCCCCAAGTAGTTTCAATAGCATCTCCCAAATCCAATTGTGTAGATGGAGCTGGAGCAAAGTTTCCATTCACAGCTTCTTTTGCTGATGCTGAGTGAAGAGGAAAGATCTGTTCAAAGCCTGGTGTACCCTCACAGCAGCTACCAAGTGTCCCCCAAGGCGCTCCTACCTGCAGGCCTGGTGCATGTGGGGAATGCCACAGCATCAATAACAAGAAGCAGGGCCCCAGGAATGGCACTGGGGATTGTGGCACCCCCCCCTGCAGCAGAGCGATGCCAGTGCATACAAGTGATGTCATCAGGGGAGCACAACGGCGTTGTCCCCTTTTGGCACCCCTAAAATGCCAGCACCCCACTGCAACACAGGGCCTGCTTACTGCGTAGCGCTGGGCCTGCAGGGCCCCACATGGCACCTTGGCATTGTATTTCCTGTGGCTATCCTGGCCCAACAGCGTGCAGTTCCTTCTTCAGCAGGCAGGGACTGCCAGAAAATGAATGATCTCTTCCTGTGCCGAGGCCACGCAAGGCCCAGAAGTTAATGAAGTGGGAACATGGCTAAGCTTGTGGACAGGTGGGAGCTACAGGCCAGGCTTAGGTAGGGTTACCAGCTGTCAGGCAAAAGGAGGACATGTCCTCTTTTTTATCTTCATGTCCTCCATCTGCCAAGCATTTTCAAAATACCTGATTTAGTCTGGCTTTTTGCTTACAGGGGTTAAAGTATGCTGGAATGCCCTGGAACACCCTATTTTTCGGGGCAAGTGTTCCAGGACCCCCTAAAAACAGAATAATATTACACTAATTTTACATTTCCTCCACGGCTACGTTCACACACAGGGGGTTATTTCGATACAAGTTGTTCCGAAACAACTTCTATTGAAATAAGGGGTTATTTCCAAATAAGTTAATTCGAATTAACAGTTTGTTAATTCGAATTAAGGAAAAAGGCTCAAAGTGAAATAGCAGTTTCAGACAGCAGTTATTTCAAAACAAGTCAATGTTGTTTCAAAACAACATGTTCAGACGGCATTATTCAAAACAATTGTTTTGAAACAACGTTGTTTCATCCCCACATGGGGTTTAAGTTGTTTCAAAACAACGGTGTGTTGTGTGAACAGAGTAATTCTTATTTTGAAACAACCTCTGTTGTTTGGAAATAAGAGTGCTGTGTGAACACACCCCATGAGTCCTCCAATATCCCCCTTTTTGTACCTTCCTCTCGCCCTTTCCATGCTTTGGTATCTGGTAACCCTAGGCTTGGGGCAAGACAAGAGAGGCAGCTGTCTCCTCCCCCCAAAACGTGCCAGTCGCTTCAGCTGCAGAGCCCAGTGCTTTGCATCATGGAGGCTTCGGCCTGCTGTGCCCGTGGCACTAGCCCAGAAGTGGCTGCATCAGGGGCTCAGTCCTAGGAGTCCCCCTTCCCCGCCCCCACGCGTGGTGAAGCTGAACCAATAGGGCTGCACCCAGGGCCCCGCCCCGCCTCCTGCTGAGACAGCAGCTCAGCTGCTCGCCCCGCCCCCAGCAGCCTCGCTTTGGAGCAAAGATGGCGCAGGGCGGAACGCTCTCTCTGGCCCGGCGCCTGCTGGAGTGTACCATTCTCCTCCCCACCGGCGCCGCGCTGACCATTCCCACCTTTCCGACCCCCCCCCCATCCTCCAGCAATGGAAAAACCCACTTCCGGGCCAGAACCGGAAGCCGGAAGTATGTGGCGCAGGGCGCTGCCCGCTAGACTCGTAACAGGTGAGTGTGAGCGGCTCCCTATTGTTACCCCTTTCCCGGGCCAGTTCTCGCGAGAGCGCTGGAGAGGGGCCTCTTCCCCCCGCCCGCGTGGCCGCGGCTGTGACGAGCGGTGGCGGTTGGGTTGATGGACTGTGCGCGCGATGATCCGTTGACGTTCCACGCGCTCCGGCCTCCCCCGCGCGCCACTCGCTCCCCCAGATGGCCCCTGGTGTCAGGCGGCACGTGCACCGCCGGGCCTAACCGTCCTCGGCGCGAGCCCTTCGCTGGGGGAGGGGGAGAGGCTGGTGCCTACTGGGGCCAGCCTGTCCATCCCCCACCCTGCCTCGTGCCAAGGCCCCTGTCTCGCCTCCCCCATCAGCACACTGGGCACCATCCACTGCAGGCCCCTGGTACTTCTTCCCCCCCAAAACAAGGAGTCTTATACTTAAAGACTAACATTTATTTTTTGCATGAGCTTTCGTGGGAGAAAATTCCTTCCCCATGCCACCCTTTGCATCCTGAGTGAGGCCCGGCACCACCCAGAGTGGCCACTGGCACCAGTGTCCCTGTAACGACACATCCCACAGCCCGCTGTGTGGACGACTCATACCATGCTGTGCTCCCGCTGCAAGCTGGTCTGCCCAGTGCTTTGCACCAGCTTTATGTCAAGGGCTTATGCCAACACATTCTTTCCTGCTCTCAGGTGAATGGCGTGTGTTGTTGCACCCGGTGGTCCTCCATGCGTGTGATTTGCATGAACTCTCCCAGATCTGGTCTGTGAGAGTGACTCCCGCCAACATGGTCTGTGACTCTGACCCCATGGGCAGTCCTATAAATTACTAAAGAATGGCCCTCATGAGCCAACTTATAATATTGCTAGTCCTCAAAGGGCTTGCTAAATAGGTCGCCCTCCCACTGTGGTTTCTAGGTTCCTGGTTTAGGGCATCTTCGGAAGAAGCCGGTTCTCTCAGTGAACATCCTTTGTTGCAATTATTCTGATATGAGAGTGGCCATGCCATTAGAATTGCTTTTGTTCTCTAGGAGCAGGGGGAGGATTTCCAGCTGTTCTGATTCTCCCTTGCCCTTTGCCTGTCATCTTGTGAGCAGAGCTCATGGCACAACTTAAGAACCACAAGTTTGTTTCAGAGTCTGCAGCTTGATGGCAAAAGTTGCTGATGCACGTATGTCTTCTGGTTTCACAATATGATTATTAGATGGGTTTGGTTGTGTCCTGGCTGGAGGCGATTTTGAGTCCTGAATGTTGATTTGACATAACTTGTTGTTCGCAGAGACTGATGCAACATCTGAAGAACCAAAATGTATGAGGTGTTTCACTTGAAACAGAAGTAGAAGAGCCAGTTGCAGCAAGTACCAGGATAAAATCTCCATTGGTTGTTTTTTTGGTACGTCCCTTTTGCCCAGCAGCAGGATTGTCTCTGTGCCTTCTTTCCTGTTTAGTTTTTATTCTGTTCTGAGTTACTGTGTGTTGCGTTTTTCTGACAAATGTGACCCTAATGCATAACTGGAAGAGTGAAGATAAATGATCAAAAAGAGAGCTACAGAGACAATATTCTGCTCACTTTGGTAGAGTTAATCCTGATTTTCAACGGTGTGAGAGTCCACTGCATGGAAGATGTGAAAGCATGTTTTCATGTAGGAAGAAGAAAGGGAATTGAACTTGTGTGACATAGGCAGGAAGAAAAAACTTATTGTCATGTCAGGCATGATTTAAAGAGTTGGAGAATCAAAGTAGAGAGATACAGAAAGGCTGTTCCAGTTGGCAGTTGAGCCAGAATGGAAAACGTTTACACAAGCTGACGTGTAGCAGGCTAACATGAAATGTGCGGGGAAGTGTGTCCAGGGATAGAAGATTGTTTTTAAAACCAATCAGGAGCATACTGAGCAGAATCCTTAAATAAATGACCAGCCAGTGAAGTTGTTAGAAAATAGTGTTGATGTAGCACACTATTTGGTATGGCCGAGAAGATGTTTTCTCAACTTTTAAATGCCTCTGTCCTGGCACAGAGGATGAATCATCTCCCTCTATTATCTCTGAAATTAAAATGTAGTAGTGTTGTATGTAGCTGTGTTGGTCCAAGGATATTAGAGAGACAAGTTAGATGGATAATATCTTTTATTGGACCAACGTCTGTTGGTGAGAAAAAGCTTTAGAGTTTCTTTCTCTTACCAACAAGCTGATCCAGCAAAAGATAGGGCCTCACACAGCTTGTCTTCCTGAAATGGAAAGACTGTTCCAAATCAAAATGGCTAGATCTGCTGGGTTTTCCTTTTCTCTCTATCTTAAGACTCTTGCTTATAGTTTGACAAATTCCTCCTAGCATTGTTGGTCCACGTTATTTAGCAAAACTTCGTGTTAAGTCATTAATGGGATTAATACCCATATATTGACAGTGTGCAGCTGGCTTTGTGAAACCTAGTAATTGCACTTTTTCTCGCCTCATTTCTTAGGCATTCAAATTCCCCAGTGAGGATGGAGACCTTACGGGACCTGTCTGTGGATGCACTCCAGGAGCTGCAGGAGAATTCGGAGGAGATAAGGCGTTTGGCTCTAGAATCAACAGAAGTAAACATTAACATGCATGTTGTAGGGTGAGGAGTGTGTCTAGACATAGTGAAGGAGGTGCTGCCCCTCACTGACTGGCTTTTTATCCCCATTCTCAGGTGCAGGAATTACAGCTGGAGAGGGAGATGGCCTTGGCCACAAACCGGAGCTTGGCAGAGAAGAACCTGGAGTTCCAGACACCACTGGAAACTGGGCGCACAGACCTTTCTGACAAATACCAGAAGCTGCAGAAGTTGGCTGAACAGTGCCAGGAGCAAAAGGCAAAACTGGGTTTGTGTCTCCTGAGCCATTCGCCCTCCCTAGTGCAGTCAAGTGGTCTTTAACTAGGACTTCTTTCTTTCCCTCCACTCCTGCTCAGCAACTGAGTAGCTTCCTTTTTGCATTGGGGGGTGGGGGGGTTGAGAGGGGAAGGGATATGCTGTATTCTGAATCCAGTTTCTCCTGCCTCCTGCTCAGATTGTCCTGGACAGAATAGAAATGATGCCTAATCAAAATGGACTGGAACAGAATGGTGTGAAGGGTCTCCCCTTGGGTTTTCTGTCTTTATTAAAACTTTCCAAGGTGTTGAGGGTTCACCACTGTGCAGGTGATGAGTTTAACAGAGTTTTGATGGCATAGGGGCAGGAAGGTGACTTTGTTTATACTACTTTACACTTCGCTGGGATCATGAGCCAGAGCGTAGAGCCTTGGGATCGATGACTGGTATTTTCACTGAGAGAGCTGGAGGTGCAGTAATTCTGCCTAGCTTTTGTGTGTCACATTTCGATCATCACTTTTTTCCCTCCCCAGAGAAATTCTCTGCTGCAATGCAACTTGGGACCCTGTTAAATCTTCTGCAGGTGGAGGGCCAGAGGATTGAAGAGGAGTCTGAGGTGAGTTTAAGATTAAAGTCTTAATGAAAATAAAACTAATGGCAATCTCCCTGAAAACTGGAAACGACCTTCCCCAGCCAACACCCCCACAGATTGAATCCGTTGCCCTAAAGATTGGGACTAGCCTTCCTTTATGGTTGTTTGTTTTAATTGTTTTTCACGTGATCTAGGCCATGTCTGAGAACATGGGGTGTGAGCTAGAGCTGGGGGAGTATATTGGAGGGAGAAGCACTGGTAATGATGGTGTTTTGTGTTCCAGGCTATGGCTGAGAAGTTTCTGGAGGGAGAAGTGTCACTGGAGACATTTCTTGAGCAGTTTTCCTCCATGAGGAAGTTGTCTCACCTGCGACGGGTGAGAGTAGAAAAGCTCCAAGAGGTACTGAGGAAGTCCGAAGCGTCAGAGGCATCAGCCAATGACTCTGATTTTAACCACCAGCGTCCTGCTTCTCACATAACTCCTGAGTCTGCTGACAAGCAGCAGCCACAGTCCTTCCCATCAGGAACACCATCCTTCCCTTTGCCCTATAGTCCAGCCCCATGCATGCCTGTAGGCCCTACAGCCCATGCAGCTCTCCAGCCTGCTCCTTTTCCAGGAGCACCAGTTATGGTGGGACCTCTCACCTCGTCCCAGCCAAGCACCCAACCCACATTTCCCTATAAACCACCTCAGGCTCCCAGATACCCACATGCCTCACCTGGAGGCTCAACACCAGGATACTCTCAGCCTCAGACAGGAGGCTTTTCTTCAGCCCCTGGGTACCCATGGTCTCCAAGCAGAGGTCCACCACCTGCCTCAGGTTACCCTCAACCCCAGCCCAGAGTACCATCTGGAGTAGGGTACCCCGAGCCTCAGCAACCTCCATATATCCCTCCAAGAGGAGGAAGACCACAGTGTCCATACCCAACCCAGCCACTGCTACCTGGTTTCCCAATTCCATCCCAGCCTCCATATCCACCAACTTCACATCTTCCATTTGGATATGGGCAGCCTCCACCCCCTCAAAGGCCTGCTTGGCCTGGATACTAGTCAGTACTTCTGGAGAACTTGCTTCATGCTCCTTCTGTATCACAGACAGAGAAATGGATCCTTGCTGAGAAATAGGTGAAAGAAGAAAAAGTTGGGAATGTTGCCCTTAAACCCATACATGTTGTGAGCATTTTATAAGATGAGAGGTGTGGTTCTGGCATCATATATCCACTAGCGACATGAGGTGAAGTGACACCATAACAGCGTGTCCATGGAGCACACCATGGTAGATTTTGGCTAATGAATAATAAGTAGCATGTGATGACTGCTTGCGTTCTTGAGTGGCCACTCGTACTGATTGGTCATTCAAAGCCATGTTATAAAATACAGTGGGCCAGGTTCTCAGCTTGGTATGAGTGGACAAAACATGCACTGATTTACACCAGCTGAGGACCTGGACCAGTATGTGAGGTGGCAGTGTGTATGGTTTTCTACATTTATAAATATTTACCAAAGTAATTCTAAATACTTGGGTAGGTGTGAGAGAGTTGGAGTGAGAGTCTCTGACAGTATTTGATCTGAAATGCCCATATTTCAGGGGTGGACAAAATTGGCTTATACCTAGGTGCCAGCAATTTTACTTTTGGTCACTAGAGGGTGCTCCTCCATTACATTTCTGCAATGGAGCTAAGTGACAGGCTACTAAAACTGGTTGCCATGGTGACCAGAAACATTGATTTGCCATTGCTTCCAAGGGACCTCTCTTGGAAACGAAAAGAGCAGAGTCAGTCAGGCACAGAATCAGTATATAATTTATCTTGTTAATGAGAATCAACTAGTTCGTAAGTTGGGCTAGATCAGCCCAAATCACTGTAGCATAACTCCAAAAATGGCTTCAATCCTCCCATTCCCAGCACACTACAGAACCCTGTCTCTGCCTCTCTCTGTCTAAGCATACTGATGAGTTTATGCCAAAGCAAAGGCCTCTCCAAGGCTGCTTCTGTCTTTCCATTTCTTCTGTTTTCAGCATACTCATAGGCAAAGACTTCTTGAGCACTGGTCACTTTTAACTCACTGTATGAGGCATGCCCAGCTCTCCTTTGCAGGATGTTGATTATCACAATGAAGGTGTCAGGGCCACAAAATATCCCTGGGATTCAATATGTGGACTGCCGTGGAGACTACATGAGTTAGCCTGATGCTTCTGGAGCTACTAATCATTTGGAGGCACAGCAGCATGTGCCTTGACCTGCAGAAGTATGGGTGACTGTCTTTTTTTCTGGTTAATAATGGGAAACAACACTACCATTCAGCTTTCTCCAGTCAAACATTTGTAGTGGTTCAGTGAAACACCAAAGTATCTAAAGCCTCTTGCAATGTCCCTTCCTTCTCTCTAGTGGCCTGCAGTAGGGGTGAAGGGGCACAGGATAATAAAGCATCTAGTATCCCTTGCATACCTCTCCTATGTTGACCTGAGGAAACAGTGGACACCAACAGAGAGAGTGAAAGGTTCTTAACACAAATGGGACTTGCTTTGCTCTGCACTTTACCCACCAAATTCTGTTTGCTTGCCCTTAAGTTATTTATAAAGACAATTACTAATGGACTAGAGTGGGTTGAATATTTTTGGAATTTGATGGAAGCAGTCCCTTATCTATGATTAATTACAGTAATAAAACTTGATGAATTACACACAGAGTGGCAGCTGTGGTTGTTTTGGGAAATGTCTGGTTGAAATTTTTTATCGAGCGTGTTTATTTTGCCAACTCAGCATCCTTTCATTGACTTTCCCTTTATCATGTCAATATAATCTTTCCTCTTCCATCTCTCACTGCAAAATTCTCTATGCATCATCTTTCCTGCTTTTCAATCTGCAACCTACCCTAGGGGCCCATTTGTGCTGTCCTCTGCCCTATAAGCTAATTGATCTCATGCTTCAGCATCATGTCTCTTTTACTTTCCTTTTCTCTGCACTGCACTGTAGTTTCTATCCTCCAGTTCTTTCTTGCCCCTACTCTGTGCCTACTCTATTCCAATGCACCTCATTTCTTTGAGGAAGGTATTTCCCTCACTATCATCATTTAATACTGACTTCCTCAACCCTCATTTTTGCAGCTCTGGGCATCTCAAAGGAAGGGCATAATAAGCGGGGTGCTGCAGGGATCAGTTCTGGGTCTGGTTCTGTTCAATAGTTTCATGGATGATTTAGATAATGGCATAGAGAGCACACCTATAAAGCTTGCAAGATGATACCAAGCTGGGAGGGGTTACAAGTGCTTTGGAGGACCATTCAAAATGATTTGGACAAACTGGTGAAATGGTCTGAGATAAGATGAAATTCAATAGAGACAAATGTAAAGTACTCCACTTAGGAAAGAACAGTCCATTGCACAGATAAAAAACGGGCAATGACTGCCTAGGAAGGAGTACTGCAGAAATGGATCTGTGTGTAGTGGACCACAAGCTAAAGATGAATCAACAGTGTAACACTTGCAAAAAAAAAAAGCAAACACCATTCTGGGATGTATTAACAGGAGTCTTGTAAATAAGATAAGTGCTGCTATTCTACTTCACACTGACTAAGCCTCAACTGGAGAAGTGTGTTCAGTTTTGGGCGCCTTATTACAAGAAGGATGTGGACAAATTGGAGAGAGTCCAGGGAAGAGCAACAAAAATGATTAAAGGTTTGGAATACTTACGAGAGAAGATTGAAAGAGCTGGGTTTGTTTAGTCTGGAAAAAAGGAGACTAAGGGGACATGAGCACCTAAAAGGTTGTAAAAAGGAGGAGGGAGAAAAATTATTTTCCATAACCGCTGATGATAGAACAAGAAGCAATGGGCTTTAATTACAGCAAGGAAGGTTTAGATTGGATATTAGGGGAAAAAATTCCTGACTGTTAAGAAGATTAACCACTGGAATAATTTGCTTAGGGAGGCTGTGGAATCTCCATCATTGGAAGTTTTTAAGAGCAGGTTAGACAAACACCTGTCAGGGATGGGCTAGATGGTACTTGGTCCTGCCATGAGTGCAGGAGACTGGACTTGATGACCTGTTATGGTCCCTTCCAGTTCTAAGATTCTATGAAAGCTGACCTGAATGGACCTTTTCTCTGAATTTGAAGGAGAGGGAAATTTGCTCTCCATGGTTACACACACCTACGCACAATTACAAACACAGCTAAGATATTCCAAAATTTTACTTTATATGCAAAACTGTGACTTACAGAAAAAAGGGTCCTGTCATGTTAGTTTTGTTATTGTTTGGTCTGTTCTATCTACATCACCAGTTGAGCTGTTCTTTAGCTTCCAGGATGCCTGCTGTGATCGTCACTGTGAAGAGATTAGTCATTGATCTGATACTGGTTTTGTAAAGTTTTGCTAGCTCGTTCCTTAAATTCATGGAAATACTGTACAAGTTATCTGTATGTTTCCCTTTTCTCATTGCTTCTTTGTCTACTGGAAACAGCATCAATAATACAAAATTATCTCTTTGTGTTAAATTAATGTTTTACTCAACGTCTATTTAGGTGTAAGGAGTGTGTTTTGGCTTCATTTTTTCTGTGGAAATAGAGTGTACCTGCATTTTGTTGTTTATTTCACAAGCCTGTCTCTGATATGACTGTGGAGGTGAGTTAAAACAAAGAACACTTGGATTAATTCAGAATCAGACTTGAAAATCTGTTTTGTAACAAATGTTGTTTAGTCAAAGGGAAAGAGAAAGAAGAAACTTTTCTAAGAAGAACTGGTTTTGTAAATTTTCTGCATGGTATCAGCATATCTTTAATAGCACCACAGCGAGGAGGGCCGTGAAGTGTATTTCATCAGTAGTCTCAGAGCAGACTCTTAAAAAATCTGCAGATATCTATCTTATTTGTCTAGGCGTTGATACTGGATGTTAGTGATTAGTGTGGATACTAGGAAGACAAAGTACGCTCAATTTGCATATTAATAAGGTTTAATATGCTGAGTTTTTATAAACATATTAGTTGAGTATAAAGCCTAAAAATAACTACAATCTATTATATTTATTAAATTTGAAGATCTAAGGAATTCCCAAGAAGGCTATATACGAGACTGGCTTTTTTAAGAGGCCCCACCAGGGAGTTAGTGGATTTTTCGATTTGACTGGCAGCATTTTTTGTGGAATCAAAGATTGACAGATAAATTGTGCTTTTTTTGTTTAAGTGGTGATTTTTAAAATATTTTATATATAGTTGTTATGCTTATTTTAGAATTACTTACAATGAGTTTTTATTTTTGTCTATTTTATTTTTATTGTGATAATTAGGGTTGTTAAAACAACATTTGGTGATAGGAGGATCAGTGCAATATGCCTCTTGGCAGTGAAAAGTCTTGCCCCAGACATTCAAGGATAACTTTTTTTTTTTTTTTTTTTTTTTACTAAATTCCAAAGGGGTAGCCGTTTTAGTGTAGTTCAGCAAAACAAGCAAGGGAGTCCCGTGGCACTTGCAGTCTAACAAATTTTTTTATCGCATGAGCTTTCATGGGAGAAAATCCCACTTCATGAGGTGCTTTGGAGATGGGGGAACTTACAGAATGGGAGCAAAATAAATGCAGGGAAGTGTAAGTTGTAGGATCAGGCCACACTGTAACAGCAAATTAAAGCGGCTGTTAAGATTCAAACACTGGGGAACAGCAAATAGAGGAAGATAAAGTCAAATCACCTATTGTAATGAGAAAAGAATCCCAAATCCCTATTTAAACCTGCAGGGACAGAATCAAATTTGCAAATGAATTCTAGTTGTACTGTTTTACTGTTATTTATGTGGTGCTGCAAGCATGCTTGTTATATATTTTGTTTTAAGATGTGCTGTGGGTTGCAGAAACAGACATCTGCAAGGTTACTCAGTATTCCTATTTGTGCCAACTGGAAGATGTCATGCTACGTCGGTCACCATAGTTAAGCAAGCAACTTATGCTTCATAACCATAGTCAGACAACTCAAATTGCACTGGACATCCAACATTCCCCCCTCCTTGGTGGCTGCCATAACTTAATGGGCCACCATGATTTTGACTTTTTGACATACGCTTTTGACTGTGGCTTAAGGCACCCCAGCTGGGGTCCAAGCAATTAGGGTCTTCTTGCTGGCAGAGTGTATTACAGAGTATTGCATTGTTTGCATAGGGGATTTTTTTTTTTAGTCACTTTAGGGGCCTTTTAGTTTACCAAAGAATTTTACTACATGTGTTATAGAGACTATCATATACATGAGCACAACAGGATGCAGTGCTACATTTAAAATCCCAGTGGCAGCCATATAGTAGCTTTTGCAACTTTTAAGATTTTGATCACTTTAATTTTATTATGTTTAATTACTAAATGTATGTTTTAAATTGTTTTTGAATCTGTGTATCCAAAGCTATTATATTTGAGTGTGTAAATATCTGCTGTATTCAATTTGTGTTGATTTTTAATATCATGGGTTGAACGTGCTTTATCATATTAACATTGTAAATAATTGAAATATATTTTGTATTATAAATTGTATGTAAGGTTAATACAGCAATGTTACAATATTTGTTTTTGGAAGATTAATTTTTTAATAAATTTTATTAATTATAGTTTGGGCACATTGTGTGTTTGTAATGGTAGAGTTAATGTTACCATTTGAAAACAAGGCATGTCGATGATTTTATACATTTAATTTATTTTTTATAAAGTTTTGAAAATTATATTAATGGCCTTTTATAAATATATTTTGATTTTGATTTTAATATGGTTTTCCATGTTTAATTTTTGTAATTGAATTTTTTCAGAAAAATTATGTTAGGTGTTTAGTAGGCTATCATACTTTAGTTTTTGTATTGAGACCCATAGGGACTGCTTTATGTGTATTTATGATGCAAGCATTAAACAAAATTACATATACTGTAATTACTTGAATTTGGATATTTATGTTAAAATTTAATATTTTTATTAATGGCTTAAGGCTTTTCTTTTGCATGGTGATATTTTAAAATAATTGTTCCACTTTATTATGTAGGATTTTGTTAAGTTTCTGTTGAATAATATGTTGGCTTATTCTTTCAGCCCCAAGCTGTCTGTTCATGTATTCAACTTAGAGTTTTGGAGGTACTGGTAGTATATATTATGTTTTTTGTGAGATTTAATATGCTTAGGCATGCTTTTATTATTTATATTTAGGGTATTAATATAGTTTAAGTAGTTTTTTAATATTTTAAAGCAGAATGTGTTTGTAGTATGGATTTGATAGAGTTTTAAGGCTTTTGCTTAAGATGCTTAATTTATTTGTTAAAATTGTTTTATTAAGTGATTTATTATTTTTGTTGATGCTTTTATATTTTTAATTTTTTTTTCAGTGTTGCTTGGGCCTTGTATGTGTCACTTAGGTGTTTGTTTTTTGCAGCCATTTTAGTACTGAGGGCATTTAAAAATGGTGCACAATAGGGATGTAGGCAAGATATGTTAATATTTTGCATGGCAACATGTACTTTTACATAGTGTATTTTTGGAGGTTTTTTAATTGGATTTTATAATTTTTAAAGTTAAGTTTTTAATATTTTGGGAGCTTAGGAGAATAATGTATAATTGCATTTCATTAAGTGTTTATGTATATAATTATATTGATAACATCTATTAAAATTTTTTTGTGGATAGCATACTTTAGTCTAGTAACAAGTGTTTATTTTTATTAGTTGGACTGTTTTTGTGAAGTAGTAGCTAAAACTGGCTTTCTTATAAATTACTTTGGGTCATTTTTACAGTGTAAAAGCGTGTTACTTTTTTAAGATTTATTTTGTGTAAATAAATTATTGGGAATGGCTTTTTTGGTGGGGGGTATTTATTTTGGCAACATTCATTGTGAATTACTTTTGAAAATTACAGAAAGCTATTATTTTAAGCTTAAAGAGTTTTTTAGGCAGGTGATAGTGGGTAGTGATACTATTTTGCAACATTTGTTTAAGAATGTACTGTTTTTAAAATTTATATAGGACAGCAAACATATGAAGTGAAACTATAATAGCAAGAACACTATTTTTTATATTGTCAAGTTCCAAGGTGCAGCCGTATTAGTCTAGTTCAGCAAAAGAAGCAAGGAATCCTGTGGTACTTAAAGACTAACAGTATTATGTAAGCTGATAATATCCCAGATTGACTTTCAGATCCCAGGTTGAGCTTGTGGCACTTAGATGACATTAGAAAAGAGATTTTTTACTGAGAGAATTGATATAAAATTCACCGTGACAAATAAGCATGGAGCTTGACAAGAGCATTTTTCCTAAGTAACATCAGAACCAGGTTTTAGGAAAATCCTATTAATTTTATTTTATGTTAATACCTGAATTGTACTAGGCACTGGTGAGACCCCAAGTAAGAAACAGTCAGCTCTCTGGAGGGTTTACAATATAAATAGACAAGAGAAGTACAGGACAAGAGAAGCAGATTTTGTCTCCCTCAGGGAACTGATGGGCAGGATCCC
>ML682312.1:71977-119238 GCA_007922195.1 Podocnemis expansa
ATGATCAAAGGGCTGGAGCACAAGCCCTATGAAGAAAGACTGAAGGATCTAGGCTTATTTAGCCTGCAGAAGAGAAGACTGAGGGGGGATTTGATTGCAACCTTCAACTACTTGAAGGGTTGCTCCAAGGAGGATGGAGCTCGACTGTTCTCGGTAGTAACAGAGAGCAGAACGAGAAGCAATGGTTTCAAGTTACAGCTGGGGCAGTCCAGGCTGGATATTAGGAGAAACTTCCTTACTAGGCGAGTGGTGAAGCATTGGAATAAGCTGCCTAGGGAGGTGGTGGAATCTCCATCTCTGGAGGTGTTCAAGGCCCAGCTGGACAAAACCCTGACTGGGATGATCTAATGGGAGTGGTCCTGCTTTTTTTGGCAGGGGGTTGGACTAGATGACCTCGTGGGGTCCCTTCCAACCCTATGATTCTATGATACCAATATCCTCATTTTACATCTGGGAAACTGAGGTTCAGAGAGAGAAATTGACTTGTCCTTGGTCACCTAGAGTATTTGTGGCAAAACCAGATCTTGAAGCCAAATCTGAATTGTGGTCTAGTGCTTTAGCCATTCTGATTTTTTCTCTACCAAGAGGTGTTACTCCTTTTATGCAATAACGAGCTTGCTTTGTTGTACTGGAAAGAAAAAAGCATATCTATTGGAAATTATTTTTATTACAACTGTTATCGCTTATTAAATATCTCAGTCATGTTTGTATTAAACTTTATTTTCTCCCACTGTCATCACTTATCCGCCTGGCTTCAATCTTGCATATGCCTTCTCTTTACAGATTTAACCACGCACACCAACACCCACACCCACGCCCACGTTAGCCCCACTCACATACCACAGGATATTGCACTCCTGGGGTACTTGAACCATCCAAGCATCCACTGAGCTAAATATGCACCATCACAGCTTCCTAACTGATGTAAGAAGACAATTTATTCCGATTTTTTTCATTGGCGCTTATCACCTTGATGTTTGAGCACCTCTGTAGACATTAATGAAGTTAGCTTCACAATATCCTTGGAAGGTATGGGAAGTACTATGCCTATCGGTGAGAGGAAAACGCAGGCATAGAAACTATGGAATCCATTTCTACAGGGACTAAGGTCTGCTCTACAGTTAAAAATTAGATCAGCCTAATACTTTACTGTGATCTGTGAAAAAATTTCAGACTCTGAGCACTGAGTTAGGCTGACCTAACTCCCACTGCAGATGCTGCCATGTCAATCAAAGAATTCCTCTGTTGACCTATCTATTGCCTCTTAGGGAGGTGAATTATCACCATGAATGGAAAAAAAACCCTTCCATTAATGTGGAAGCATGTACACTACAGTTTGTTATGTACGTACCTTAAGTCAACAAACATCACTTCTTTGAAACCCAAATGTAAAGCACAATTCTTTTGCCTGCCTGCCCTGAACAAATAACACATCAGCTTACACACAAAAACATGCACATTTCCTCCCAATGAGAAGAATGGAGAAGAAACCACAAATGATGAACACTAGTTGAATTTGTCATAGGAAGGTGCTCAGGTACCACAGTGATGGCATATTACAACAACCAGAATAGAATAGAATACTGAGGACAATGACCAACTTTTAAAAATAAAATCCACTGATCTTGGGTGCTTCAAGTTTCAGGTGCCCAGCACGAAACACACAGACCTGATTTTCAGAAGTGCTGAACATCTGCAGCTCATTCCCACTGAGCAGCTGCCACTGTCATGCTCAACACCACTGGAAATGAGGCCCACAGAGTCTGAAGCTGTGCATGCAAAAATGGAGGCAACGGGCTGCTTTTGAAAAGTTGGGCTTGAGTGTCTTGCCAAAGGTCGCTGAGGGAAAGGAAGCCAGACGTCCTCCTTCTCTTCACCCCATGTGTGACAAAGAATGTGTAATTAGGTGCCCCATCTCATGTCTCTGGCAGTATGGGAAAAGCCTTTACATCTGTACATAGTAACGCAGAAATGATTCCCAGTGCAGGATTGTCTTAGGTTATTTTTTTCTTCTCATCTGTCAGTTTCTCCATCCACCAAATCCCGCCTCTGTCTGCAGGGCAAGAAAATGAATCACTTAACGACTGATAAAGCTTGAGAACTGCAAATCCAGCATTTGCCTGATTTGGCTCTCATGTGCCTCCCCTCCCCTCCTTGAGTGTGGAGAAGATGTGATTAGATTACTGCTCAGCCTGGTGCCAAAGTTAAGGATTGGCTTACCTTGAGGAGGGAGGCTAAAGTCGCCGAGCAGTATGTAAGTCATAGTCACTGTCGGACGAGTTGTCTGGTGGGTTGGAAGACCTTAGTGCCCCTTCCAGAGCTGTAAAAGGAAGAAACCACCACTCTACTATACAGCTGGAAAGCCAGGTGCTAATGACCCTTGTGAAGAGCCTCAGAGGTGTAGGAGTGACTATGAGGTCCTCCATTCCCAGTACCTCTTCTAAGGCATCCTAAAACCATAAAAGGTGACAACTACATTAATACTTTATAGTCAGCTATCACGAAAGTGGTTATCTTCCCTCATTGACAGATGGGGAAACTGAGGCACACGGAGAGGATCACTGATCTGCCTGAAGCTACACAGAAAGTCAATGGAAGAACTCCTAGATAAGGATTCATTTTCTGTTCTGGGGAACATTCTAGTCCTGCTCTGCAAAGCAGGCCTGACTGTCTCCATTCCCTGCTGCTTCCTTTGCACCATATCCAGTCATGGTACACCATGATGTCTCTTACCTGGATAAGTAGAAAGGTAAGAGTTCTTCTTAGGGGTCTGAGAATAGTCATTGTCCTCGCCATGCGCAGCTTGACCTTCCTGCCGGGGCCTGAGAGTGACAGCGCTATTGCGATGGAAGGAAACTAGATGGCAGCACAATGGAGAGTTATTAATTACTGCCTCATTAAGGTAAGATCATAGCAATTTCAGAGTCATCTACTCTAGCCCTTCATGCAGAGACAGGGTCTGGCGTTCCTAGACCATCCCTGCTCCCACTGCTTGTGAGTGGCAGAACTGTCCTATTGTTTACCCAAGACACTGAGTCTTTTCTGAACATTTTCCCCTGAAGCTGTGGTTGAAACTCCTCACCCTCGTATGCCAACCACCGGCAGCACTGCCTGAACCCAAACAGGCCAGTGTTTGTGATTCAGCAGGGGCTGAGTAAGAATTGAACCAGCACTGGAAGGTGGGGGAAGAGTCACTGGAATTGGTGTTTGTGACTCAAATTTCCCATGTGAGTCACTAATGAGCTGTTGAGTCAGCACCAACCCAGGGGAGTTACACATGATGCTAATTATGGTCCTGCCGGAAGTGATCGGCAGGGGGCATTTTTCTACCCAAGCAAGGCTGAAATGTGGCCATTAGTCTCATGGTGAGGGGATGTTATGTTGCACGAAGTGCTGCTTCTTGGCTCCGGTATAAGGTCCCAGCCCTGGCCACTTGTCGTTCTTAAACTCTCCATGCCTTTTAAGATGGGTGCTCACGTTCTCCCTGTCTAAAACTTCCAGCAACCTCAATGAGAGAGATTATCATTCTCCATGCCTCCTTAAATCTGATGTACAATGCTGCTGCATTCCACCCCAGACATGGCTGCATTTCAGAGGTGGACATGCAATATTTGCCTGTCCAGCAATGTTTCCTCTAATTTTTCATAGGCTATGTGTGCAAAAAATTTCTTTTGTGCAAATTTTTGGAGCCAGTATCCAAATTTGTGCGCACTCCAGTGTGTGTGGTCAAACTTGTGAGTGCAATGAAGTGAGTATGATGCAAATAATATCTAAATTTTATTTTGATCTGGTGATGGAAATGATTCTATAAATTACAAAATCTTATTTGAAACCACCTTCTTAAAGTAGCATAAAAATATTAGCACTGTTGAATTTTTTTTGTGCATGCTTTATTTTGTTGTGTGCATGGGTTTCACAGCCTATGTGCATGCGCACATGCA
This sequence comes from Podocnemis expansa, assembly GCA_007922195.1. Taxonomy (NCBI): domain Eukaryota; kingdom Metazoa; phylum Chordata; order Testudines; family Podocnemididae; genus Podocnemis; species Podocnemis expansa. The sequence continues at coordinate 75,919 of ML682312.1, forward strand.
CACAGCTTAGAGGGAACATAGATGTCCGGTACTGGTTCTAGGATACTGGTAACATCTTAAAGACTTGGATAGGATCTTTTGCAATGGAGGTCTGTCATACATGATGTTTCCTGAGGCCTTGGCCTTATTCTGTGCTTCAGAGACATCTTGTGCCCACCTTCAAAGTGTCTGAGAAAGTGGGATTTTCTCCCACGAAAGCTCATCCGACAAATAAATTTGTTAGTCTTTAAAAGTGCCAGAGGACTCCTTGTTTGTTTGCTGAATTTAACTAACACAGCTACCCCTTTGGCTCTTGTATCTGGACTGTTTACTAGCCCTGTGATCATTCAGACAATCTGATTGAAGGTGGTGAACTGGTGGGGCCAAACGGAAACCTCAGCTCCTGCAGTGGTTGTTGGCTGTAAACCACTCAGCACGCAGGCTGAACAATAGCCATCTGTTAGAGAGCTGTGGAGGCCAGGGGGCCTGTGTGCCTGAGATCAAACTGACCGCAGCAGTTCATCAGATGCTTCAGAGGAAGCTGAAGAGATGAGAGTGTTAGGTGTGACCTGTGCTGGAGACCTGTTTGTGTCTCGTGTTGGCTCCTTACCATTTTGCTGTAACCCAGTTGGGCCTATCCACTGGCGCTGCTTCTTCTTGGAGTCTGCATGGATCGAAAGATGGGGAGGGTGACGTTAGATGAACTCAGGGCACTCTGCCATGTTATACCCATCACAGAAACACAGGCATTAGGAGCTGGAGAGTCCCATTAGATCAGCTTGTCCCAGGATTTTCCCTACAGTGTATTTTCTAGCGCTGTGTCCATTTGATGTCACACAGCTCCAGCAATGGGGATTCCCTTGGAGCGTACTCCCCAGCCTGACTGATCTCACTGTCAGGAGCAGAGTTTTCTGGGTGTTCTGCCTTAATTTCCCTTTTGTCTCCCAACCCCATGAGCCACATCAAATAACCCTTTTGCTTCTTGGCCAGACACCTCAGATGCTCAAAATCGTTTGACTAACACAGGGCCTGGCTGTTCTTTCATGTCATTTCTATGTTTAAGCCTGTCAGCAGTGTTTGTGGCACTTATGCAGAATAGGAAAAGAACAGCTACAACCCCTTCTGACTCTCGATCCCATTTTCCAAAAACTGCTATACAAGGTCAACAGGAGAAACATTCTCCTGAATCTGCAAAGGAGAGAAAGTATAAAGCTTCTCTTGTTTAAGAGCAATACATTAGCCGGTGTAGCTCCAACATATCACCACTCCAGGGTCAAGAGGTCAAAAGAAGGAGAAGACATGGGAAGACAAAGGTGCAGAGCAGGAAGGGAGAGAGAGAGACAAGGAGAAAGAGATGTAGAGAAGATGGAGAATAGACTTAGGGGCTAGAGGCATAGTGACACCAGCTGCATGAATGATATGAGAATTGGCCTACGGGCTTGGAAGTGAAAGACTGAGGGGGGGCAGGCATACTGTGTTATAAGAAAATAGGATCCGTGGTGTCCCTCTGACAGCAAGAATTTGTCACCTACATTTCTTCTGTAGTTTCTTGTAGGCAGGAGGGCCACAGATAACAATGAAGATGCCAAGGAGGATCAGAGCCAGGAGGATGCTCACAATGGTTCCAGCTCCCACCCCGGCTGAAGGTGGCTTGAATTTCTGGCCTAGGAAAAGAAGCAACAATTACTAACTAAGTCCTTTCTTTTCCAGAGAAATGCCAGTGCTTAGGACAGGTTTGACACTGTAACCAGCCGCTCCTTAGCCACAGGAGAATAGCGCTCCATCTTAAACTCCACCCCACACCCAAAGACACAAATACAACCCAAAATCCCCATGCCACACTGTTCGCAAGCTCCCAACCTATATTGCAAACCTCAACTCACATCTTCTACCCACAACCACCACCACCTCCTACCCAGTTTCCAACTTGAGCAATCTGCAAACGTTGATTGTAGATGAGGCAAATTTTTCTTACTCCCCATTTCCTTGGTGGATTATCCACAGGTGGGCTTTTGTTCTCTTTGAGTGGCTGTTCTACATAAGAGATTTATGAGTCTGCTATTGCCAGGCTAATGGCATTAATTCTTTAGCTTAAGAGTAGCAGCTCATGTGAGATTCCTGTGGATGATGTTGCCAAGGGGTCATCACCGACCTCTTCCCTGATGTAAAGTGGTCCCATACCGTGAGGGATATGCATTGCTCTAAAATACAAGAGAACCTGTTGTCTTACACTGAATTCTGGTTTTGAGGCAAGACAGTCTTGTGAAAGTTGAGCACAGTTGGAGGTGCTGTTCATTGCAAGATACTCCCATTGTTTTGGTATCCTCAAGACGCTGGGCACTCGAGAGATTCCCACACTGCAGTTCTTGGCACATCTGCTCCCCTCTAGACTTCCGGAGATTGGAATCACACAGGACTTCCCAGTTCCCATTATGGAATACCTCCAGGACTCCTTCGCAGGGACTATGGCTGTCCCCAAGCCTTCGCATTAGACTGGGCTGGGAACCTAGGGAAGAGACAATCAAGAATTGGTAAGGACCCCATGCTGAACTGATGTCTGAATGGTCCAGCTGCCTACAGCCATAACCTGCCACTTTAGAAGACCTGGATTCTATTCCCATCTCTGCCGCTACTCTGCTGGGTGATCATAGACATGATACACCACTGCTGTGCCCCTTCCCACCCTTCATCTTTTCCAGTGAGAATGGAAGCTCTTGTGGGTTGGAGCTCTCTCTCATGATGTCTATACACTGCCTCGTACAATGGGACCCTCATCTCAAAAGTGGCCTTTAGATGCTGCTATTATATGAATAATTTATAACACCAGGCTGACTGATGGGGTTCTTGTGTGTTTGATCCCTAATGCTGGTAGTTAATAATGTTTTGCATGGTGTACATAGCCATGAAAACCATCCCATTCACTGCTGTGCTACACATCCTGTGATACAAACTGACTTTAGACTGCACTGAATTCTTACCCATTCCCATGATGTCATGGTCTGCTGGGAGACCCCAGGTTAAAGTGTCAGGAACTCTGAGCTCTAATCCTGACTTATTCTGTGATATGAAGCAAGTCTCTGTGCCTCAGTTTCCCTTGCTGTAAAATGATAAGCAGGATTCACAGGGAAATTATAAGAGTTAATAATTAGTATGTGAACAGTGTTTGGAAATACTCCTCTACTAGCTGCTAGAGAAGTACAGTGTATTAATAAAGAAGTATTGTACCATACTATATAGGATATTAATTGCAACATAATAATATCATACAACTTTGCATTGCAGTGGTTTCTATTTGTGGTACTGTGTTTCTATAGCATTGCGTCATATGTCATTGGACTGCCATGTGCAAAATTTATATTGTATTTGCATTGTACTGCATTTAGGTTATAGTATTGCATTTTAGCATTGAATTGGCTTGCATTGTTCCTGACCCAAGAGTATGAAAGGGTGGTGGTGGTGGTTGTTACCAGAAATAAAATCAGTAATAATCTTACTGTCAGTTGGTGTTTCTGAACCTACTGCAGAGGATGATGTGCGGGAAAGTGATGGCAATTTTGACACTCTCAGATTTGCAGACTAGGGGATGAGTAAGGGAAATATAAGCTGAGGGTCAGAATTTCTGGCAGTTACCAGCTGTAGAAGCCAGCGATAGGTGTGGGGAGAGAGAGAGACGGGGATATTTTTGAGAGCTTCCCTCAGCCATTCTAGAAGCCTTTCACTACATCTTACTCTAGAGTCATGGCCATGCAAATTGGCAGTGGAGTGGAGTCCCTTCTGTCCACTTTGTGCACTAACTGGGCTGTTGGGATGATGGACTAGCCTCTTTAGAGTGCTCAGGAGTAAAGGTTTAACATGGCAGGAGAGGAAAACTAAAAGGAACTTGACTTGGCTGTTCTAAGATGGTCTCACCCACCAGAGCAAATGACAGAGGCTGGGACTTTGTCCTGAGAGTTCCTGGTTCTGCTGAAACAGGCTGGGATAGAGTCATCATCACATGATGCCACCATCTCCCAACGGACAGGCAGATGCTGCTTTTTATCTTTAATGAAGAAAGGTGGCTTTTTCTGGTCTTTCATCTCTAGAGCATCACCACAGCCCAACTTCCGGCAAACCCAGTTGGCCAGCTTATTTTCATTTTCTGGACTTGACTGGACCATTCCCCACCGTCCTCCCATGTACAGTTCCACATTCCCTGAGCAGCTGAATTTCCCATCTACCAGCCGCAACTGGGGAGGGCCTGGAAGAAGGAGAAAGAGAAGAGGATTGTTACAGACAGTGACACGATCTCTGCATAACTTACCAACATTGCTTGCGATAAAGGTCCCGGGATGCATTTCTGCTGCTACTTTTGATTATATTAACCATTGGAATAATTTGGTGTTTTCTCTCCCTATCCACATAATGAGCATGCACCCAATCAAGTAGACCTCAGCAGTGGTGTGCTGTGGGAGACTGTTAGAAGACAGCCCAAGCCTAGTTCAGAAAGTGAAACCCCCGTGGAACCTGCATAGGAAACATCTCTCTCCCTACTACCTACCTTATTCCAGCTTCTCAGCTGTACCTCACACAAAGGGAATAACTGTTGGGGGTGTTCTGCTCAGCCATAGGGGGCTGCTCTAACCCTGTGGGTAGTTCAGTTCCAGTGAGAGTTTTCATCAATAGCTGAAATTAAATCACTCAAATGTCCATTAAATAGACAATCTATCTAATCACCATCAGATTCCTCTATCTAATAATTACAGTACCATAGGATTTGCTTCATCCTCTGCTAGACCATGATAGACCATTTTGTCTCCTCTCTTACCAGCTGCCATACTAGACTGGACCATTTACAGCTGTCCACCTACCCCAGTATTCTAGTTCCAGTAGTGACCTGTACCTGATGCTTCAGAGGAAGATTGTAAACCTTCAGAATCCATCTGGCCCAATTCAAAGTGTTATTGGCTGGGGTGGGGAAGGGGAGTTATGCCCCAGCTCCAGGGGGATCTGTTTATGCCCCTGAAGCATAAGATACAACTACCACATTTTGCTGGCTTCCCTAAAGATGTTATTAGCCATCATAAGATCATCTGGCCCTCTTAAAACCTAAACAAAGATGGCATCCTCCAGCAGTGAGTTCCACAGGCTGATGTCTCTCTCTGCAGAGAAGCGATTGCTTTGATTTCTTTATGTTCAGTTCCTCAAGGGACCCCTTTGATATTTTGCATCATTTCTCCTAACAATCACTGTTAACTGTGGTAATGCACAACCATTTTTATCTGTAGAGTGAATGTGCATCTGAATGGATTTGGTGAACCTGGGTGTGTGGCATTTCCTTACCAGTGGGTTCTGGTGTGGTTGTTGTTGGTGGTATAGTGGAGGTTTTTTCTGGTTCTGAAATGATAAGAATGCCCAAAATGTATTATTAGCAGGGAGCAGACCCAAACCCAGAGAAAAGTTCTAAGTGAGGCAGTCAGGATGGGTCTTATGCTCACAGTATACACAGAGAAATTAAAGAAAAAACATAAATTTCCTCGCTGAAAGGTGGGAGAGTAACTCTACTTTATTTTTTAGAATTCAGAACAATAGCACACAAGAACAGAAAAACAGAGAGAGAAAAAGCAGGCTGTTCCCTATAGCAAAGAGCCACAATTCACCTGCCTTACTTTAAGCTGGCTCTTTCCTGCCTGATTCTGATCACGAGCAAGACTAAGAACATCTGCTCCCTTGCTCTTAGTGATAGCTTGTAATTCTTACACAGTCGTCAGTACAGCACAAAGGAGAAGATGAGACCTACCTTTGCAAACTATGGTCATATAGTCTGTGCAGTTGGATTTGTTCCAGGAACAGCTTTTCAGGTCAGTCGTGGAATCCAACCTGCAGCTCAGTCTGTCCAACTCCACCCCTCTCATGGGTTTCTGTCTTGCATCTGGGAAGTATGGTTTGAGGTCCATATTGGATGGGGAACCACAACCCAGATGTTTACAGATGATTTCTTTGTCATGCTGGATCCAGCTATAGCGACAAACTCTCATCCAGTTGCCTGTATAGTTAACCTCTAGCTGGCCCAAACATCTGTAGCTAGAGTCCGCAAGTCTCATGCTCCACACTGCTGAGAAAGTAAAATAGTGCCTTAGAGCAGTGGTTTTCAAACTTAGGGTTGGGACCCAGTACTGGGTCATGGTCCCTCAGGTACTGGGTCACAAAACACCCTGCTGCCCCCACCAAAAGACTGGAATGCATTGCTCAAAGATGTGACTGATGGGTCACAGGCATAAATGATTTTTTTTTCAACTGGTTCCTGAGAAAAAAAGTTTGAAAACCACTGCCTTAAAGAGAAGAACAGCGTTTAAAAAATTTCTCTGTTCCCTCATGTGTCTCTCCCTCTCCTTGGCTTTTTCTTCTCTGCCACAAAAAAAAAAAAAAAGGTGTTTTCCCAGCAGGATAACTGATATGTGTTAGCTCCCCTGCTGTATGATCCCAATGGAGACAGGGCACTGTAGTTTTTAAATATGCAGGATGGGTTGTGAGCAACCAGGGGACAGAGTGCTGAAAGAAGCTGAGCCAAAAATTTGCTTTGAAGTGAAACCAAGTTTTTTTTTTCTTTCTTGATGAAACAAAGCAACAACAAATCTTTTCAGGTCAACCGAAACAATTTGTTTGACCACAAATGACATTTGTTTCAGTTTTTGTTTCATTTCAGATTAAACTGAATGTTTCATTTAGTCTCAAATGAATTTCTCTTTATTTTTGGGTGTCTTGAAATGAAACGAGTTGGGGTACGTACTATCTTTATTACAAAAGCTTATGTGCAAATAAATGTTAGTCTTTAAGATGTCACAGGACTCCTCATTTGTTTTACTGAAACAGACTAAGAGGACTATCTATCTAGAGCTTATCTTTTATTGGACCATCTTCTGTTGATGAGAGAGGCAACATTTCAAGCTGACCTAGAGCTTCAAACTTGAAGAAGAGCACTGGGTCAGCTCAAACCCTTGTCTCTTTCATCAACACAAGTTGATTCATTCTAAAGATCTAACCTCACCCCACCTCATCTCTCTAAATGCCTGGGACCTTCATGTTTACAACAACAGTGCAAACAATTTGAAATGAAATGTCATTTTGAAATGGCTAAAATGGGCTGTTTTGAGCTTTCTAAAAAAGAGTCCCACTTCTTTCAGCCGACATTATTTGCCGAAGTTGATCCAATTTTGTCAGTAGTCTTGGTGCTCCCCAAAAATGCACTTTTCTGCAAATTTACTGAATTTCACCCCAAATAATTAAATATGCACTCACTAAGCCCTAGTGCTGATCTTGTCCAGCTGCCTTATCTCCACCAGCATTTTACAATAGCATAGTGTGTGCATCTTAATTATCCCCCTGTAACCCACACCACACACCTTTTCACAGTGAAGTCAGCCTTCAAGTCATTGTCTTCCATTAGTTATTTTTGCTCCTGTGCTGCCTGAAATGTCAGCAGCTGTTTCATGAAGCAGAGCAGGAAGGAAATGGTGCTTTTTTCTTTGTGTGTCTCTATAGGTGTGTAGCAGTGTGTGCATACACTGGTACATGCTAGTGTGCATGGGGAGACACCAAGTCTATCTAGCAGGGCTATACTAGAGAAATGTTGCTGATGCTGTTTGGCATAGAAAGACTCAACTGCTGATGGATCTTATCAATTTCCAAAGGGAAAGCCGTTTTAGTCTAGTCCAGCAAAAAAAAAACGAGTCGTGTGGCACTTTAAGACTAACAGATTTATATTATATTATATTATATTATATTATATTATATTATATTATATTATATTATATATGATGGATCTTAAGCACTAAGTTGATTAGCCGTGGGCTAATCAGCATTAAAACACATGATGCTAAAACTCTGGAGCTCTTAGCAGTATGTCTGCGTTAGGGCTCCCAACACTGCTAATTTTTCAGTTAAGCTGTTTTCAATGCTGTGAATTTTTTGTAAAACTTCCCTTCTGTAGCTCAGGCTTCTGTGCACTGGAGGTAATGAGGGGAATATATAGTAATCAGAGCCCAGACTCCTTGATTAAATCCCCCCACAAAGATTTCTCAGGGTCTGGGAGTGCCAGGGCTATGAGGGGGGGAGGTGTGTTTGGTCGGCTAACCCTTGCTCTAAGGACATCCGAGGGAGGTGTACACAACCAGCTGTAAACTCAGCGTAAGTCATGCTCATGATGCCGCAGAACACTAAGCTGGTTATATTGACGACAAGCTAAGTAACTGATGGCAGCCTAATTGGATTTTATTTGATATCCAAGATCAATATGGCTTGAAAGAGGCTTTAACAGACGCACTGACCTGCAGGGCTCTTGCCTTCCATACAGTGGCAGGAGGTCACTGCAAAGAGAAGAAATTGTTAAGAGAAATGAGGTGGGCAACCACATGACTTCAGATCAAACCCATTGCCCATTAGAAACCAGGCAGTTAATGCTGCACCATTCTCCTTGGCACCTAGATCTAAGCTGTGCTCATGTGCTGAGGGACATTTCCTTCTAGGAGTGACAACTCTGCAACATTTTTGAAGGAGCCTTTGCTATCCTTTGATAAAACCATCACATCGCAAACTTTACGCTCTCCCAACAGAGCTAACCACAGGCTATCAGGCTTCAGAAATGGAAAAGATTCCTTAGGGCGCAATGCAGCCTGGACAGAATTGTTCCCTATTTCAAGCCCATTTTCATGTCCTAGGCCATAGGATTGCTGCTTCTTTTGTGTTGGGGGCCTTTTCTTAACCACTGTTTGATTATTATTTATATTACAAAAGCACATGAGAGATTGGGGCACTGGGGGGCAAGGTACAAACACATAGTGAAAGACAGAGACCTTACAGTTTAGACAGGCGCTGGGTGGGCAGAGCCGTCCTTAGGGTAGGGCGAGAGGGGCAGGCGCCCAGGGCTCTGCACTTTGGGGGACCCCGTGAGGCTGCACCGCTGCCCCTCCCTCCATGCCAGGGACTGCGTAAGCTAGCCAAAAGTAGCAGCCCAGTTCACTCTACCGTGGGGCCAGAGGAGTGGCTTGGTGTGAAAGTTGCTTAAGGCAGTAGATCATTGCAACAAAGGTGAGTCGTTAGGATTAACAATGAGGTGCTAATTGTTGTTCAAACAACATCTATGCCTCCTCTGAGTCAGTATCTCTTTGGGCTTCTCTCATTCATATGAAAAGGTCACTGGCAAGCAACCTGTGTGTTTTTTTTACCAATAGACCCAATGAAGAAAAGAAAAAAACTGAACACAACTTTATTCCACCATTTGTGGAGTTATTTTTGCAAATTAGGACTTGCCTCTTTTTTCAGTGGGTTGAGAATTCCCTTGCTTGCAATAAAAGTTAGCTTGTAGAATTTAATAAAAATGCCAGAGGTTTTTTTGACTGACAATTAAAAAGAGAAGAGAAAAGCAAACGGTTCGACTAGGAGCCTATGTTAGAAAGTATGGTAGTTTTTCTACAATTAGAAAGCCTAAGTAGCAAAATAAAATCCAATTCAGGGATGGACCTGCTGGAAGGACAAGTATAACAAGGTCCTAATCTGAAGGGAGGAGTGGATAACTCCATTGTGTTGCTGCCTTATGCATGCTGCCAGAGTCACCAGACCAAAGAGAGAGGGCTAGCACCGTTCCAATCGTAATACTGTGGACAATTGTGTATTCATGAAAACTCATGCAGACTCAGGGAGCAGAGGTGAAAGGGGAACCCAGAGGGGCTGCTTCAGTTCCTGGGATTTGGCAGAGGAGAAGGGAGCAGGACCTGGAGGGACTTGCACAGTCTCAGCAGCAGACAGGATCTTCCAGGACCTTTCTTTCCAGCCTGACATCGGCTCTATTCTCCTTCCTCTATCTCAGCACTTCCATCTCATTTCTCCACCCTGTCAACCCCCACTCCCATTTGCAAGGAGCTCCCACACACACAATCCAGGCTACTACGTGCTATTTTAGAGACTTGACATGCTTCCTGATTTGAGACAGGAGTATGGCATGTTGGATCACCCTCTGCATGTTCCATATAGATGATCTCATATTAGATGTGTAGATTTCAGAGATGCAATAGAAGCCTCAAAAGAAAGGATGAAAGCCATGAGGGATTGCCACCAACCCCTTCCCCCCGCCCCCCAGCCACGATCACTGTTCAATTTTCTGGCGGTGGCCACTTTTTTTCAGTGGAGGGTTGCTGCATGGCAGAGAAGTCCGGAGCTAGGCCCCAAAGAAAAGAGTTTGACAACCACTGGCTTAGGGGGCGGCTGAGAGATCAGACCCTGCACTCCTGTTCTGCTGCCTTCGGCCGGCTTGCTTGGTCCCTGGCATGGGATGGCCAGCCCAGGGGTCTGACCCTCCCCTGGGCTGGTCAGCCTCACCCCCCCCCGTGCCCAGGGCAGGTGAGTAGGGGCCCCAGAGAGGGTGATTTGCCCAGGGCCCCGCACCCACCTAGGGATGGCCCTGTGGGTGGGAGAAGAAACGGAGGCATGAGAGGGAAAGGACATACCTAAGATCACGCAGCAGGTCAGAGCTGAGAATAGAAGCCAAGTGAGACACAGGGACTCCTTGATGCCCACTGGCAGATGGCACAGGGATGCATAAGGGTTCCAGGAATCCCCTGGGTATACATAATAGTTCATCAAAGTGCATCATGTAGGGCTGTGTTGAAAGCTTGTGTCAGTCATGCTGATCGGCATCATCACTGTTTGTGGGGACAGTAGGTAAAGAGTGATACATACAGCCTGAAATAGGCTCTTCATGTCTGGGAGTTGGGGCTGGTCACCAAAAAGTGATGAACAACCTTCTTTCCAGCAGAAGACACTTATGTGCCTTCTGGCTATATGTAAATTGCGTATTGGTTGCTTTACAATGAATTTTAAAAGGGATAGCCGTGCTAGTCTAGTCCAGTGAAAAAACAACAAGGAGTTGTGTGGCACTTTAAGACTAACAGATTTATTTTTTGCATGAGCTTTCATGGAAGAAGATCCCACTTCCTTCGGGATCTTCTCCCACGAAAGCTCATGCAAAAAATAAATCTGTTAGTCTTAAAGTGCCACAAAACTCCTTGTTGTTTTTTACAATGAATGTCTGTATACAATCTGAGCCAAATGCTAATCAAGAGAGAGCAAAGTCTCCAGGGGAGATTCTAGACAGGATATAAGAAGCTGGAGGTGCCCTGTTTATAAGTGAAAACACTGGATCATTGACACTCTCTCTGGGGTACAGAGATACATCCAGGTCTCCATCACCTAGGGAACAAGTGGCCAGTACTCTTGTCTTATAAATGGATGTTCACAGCCAGCCTCTTCTTAGGTGCTGGGAGAAAGATTTAGGAGTGATGAATTTCATGAGCCAGAAAAATGTTTTTTTAGTTAAGTCTAGGCTTTTTGAATTCTGTAAGTGTTCAAGCCCTCCAGGGAGACGCTCACAGGACTCGGGAGGGGTGATGATGGCGGATTATGTCTATTGCTAACCTGCAGTAGGACAGTGGGACTGTGCAGACTGAGTGGACAGGGCTCATGTTGCTAGGGGCTGGTGAAAAGGGCTGACCCTCAGCAGCCACAGAGAACAGACCCCCCTCATGCTAAGGGCAGGTGGTGGAGAGGTGCCTTATAACCCTGGATATCCCTAGGAAGTGTCACATCAGGTCTCCTGAGTCTACATCTGGATCCTTAGCTAGTAGACCAGTGGTTCTCAAACTTTTTGCCTCAAGACCCAGTTTAAAGAATAATTTATGCCTGCGACCCAACGATTACATCTTTGAACAATATAGTCCTCTCTTTTGATGGCAACAGTGGGGGGGTGCCAAAACCCACTACCCGAGGGTCTGCAACCCAATACCATGTTCTGATCCTTGGTTTGAAAACCACTGTGTTGGACCACTCTGCCTCTCAGTGGACATTACATGTCCCCAGCCAGTGGCTGGCCTATAGAAGGTTATCAGTCTGGGGCTGCTTCTAGGGAGAGGAATCACTCCTGCAGCTCCTGTCTTTAGCGCTGAAGACCCTGAGTCATCCCAGTGGTACCATGGCTGTGACCCTAGTTTTAAAGGAGACTAGGCTCAGCTTGTTTGAAAGCATTTGAAGTGAAATGGTAACAGCTGAAGTGCCTTCAGTGAACATTGGGGGGTGGAGGTGGTGGGGGGGGGTAAAAGAAGGATGTGAGACTCCAGTAAAGTGAAGTGAATTTTCTGTCTCTCTGTGTGCCGCTGATGATGGTGGGACACTGGGTAGTCCAGGTGGTTTGGAAAAATCACAATGCAGCCCATACCACCCATGATCCTCAGGAGGGAGTGGGCATCAAAGCAAGGACATCTGCAGCAGAGGACTCAAACCTCATTGGGTTAGTACAGCCAGCAGTGGTGAGCCAACAACTCATGGAAGCTAAGGTAACAAGGAAGAGAATCGGGCTGAGGAAGAGACGTCTGACTCCAATTTAATGCAAGACGCATGCTGGAAACATTGGTCAGAGCCTCTCACCCAGGTAGATGAGCTCTGGTTTCAGGGGCTACTTAGAAGTGAAGAAAACAGGGCCAGGAAAAGAATGTTGAGTAAGAAGATATTAGTGCACTACTGAGATCAATAGGGTGAGCTCCACCAGTTGGGGATCTGGTCCACTGACTCCAAATGAGCTGTAGATGATTTACACCTACTCGGAAACTGGCTAATGGGCTCCAGTGGAGTCCTACAGATTTATAGCTGGTAGGGATCTAGTCTGTTATGTCTATATGGTCACTTGTCTGCATAAATTCTGTAACACCTTACTTTTATACCCTATTCAAAACTAGGTCTGTATTCTGCAGTGAAGGTCTGACAGTGCTGCTGTTAACACCAGGTTAACTGAAAGACTTTGAGCCCATCACGGTAGAATCTTGTCATGTATTTTTATAAGGAAATATCCCCAAGCTCCTGGCTCTTGTGTAATTTTTGTGCATGTGATTTATGATCCTCATATGATCTGGAATAATGACAAGATGTAATCAGTGGATAATCAGACAAACAGAGGAGGTATGAGGAAGGGGACAAGGTATCAAGAAAATATGAATTAACAGTATAGTACTGCTTTTTGCTCTTGAGCCTCAGCTGGTGTAAATGCACATTAATATTTAGGACAGATCACTTTGACTGGTTGAATTCACAGCTCTGAGATAGTTGCATTTCCGATTTCTGAAGGCTATGTTTTAGGGCAGGGGTCTCAAACACACAGCCCATGGGCCTCATGCAGCCCCTAAAGCTATTTCCTGCACCCCACAGTGACACATTTGTTACCAATATTTGCAATATATGTGTATGGAAAAGTTTCAGTGCTGCGGCCCTTGGGCTACCATACTAATCCTCATGTGGCCCTCTACTAGTCCTCATGGTGATTTGAGTTTGAGACCTCTGCTTTAGGGTTTTTTTGCATCTTAGCTTTTTTCTTTCCCCTCTTGACTGCTCAAGAAGGTTTTGCTGTTGATATAAAGACTCAGGGCCAGAGCCCTAGTTAATGTTAATCAAAGTTGCTTCATTTTCAGTGCAGCTACTTCCATTTACACGAACTGAGCATCAGGCCTTCAGTTTAATTAAGGTCTTGTCTTCATTTAAAAAATAAGTCAACCTAATATAGGTCAACTTACAGCCATTGCTACAGATACAGGCAGTGGCTGATGTCCACATTGCCCTGCTTTGGTCAGTGGAGTGTGTTCTCACCAGGAGCACCTCCACTGACCTAAGGGCAGTGTGGGGAGCTGAGAGCTCTGCCTCTCAGCTCCCAGCCAGGAGCCCACAGGCCTGCAGGCTCCCTGTGGACTACTCTCACTCCCTGCTGCCAGCTGAACTTCCCATCCTCTTTCCTTTCTGAAAGCTGGAGGAAGCAGCTGGGGACTTCACCCCGTTCCTTTCCCTGTGTGGAGCTGGGGGAAAACGTCCACATGAGCTTCTCTGTCCGCTGCTTTCCTTCAGAAGCAGCAGCCCTGTGGTTGACAAAGCTCTCTAGTGTAGACCAGGCCTTAATGAATGACATGCTTAGAAGCTTTGCCTGTTGGCCCAGTCATTATTCACTCCCCTTTCTGCTGGGTGATTCTCAGTTAAAGACCCAGTCACAGATATTGCTGTTGGTATTTAAACTGTGCTTGTACTCAGTCCATTCCTGATGTCATGGCACTCCACAGTGATTCTCACCCACAAGTCCAGATCAGATGTGCTCAATTTGCAAATCCACAGTGGATTTTTCTATCCACTGCCAGCACCTCAAATTCCTTGCAGGGTCTGGAAATCTAGCTTATCTCTTTCTCCCTCCTGCACCTCTGTCATAATTGGAAATAAAAAGTCCAGAGTGGACAAGCCTGCTTATGATACAAGAGGGAGAATGGATGTTTTGCTCACTATTCCACAGCTGTGCAATGCCCACAGGACTGGTGCAAGGACAATCTGCAGTGATTCAGAGACACCAGGAGGAAGGGGCCACATTTCCATCCACTTTCTCACTCATGTTTCACTTTAACATTGAATTTTTTGATTTTTTAAATAGTTGGAGCCAGAGTCTCAAATGGTTGAAATTAGCATAGCTCCATTAGAGCCAATTCCCCAACTGCTGTCAATAGGTCATAGCTCTACTATAGACAGTGGGGGTGCAGCAGCTGAAGATCTGGCCTGCGGTGTCTCTAACACAGAAAGTAAACAGGGCAAGGGGTTTGAGGCAAGGCCTCCACTTTGGGACGACTTTATAGATTCATAGATTCCAGGGCCAGAGGGACCATTGTGTCCATCTAGTCTGAGCTCCAGAGCAACACGGGCCTTGGAACAGCCCCAAACCAATTCCTGGAGAGCTGATCTGTTAGAAAAACCTCCCATCTTTGATTTAGAAGTTGTCAGTGGTGGAGAATCCTCCACGACCCTTGGTAAAGTCCAACAGCTAATCACTCTCACCATTAAAAATTGATACCTTATTTCCAGTCTGAATTTGTCTAGCTTCAACTTCCAGCTATTGGATCCTGTTCTTCTTTTCTGTGCTAGACTGAAGAGCTAAACGGAACACTTATGCAGTTGTTAAATGGCTAAGAATGTATCTGAAGTTCAAACTTCATGAAAAGTAATGGGATGCAGCTTACGTTGTTATCACTTACCTGTATCCTGTTCTAATGCAACAGCAAACATTTTCATTGTAGTTAAATAAGCCATCACACAAAAAAGAAGCCTTGTGTATTGCAAATGAAGAGCTTTAACATGGAAGTGCTGATTTTGAAGCAAGTGATTACTGTGTGTGATGACTGGAAATCAAAAGACTTTAAATGCACTTCTCACTCTCTGTCATCAAAGAAAATGCTCACAGGGGTAGTGACCCTGTCAACTTTGTTTCTGTGAGAAGAAGCTATATGTCAGACACAAGAGAAAATTCTTCGTCTCTGGTCTGTTTGGTTTCTAACAAGCCAAAACAACTGAACATGAAGATGACAATCCCTAGCGTTACTCTGTGTTGCTCCAACAGACTTTTGGAAAACTGGCTCATACATCTCTGCTACTATTTGGAATTATAGACTGTGACTCCCTTGTACATATATTTTCACCAGCTTTAATCTCTCAGTAATTCTCATCCCTTATTCTTAGCAAATAAACCTTTAATAAGTTCACTATGGCAGTGGCTACCAGCATTTTCTTTCATGTGAGATCTAGGATGCATCTGAACCTAGGATCGGTCTCTTGAGCTGGGCACAACCTGGAATATTTTGTGAGTTTTTGCTGTTCGGGGACCATTTGTCACATAGTCCAGTTTGCCTGGGCAGCAAGATAGGCTGTAGTGTTGTATAGCAGTGGTTTTCAGATTATGGGTTAGGACCCAGTACTGAGCCATGGACCCTCAGGTACTGGGCCGCAGCTTCCCCTGCTGCTGCCACCAAAAGACTGGAATGCATTGTTCAAAGATGTAATAGTTGGGTTGCAATTACTGGGTTGGTGAAATCTAATTAATGAACATACTACCAGTTTGGGGTGTCTGCCCTGCTTTTGATAGTCTGCCCTGAAATAGGGACTCACAATTGTGAGCCACTCCAGACAATGTAACACCTGTTATTAAATATTTGTTCCTTATAGGGGCACTTAGCAACTGTAATCAAGTTACCCCTTAACCCCTCCTCCTGTTAAGTGAAATAGACTGAGCTCTTTGAGTCTACCATTGTAAGGCATGATTTCTAATCCTTTAATGATTCCTAAGGCTCTTTGCTGAACCCTCCCCAACATCCTTCTTGAACTGTAGACACAAGAGCAGGATGCAGTAGTCCTGCAGCTGTCACTCAGGTGCCAGCTACAGAAATAAAAATAACTTCTCTTCTCCTATTCCAGATTTCCATGTATGTATCCCAGAATAGCATTACTCCATTGGTCACATCATCACAGGGAGAATCCTGTTCAGCTGATTACCCTGCCACAACCTCCAAATCTTTTGTGGAGTCTCTGATTCCTGAGTATAGTCCCCTCTTCTGCAAGGATTGTGCACATTCTTTGTTTCTAGGCGTACACATATACATTTAGCCATATTAAAGCACATATTTTCTGCCTGCCCCCAGCTAACTAAGTGATCCTGATTGCATTGTATCAGTGACCTGGCCTCTTCATTATTTATGCTTCCAGATTTTTTTATGTCATCCACAAACTTTATCTGTAATACTATGTTTTCTGCCAGGTCATTTATAAAAATGTTAAATAGCGTAGGGCTAAGAACTAATCCCTTTGGAATCTCACTGGAGACACACCCATTTGATGATGAGTTGTTGCGTGCAGTTACATTTTGAGACTTATCATTTGCCAGCTCTTCATCCATTTAACATGTCCTACATTAATTTTATATCTTTCTAGTTTTTTAATCAAAAAGTTGTGCAATGTCAAGTTAAATGCCTTACAAAAGTCTGTTACATCAACCCTATTACTATTATCAACCAAACTTGTAATCTCATCCAATCTCATTACGTTAGATCTGTTTTCCATAAACTTTTGTTGAATGGTATTAATTAATTATCAATGTATGAATTAACCATTAATTATCAATTTATTAATTAATTGCACTTTAATAATTCTTCAATTATATTACTTCTTTTTAATTCTTTATTAATTATGTCCTGTATCAGCCCTTCCATTATTTTGCCTGGGATCGATATCAGACTCATAGGCCTGTAATTACTTGGGTTATCCCATTTACTCTTTTTAATACTGGCACACCATTATCTTTCCCCCCATCTTCTGGAGCTTTCCCTGTATTCCATGACCTACTGAAATCAGCATTAACTGTCCAGCTAACTCCTCAGCCACCTCTTTTAAAACTCCTGACTCCAAGTTATCTGGAACTCCTGATTTAAAACTGTCC
Organism: Podocnemis expansa; assembly: GCA_007922195.1. Classification (NCBI taxonomy): domain Eukaryota; kingdom Metazoa; phylum Chordata; order Testudines; family Podocnemididae; genus Podocnemis; species Podocnemis expansa. The sequence goes on from ML682312.1 coordinate 93,203, forward strand.
AACTTTAGCAGTTTTAATCTGAAGAGCTCTGTGAATGGGACTGTTTCAATAAAGGATCACACTGATGTGATTTGTGTGTTAGATGCAATGGCCACAATTTTCAGAAGTGACTAATGATTATGAGTATCCAATTTGAGATGTCTTAAAGGAATCTGATTTTTGGATAGTACTGAGTGCTCATCCTCCTGCAATAGGATTCTTGTTCAGGTGTCTCAAGTTCATCATCTAAAAATCACTTTGGAACGTTTGGCCAACAAGTTCAGGTCCTCGCTGGGATGCTTTAAGTGAATGAAGCTCCTCCAGGGTTGAACTGCTTTGGTGTCTCATGCCAATATCAGCCTGGTTTGATTTTATGATCCTTCACCTGATATTTTGTCAATAGAATAGAAAAGAAATGGACACAAGTATAAGAATAGGAGGGATAGGAAGAAAGACTGCGTTTTTCCACAACATAGTATTGCAGGCATCTGGGGGATAGTCTTCAGCTTGGCTTCCTCATTGTAAGAATGACAGAGCTGAGGTGGGAAAAATCCAGAACAGGCAAAAATGAACTAGTTTGCACAATGCTTTGGAGACTCAGAATGCTCTGTACGTGCTTAGTAAGAATAGCAATTCTTGACTCTCATCAAGCACTTTTTTGTCTGTAGACCTCAAAGAGCTTCACAAAGGAAGGCAGTATAATTATCGCCATTTTACAGATGGGAAAACAGAAGCACAAAGCAGCAATGTACCCTGTGTCACTCAGCAGACTAGTGGTAGAACTGGGAATAGAACCTAGGTATTTTAATTGCAGCATTATTTATTATTATATAATTTTATTTATTTACTTCATAATTATCATGAATTTTAAGGGCAGGAACAATTCCTGCATCAAGCCCAGATCTTGTGGTTGAGCTAGAGTATATTTTTAAGAAGGGATCCTAGCCTTGAATTATCATTAAGGTGACTGCTGTAGCAGTTCCAGATCCCAGTCAGGGATCAAGGCCCATTGCATCTGGTTCAATATAAACACCACAAAAGCAATGGTTGCCCCAGAACATTTCCAGCCTAGGCCTCCAACATTACTTAGCCTTGTTTACACTGGAAAGTTGTACAACTTTAGCACTAGTGTAATTAAAAGGTGCCCCACCCCACTAGTATGTACATATTTATATCAGCATAATGGTGTTTACGCCATCATAGCTTATTCCATTATGAGAAGGGGAATAAAATACACTGGTATAAGATAACTTGCTACTGGTATAGCTGTGTCCATGCTGGGTAAAAAAAAAAAAAAAAAAAAAAAAATCACACTTCTAGCCAAAATAGGTAGATTAGTACAAAAACTGCCTGTAGAGCAGGCCTTTTGGCGAGGACGAATTGCTCGTTATGTATGGCTGTACAACGCCTCGCACTGAGGGGCCCTGATCCATGACACACAACCGAAGCATATATGGACAAACAGTGGGGAGGACAAAGAGACACCTCCCCCCATACCCTACCCCTCCGTTGGCTGGGACTACATTATATTAATGGAGGCTCATAGATTTCAACTCTCCCAGTGCCAGTGTTGGGTTTTATTTTATTTTTCTAAAGGGTGAGTCCAACATAGTTGTTAGATTTGCTTTCTTGCTGCTCAGGGCAATGAACAGATTTTTGTGCCAGGGCTGGCAAATATTCCTGATGGTCTATGCAAAGAGATTGCCACATTCAGGGTAGATGAGCACCAGTGGGAATAAAATTTGAGGGGAAGGGGCCTCAGGTGTATCAGATAAACTGGGACAATGTGGCAAATGGACCCAGCTCTAGGCTTACTTGGTCTTGCCACAGCACTGACTTCGATGACTTCTCAAGGTCACATCTAGCCATAAATTTCTATGATGCCATGAGCCGTCCTTTATGCCCATGACAGTGGGGATTTGACCTCAGTTTCTGGCATGGCCCTTCCAGAACCATGATGATATGTTCAGTGCCTAGATGCCATGGTGACAATGCATTCTGTAGGGGAAAGCAGCTTGCCTTCCTCACAGATATCAGGGTTTGGACGATTCAGTGCAGCAGTAGAATTTATCAGGTCCTGCATCTCCCTCCTCTCTTGCTCTGCCAGAGTACCCGCCTCTGCTTGCCTTTTTTTTTTTCCTGGTTGCTATCCAGAGTTGGCAAAGCTTGTTACAATTCTGGGATTATTATTCAGATCAAATGCCCATTGAAGTCAATGGGCTACATTGTGATGGGCACTGAGCTACTCTGGCAGAAATTTCACGCTAATAGGGTCTGAATATGGACCTAGAGAGTTGTCTCAGAGAGAGAAGAGATGGAAAAGACCTAAACGCTGACCTCTTCTCCACTCACCCCATGGTCTCCCAGCTAGAGTCACAGCAGGATTCATCACCTAGGTTGTTTGTTGTGCATTTGTTAAGTCCCAACAACACAGTGTCCCTGAAGATGTGCTTCTCACCCTAAGGCACTTACAACCTTAGACTGACCATGCAATTTAGACTCAACACATGAGTTGTCCAGGGTAGTGGTTCTCAACCTTTTGCCAGCTGCAACATTACTGAGTGGCATATTGCAATCCCAGAGGACACACCAGCCCACCTCTGCCAGGCCAAATCCAGCCATCTCCCTAGCTCGCTGTGACACACATACCATTGTGTGGGGACACAGTAATGTGTCCCAACACAATGGTTGAGATGATGGATGATGGAACAGACTGCATTCTCAGTAAGTTTGTGGATGACACCAAGCTGGGGGGACCAGTAGACACGTTGGAGGACAAGGACAGCATTCAGGGAGACCTAGATAAATTGGAGCAGTGGGCCAATAGAAATCTTATGAGCTTCAATAAGGACAAGTGTAAAATCCTGTACGTGGGACGAAAAAGCCCCATGAACCGCTACAGGATGGGAAACATTCAGCTAAGTAGCAGCAGTGTAGAAAAGGACCTGGGGGTCATGGTGGATGGGAAGCTAGATATGAGTCAGCAGTGTGCTCTTGCGGCCAAAAAGGCCAATGGCATACTGGGCTGCATCAAAAGAAGTATTACCAGCAGATCAAGGGATGTGATCATTCCCCTCTATTCTGCAATGGTAAGGCCACATCTAGAACATTGTGTTCGGTTTTGGGCTCCCCACTACAAAAAGGACAGGGACATGCTAAAGAGAGTTCAGAGGAGGGCAACCAAAATGATTAAAGGGCTGGAGCACAAGCCCTATGAGGAAAGACTGAAAGCATTAGGCTTATTTAGTCTGCAGAAGAGAAGATTGAGGGGGGATTTGATAGCAACCTTCAACTACTTGAAGGGTTTCTCTAAGGAAGATGGAGCTCAACTGTTCTCGGTAATAACAGAGGACAGAACGAGGAGCAATGGTCTCAAGTTGCGGTTAGGGAGGTCGAGGCTGGATATTAGAAAAAACTTTTTTACTAGGCGAGTGGTGAAGCCTTGGAATGAGCTGCCAAGGGAGGTGGTGGAGTCTCCATCTTTGGAGGTGTTTAAGGCCCGGCTGGAGAAAACCATGACTGGGATGGTTTAGTGGGAGTGGTCCTGCCTCTGGCAGGGGGTTGGACTAGATGACCTATGAGGTCCCTTCCAACCTTATGATTCTATGATTGGCATGGGGAATAGGAGGGCCAGTTTCCCAATAGTGCTATGGTGAATACGGTGCACCCTGGAGTAATTATATGGTAGCTTGGTTAGTGGCATGGTATTTACTCTATTTTGGTCTGAGTGTTTCTCACTGGGCTCAGGCAGCAAGGAGGAGGTGGCTCATGGCGACCAGTCACCTGCTGCTTAAGAGTCATGGTGAGACAATGCTGGAATGATTGGCTCCAAAGGTTCTCGTTCAATCCCCTTTCAGCCTTCAGGATCAGTTTAGCCAGGAGTTGCCAAAGTCTACCAACCCTGGAATAAACCTCCTGAGAAGTGAAAAACCTTGGCTATGTTTAGAAAGGGATACCAGGGAGCCTGACTGAGATACAGGAGCTGGTGGGAGAGTTTGAGGAAACTTGACCTGGTTTAGTCACCATTGTGGGATGGCAGGATTTTAGTAAGTGTTTGTCCATGCATGAAAGTTACTCTGAATTTGAGGCGGAATAGCTATTCCTGAATAGCTACACTTATAGGTAAGCCCTAAGATAGACATGCACTGAAGCTGTCTATTGATGTAAAAATCCCTTTTTCTCTTGTGCTTTGTTCCAGTTGCAGATCTGTAACTACAGTGGGGCTGACGGGGCAAAGCCCTGGGCAGCCCAAAGCGGCTCAATAGAGCCGCGCTATTAAGGGAGCGGCTTTGTGGCGTCAGCTGTAAGTGCCACTAACGGGAAGGGGCGCGTTCTGATCGGAACGCGCCCTGGGCGGCAAAACATTTCATTACAACTTTGTCCAGTTGCTAAATATCCTGGTGTTTAAGGTGGCTGTTGGTCACTATCTCTGGTCACATGTTCCTCACACTGAGTGGGGCTGTAGTCTGATAGTGGTTAGTACATGCAGGACAACATACCTTGGGGCAGGGCCAGCTCAAGGGATTGTGGCGCCTCAAGCCAAATTTTGATTTGACGCTCCCCCCATCTCATTCATGGAGGTTGAAAAAGTTTTTCCAAAGTGCATAAATCACCAGCATTTGCCTGCAGAGGGATTTAAAGTGCACTCTGCCTACGTGACTTAAGCTGCAGGTTGACTAACAGTGCCTGAGCTGCTAGGAAAGAGTTGAAGAGGCAGGAGCCAGTCTGATCTTCTAGGGGACTAGGCACCCCCAAGAACTGTCACCTAAAGCCAGGTCTGTCTCTTGCCTCACAGTAGAGCTGGCCCTGCTCAGGGGTCTCAAACATGCAGCCCGTGGACCACATGTGCCTGCCTAAAGCTATTTCCTGCAGCCCGCAACAACACTATTGTTACGGATATTTGCAATATCATAGTATGAAAAGGTTCAGTGGTGCGGCCCTCGGGCTAACGTATTAGCCCTCATGCAGCTCTGTTCTAGTCCTCATGCAGCCCTCGTGGTGATTTGCTTTTGAGACCCCTCATGTACCTGGTTCCTGGTCTAAGAATGGAAGAATCTTGAGATCCCACTCTGAGATGAGGGTGAGAGGCCTCAAACCTGTTGTAGCTGCTCACAGGAAGACACAGGTGCCACCAGCTAGCCCGCTTTGTCTTTGGGACAACAGAGCTGCTCGGGAAATGATTTTCCTGTCCTGCAACAGGGTTTGAGCTTTCATAAAAGCTCATGTGATGCACTGGGTTGAAGCTGAGATCTTTTCAATTTTTGTCCTCTAAAAAACAGAGAGCAAGAGGGCCCTCGGAATAAGCCAGAGGTTAAGGTGCTCACCCAATGTGCTAGTTTAATTCCCTGTCCTGTCTAATTCAGATAAGGGAGTTGAAACCAGCTGTCTCATCTTGCAAGGAAGTGCACAACCTATAAGGCTATTTGCTGTGCCCAGGTGGAGCTTTCTATTTCTGGCTTTGAATAGAAATTCCACCCTGGACCTGAGCGAGCACCCCAAAGAACATTTTCTTTCCTGTGAAAACATTCGGTTTGCACGACTTTGCATTTTCCAATGAAGAGCCGCTTCGCCTAAAATGGGGCTCGGCCCATCCCATTTGAAATAACTAAAGAGAAACTGAACTGCTTTCCCCTAGCTCCATTCCTCGCTTGCACCACCCTCTTTTCAGGGCTCACAAAATGACCACTTTGCCTGTTGTTATGATTCTTACTTGTACTGCAGTAGTGGCTACAGGGCCCAGCCAGGGATCAAGGCCTATGCTATTCAGTTTTAACAAACAAACGGAGAGCGAGTTTCTGCCACAGAGAGCCCATGATCTAGGATTATTCCAAGATGCCATACATGGACAAACAGACAAATGGAAGGAACAGAGGACCAGGTATCAGGCAAAGATGGAGTCCTTACATAACTGCTTTTTGCACCAGAGTCTCTGCCAGTGTAAATTTGCATAGCTCCATTGTAGTCAATGAGCCAGATCTTCGGCAGGTGTAAACTAGCGTCTCTCCATTGCAGGCAATGAGGCCAGCTCCCCAGTAGTATATTTCCATTGAAGTCAATGCCTATTTATGCCTGCTGAGGATTGGCTTCATATTGCCCTGGGATGTAGAGCCCTGCTTTATTTCAAAGAGTGCAGTACTAAATAGTGGGTTCATTTCATTTTGGAGATTCTTGCCCTTTTGATTGTCTGATGTTTTAACCATTTGCATTTGGTTTTTAGCCCTTTAATCAGCATCTGTCTCAGAATAAATCACCAAACGCACTTTGGTGCCATATGAACACATGGCAATGCTGTTGTCTTAAGCCACCAAGCACATTCCCCAACTGTGGCAGCAAACACAAAGACACAGCCAAAGTTCTTTGGGAAACAGCCGCTAGTGTAAATTGGTGGAGAGATCCCAGTTGGGTATCTGGATCATGGGTGCCAATGGAAAAAAGCTGATTTACACCAGCTAAGGATCTGGTCTTTTGACACCAGTCGTGTGATGCCAGTTTACTCTACTTTGGGATCTGGCCACTATCTAAGGTGCCTAAAAATCAACGCTTTGACATAGTGAAATCTACCACTCTACCAAGGGGCTCACTGCTTCTCTGCACCGCTTTATGAGGTCCTCATCTCTCCTACCCTGGGTCCCCTTGCTGGACACCTGATGGGGCAAGAAGCTGTGTGATAGCTGCCTGCCCTGATTGTAGACAGCAGAGTGCTCGCACACACTGGAACTCATCTGAAGATCCAGGCAGCCATGCCAAGTCCCTGAATGGAAGAGGCCAGTTTCAGTACTCACCCCACATCCCCAACAGGACCAACGGAATGAGTGCTGGCTGCTGGACTCCCATCGGGCCGGGTCTGTCCCTCCTCCACATCCTGTCTGAAGCTGTGAGCTCAGGGCTGAGTGAGCAGGCGTTTGCACCCCAGCCTGCACTGCTACCTGGCACAGGGCGGGGAGGGGGCTGGGAGGAAGAGGCTGCTTTTCCTCCGTCTGTGGTTCTCTGCGTCACGGCTCACTTTGTTGAAGCCCAGCCTGCCAGCTCCCTTGATGGAGCCTGTCAAACGCACGACAGACACCAATGCCACTCGGTAAGCTTTTGGCTCATGCCTTTTCACAGTCAGCTGCCCTAAGGTCCCACTGCGTGAATTCCCAGGGCCAGCATGTGCCATGACTATAGAGGGGGTGTCTGTGGAGCCCACACACTCTCTGAGCATCAGGGAAGGGTCCCGCATGGGAGAGCTGGGCTTCTTGGGTATGGAGCAGGGCTGAATAAATCCAGGATCAGAATCCCTCTCCTGCCTTAAGAGATGGGGGCAGCCTATTGGATCCAGCCTTGGCTTCCAATGGGGTGAGCCCCCAAGACTGAGTCAACATGGCACCTGAATCCCTCTCACACCTGAGAGACAGACGGGGTGGGACTCCTCAGAGTAGGGAATGCAGAGGGTGACCCTGAGATGGGGTTGAGGAAGGTGCCATGGATTCTATAGGAGGCTAAAGATATCCAGTAGTGCCACTGGCATGAATAGGCCAAACCCCCAATAGGTGTAAGTCAGTGTCACACTATTGGAGTCGATGGTTCCGTCCATCAAAGGGTGTAAATCACCATCGCCCCTGCTAAGGATCTGCCCTTGTTCTCAGTGGAAGAGTCATCACTGAACAGATACTGATGTGGTTGTTACGTAACGCCCAGCCCTGCCAGAAATAACCCCATCCAGTTCAATAATATCCTCCCCCTGTCCCTGAGCTGATATGTTTTTTTCTCCCTGCTATATTTACTCCCTTATCTCCGCCTGTGGTTGCCGTTTGAGGTGAGAAAGTTTTCTGCTCAGCGGCAGGAAATTTGCAGCCAAACGCTCTGTGCAGCAAAAGCCCCAGAAGGCTGCGTGAACTGCACCCTTAAGGGCTCTAAGTCAGCTCAATGCTATCTGCATGGCTGAGACACTCAGTGGGGACGGGACACAAAACCAGCACAGTTATCTGCACAGGGCCCCAGTAGCAACTGACGCACAGTGGCTGTTCAGCTTCATCTTGATGATCGCACACCAGTTCCCTCTCCTGTGCATTGCCAAAGTTCACTGCGCATTGCTCAGCTGCTCCCCTTTGGCTGACTCCAGGAACTGGCTTACCCATGGTAGTTTCAGAGAAATGGGCGCAGAAGAATTCCTGACCTTCATTAAACAAGAAGGTGAACCCTATAGGGGCTGATTGGGCAGTTCCTGGAGACATCTGGGACTCACCCAGAACTGGGATCACATGCCCATGAATTCTATTGACTGAGGCTTAATTCCAGGGCTAGGTCCTCAGCTGATGTAAATCAGCATTGACACCAACTGAGCAATGTTGATTTACTCCAGCTGGAAATCTGACCCATTGACTCCAATGAAGCTATGTCTCATCGACCCCAGCTGGGCTCTGTCCCACTGACTCCCATGGACATGCAGTTGATAGACCCCCAGATGGCATCCTGTCCTCAGTCTTGCTCCAGCAAGGCTCCTCAGGATTGAGGCTGGACTTCAGTCTCCAGGGCCAGCTGAACCCTTGGCCTCTCTGAAGACATTGTCAATAACTGGCCCAATTAGGACTTGATCGGAGTCTGTGGGGCTGATGAGGCTGTCCATAGTCTCCAGGCTGCTGCCAATGATGGCCCTGCACTGAATCCCCTGGTTAATATCATTCAGGAGCCATTAGAGTGGAACACACCCTTTTGGTACAAATCCCAGTCCCTAATTTGCACTGAATTCCCAGGGCTGCTGTTCTGACCCACATGGGCCGCTGGACTGAACCACTCTCATTTGAATTCCCCAGGGCACAGATGACCCCAGAGGCCCTCCTCTCCCTGCACTCCCAGAAGAGCACACACTGCTGTTACTTGTAGACTCTAAGATCAGAAGAGACCAATATGATCATCTTCACTGACCTCTTGCACAATGCAGGCCACCAAATATCACCCACTCACTCCTGCAATAAACCTCTAACCTATGATTGAGTTATTAAAATCTTAAAATCATTATTTAAAGACTTTAAGATACAGAAAATCCACCTGGTGAGTCATGCCCCATACTAAAGAGGAAGGTGAGAAACCCCAGAGCTCTAGCCAGTGTGCCCTGGGGGAAGATTCCCTCCTGACCCCAAATATGGTGATTGGTTAAACCAGGGGTTGGCAACCTTTGCTGGCCTCCGTGCCAGCCCTGCCCACCACACCCCCAGCAGGTGCTGGGGGCGGGCATGAAAGGGGGTGGGGCAGGCCTCCAATTCAGGGCAGGTCCCAGCCGGGGCCAGCTCTCACCCCCCCCAGCAGGTGGCTTCTGGCTCTGGGGTCGGAGCCGGAAACAGGCAGGCCGACCTGCCCCACTCCCCCTCCAGTCCTGCCCAGCAGAGGCCAGGGCCAGCAGGGTCAGGAGATGTGCACCACGGCTTCTTTGTCCTTGCTGGCCATTCTCCCCAGCAGGAAGGTGGAGCCGTGGCACATAGCTCTTGCCACTCGGCTGCGCAGCACTGTGAGGAGCTGGGCCAGCGGGGGAGCCTGAGTGGTGCTGCGTGCTGCTCAGGCTCTGCCCCCGTGCCATTTTTGGCACAGGTTCTGGGGGGTTGCCAACCCCTGGGTTAAACCCTGAGCATTTGGGCAAGTCTCACCTGCCAGTCACCCAAGAAAGAATTCTCTGTAATAACTCAGAGCCCACCTCATCCAACCTCCATTCTTAGGCCACTGGAATATCCACCACCAGTAGTTGAAACTCTGTCCATTGCCAAATTAGGCCGTACCATCATACCGTCCTCGCCAGAAATTTATCAAGCTGAGTTTTGAAGGCAGTTGTTTGAATGGAGGAGGGGGAGAATGATCAATCATCCCCTAATCAAGTCTTTTGAATTCCTTTCCAGGACATTAAGAACAGGGGTTAAAGTACACCAGAATGCACCGAACACCATTCCAGGGCCCCCCATTTTTAGGGAGCCAGTGTTCTGGGGCCCCTGAAAATAGAAAATCAAGCTGGTGCATTCTGGCAGGGCAGGCAACACTATGAGAAGAGGGGAGGCTTGCCTGCCCTGCTGTGAAGTGCCGACTGGCTGCCCTGCGCATACGCAGGCTGCGCTTGCGTTAGAAGCCTGAGAGCGCAGCCTAGAGGGAGAGTAAGGAGTGATTCTCCACTGCCCCTGCCCTGGCACTCAGGGGTCCGCATGCTGCTGGAGGTGAGCGAAAGTGGCGTGGGGGTCTGGCTTCCCCTTGGGCGGCTCAGTGTGGGGGGTAGGGTGGGAAGAAGGGGCTGTAATGAGGGGCTGGAGAGGTGTGGAGGGGGTGGAGTGAAGATGGGGGGCCTGGGGATGGAGGTAGGAGGACTGAAGTGAGGATATGGGGGCAGGGAGCTTAGGGAATGGGGATGAGGAGCAGACATGGGGAGAGTGGGGTCTGATGGGGGGGAGGCAGGCATTTGGTGGGCAGTAGCTGGGGTGGGTGAAGGGGGGTCTAGACGTGCATGAAGGGGGCCTGGAAATTTAGGAGGGTTCCAGGCCTGTCAAATTATACTTTAACCCCTGATTAAGTAAGAAGGTCCAGAGGGGTAGCTGTATTAGTCTGTAAACCGAAAAACAGCAAGACTCCTGTAGACCTTAAAGACTAATAAATTCTTCAGGCATATGCTTTTATGGGCTGCATCTGACAAAGTGGGTTGCAACCCATGAAAGCTGATACCTGAAGAAATTGGACAGTCTTTATGGTGTCACAGGACTCTTGTTTTTTTTTTTTGTTTTTTTTAATAAAACTCCTCCTTTTCCTTCTCCCCCATGATCTAGAAATCTAGTCATGACAAGCCAGGGCTGAAATCAGTGCCATTACCCCAGAGGAAGAGCTGGCTCAATGGGCACAAACCATATCTTATGCAGACAGTAGTAGCTTGCCACACGTGTGCTGCTCACTGACTACAGGGGGCTGGATTTGCCCTGGTAAATGGGAGATTAAGAATCATGCATATGGGGCCAGATCCTCAGCTGGCATAAAGGTGTATAACACCCCCCCAGCGTCAATAGAGCAACATTGATTTACACCGGCTGAGGATCTGGCCTCATGAGGAGCCTCCCCCTCTCCTGTCAAATGACTGTGCAGCAATCGAGTCCCGGGTGCCCTTTTCTCATCTCATGCTCCATCCCTTTGGGGCATTTCCTGCAGTCACAATTATTGACAGGCTAAAGATTTTCCATGACACAAGAGGAAGTTTGCTTGCACGGGCCATGTGTGGTATATGCCTGTCAGCCAGCAAGGTCATGAGCTGGGCTGGGGAGGGAGGGGACGGAGGGAGCTTGGCTTGGCTCTGGTGTGATGCAGTGTCGGTCTCACTGCAGGAGACACAGAGCTCTGCTCAGTGCCTCGGGCTCTGGAGCCAGGGCAGATGGGAAGTGAAGTTGCCCCTTGGAGAGGTTCCACTGAGGTAAATAACATTTTGATTTTATGTCTCTCTGCTCCTTTTGCTTCTCTCCCCCTTGATCCACTTAGCAAAGCAGAACAGAGCAGGATCCTCTCTGGCATCCTATGGCCTGGGCAATATCCACTGGAGGATGCAGAGGTGCTGCTGAGGAGATTGGCTTGGCAGTTGTGTAGGCCCAGAAAAATGGTGCTGCCATATGTGAGAAGGTGTGAGAAGCACCGTGGTGGGGAAATCCACGATTCTTGGGTCATCTGCATAGAGGGCTGAGGCAGTAGTGCCGAGGGGCTGGCCCGTCTCACACTCCCTTCCGCCCGGTTCCGGATGTTGCTGACCGCATCTGCTGATGGTGACTGTGGGTTGGATTCTGGTCCCCCTGCCACGTTCTCCAGCTGGGCAGCATGCGATTAGTGGCTGAGAAGCAGCTGAACTCTGGCTTCTCTCAGCTTGAGTAGGTGACCCTTTGAGATGTGGCAGCTGGGCATACATGAGAGCAGCTTGGTGCCCAGCCAACCAAAGCACCTACAAAAGTTTGGAAAAGAAAATCCAGAGATAATTTCATGTGTGGTGGAAGCTGAAAAGTCCTGTTTCCTTTGTGGCTGACTTGGGGCTGAACGTAATGGTCCCCAAGTTTATGTGGAAACCCTGAGTATAGTCTGGAGCGTTAAAAAATGTCATGACTACATGGATGGGATGCGATTTATTTTGACCACAGCCCTTCACCCTCCAGTTTCAATCAGCAATCCTCAGCACGGCACTTGGGTAATGGCTGCGGCCCAGTTATGAAGAGGGGGCGGGGTTCTTGGGCTCTCACCAGTAGGAGCACGTGTTCAAAAGCACCAGCTGACAACCCAGCACCATAGTGCAGCCTCTGCTGCTGGTGCCAGAGGACGCACAGCCAGGTTTTCAAAGGGATTTAGGCACCTAAAGATGCAGCTGGGTGCCCAGCAGGATTGTCAAAAGCCCCAAAGTAGGGGAGGTGCTTAAGCCCCACTGAAACCCTTTTTGAGGTGCCCCAGTTGTGCCCTTTACCTCCAGCTTTGCCCCCCCCCCGCCCATCTGGTTCTGTGCCAAGTGCAGCTGTGGTGGACCAGAGGTCCTAGCCCTTTGTGCGGTGCTGCAGAAGCACAGAGGAAGAGCAAAGGTTAATGGTGGCTTTTGAGTGCAGCCTGACCGTCCTCTGATTGCACTTATTATTGCTCCATGGGATGAATGAGGTGCCGTTAAAAAAGAAACACAAGAAAAAGAAGGAGCTTCCCCTCCTCAGAGCTCCACAGGCTGGGCCATTGCACATGGAAATTTTGCAGTCTGGCCACGATGGCAGACTTGTGCCTATCTACCTTAGTAGTGAGTTGGCATAGCTATGGGTGGGGCCTATGGCTCACCCACTTTGAAAGCAGGGCAACCCAATCAGATGTTAAGCAATTCAACCTGGATTTTAATCAGCTTCCATTTTGGTTTGTGCCCATCTGGGTCAACAACAGGCCCAGTTAAAAAAATCAGTCCTGGCTGCATCTCTGAATCCTCCAAGCTATATGAGCTGCAGACTGAGCTCCCTTTGTCCCATGAATTCTGGGAGCAATCACAGGCCGTCTCTGAGCCTCCATTAGCTGACTTTTACCATCTGTGCACTGCTTGCTCCGCACACGCGTCTGGAGCCTGAGCATGGGCCTCCGGAGCTGCCCACGCTGGGAGTGGCATGAAAAAGCCCGTGCCAAATGCACTGCATGTGAGCAGCATGGAGAGTAGAAGGGATGGTCATGAAGGCTGATCCCAAGCTGGCAGCCAGGTTCCAGTAGTGTGAATGATGGCTGGGGCAATGCAAATCTACCCCTGTTGCCCTTGGACAAATCAGTTAGGGCTGGAGATGAGCAACTGAACCCCTGTTCAGGCAGTGATTAAAGCCAACTGGACTGGGAGAGGGGAGACCCCACGCCACCAGCCCAAGGAGAATGGGAAGTTGTGGTGGACTAGGGAGCAATGGGTCCCCTTCACTCCTCAATATAAGGACCTAAATAAGTGGCCATATGATCACAGTGGATGCATCTCCAACTGCCTCCCATCAACTTCTGTAACTGATTGTACCCAAGGTGCTGATGTTCATTCCAGTCTCAGTCCAGTGGGGTCATGTGTTAGAGAGTTGGGGTGAGGCATGCAGTGATCTCGCTTCAGACCCAGATGAGACTGGGTGAAGGAGCAGAGCTTCCCTACCGAGGAGCCACACAAGTGCAGCTGAAAGCAGGGGATGGGAGGGGGACTGCTTGAATGTTCCTCCTCCTGGGAGTGACTTTCGCTGGTGCACACCACTCTCCCAGCCCCTCAGCACAGGGCTGGCTTAGTGCCCCTGGACTGGCTGGGGCAGACTTTGAGGTGATGCTGTGTAAATGGGGGTGAATCGAAGTCTGACAGTACCAAGCAAATCCATCCATTCCGTCACTTTTGTGAAGTCAGTGGCAGTACAGTGGGCAGGGTTTATCTCAGGGTGTATGTCTACACTGGAGCCTTAGGTCGACTTAAGGAAGGTTACGTTGATCTACAGACTCCTGCGGCCACAATGGGCTTTTATTAAGTTAACTTAAGTGCTTCCTTAAGTCAACTTAATAACACCACCTCTTAAGGTCAACTTAATGCTTACGTTGACCTTATTAAGTTGACTTAAGCCAATGTGGATGGGGAAAGCCCTTAAGTGGACCTAATTGGCCTCCAGGCCCCCACCCAGAGTTCCTGGCCACCAGGGACAGCTACCCACAATGCACCACTCCTCTGTCAACCTAGCACCTGCCAGTGTGGACGCAGGCAGTGGACAGGAGTTTTCATTGTGGACTCTCTAATTTGACTGAACAAGGTTGACTTTAAGTTGACTTAAAGTCGAGCTTGTTAGGTCAACTTAACAGAGCCTCTGGTATAGACATACTCAGGTAGTCTAATAAAATGATTAGGAATTATTATTTATTGTAGCAATGAAAAGCCCTATGAGAAATCAGGGGCCTGTTATTCTGGACACACACACACAAAACCTGTCACAAAGAGCTAATACTCTTCTAAACAGACAAGACAAAGGGAGTGTTAATATCCCCATGTGGGAAACTGAGGCCTGTAGACAGTCAGTGATTTGCCTTTGGTCACACAGGGAGTCTCAGGCAGAGCCACGAATTGAACCCCATATTTGATGAGGGGCAGGGGAAGGTGTATGTGTCACCCACTCCTACACTTGCTAGGCTGACCATACCTTCCTTTTGATCTCATCTCTGCATTCAGCCTACCATCTGTATTTCAATGTGGGCTGAAATGGGGCAGATCCTGCTCTCCCTTACTCCTGCAATGTGAATGCAGAGTAACTTCACTGAGGTCAATGGGGTTACTCCTGTTACCCCAGGGCAACCAAAAGCATGATCAACTCCCTCCAGCTTCTGAGCATACCTCTGCAGAGCTCAGGGCCTTCTGTGACATTAAGGGACTGTCTCAAGGTACATTTAACTCTATGGCGTCCTACTAGAGAACGTTTACTTTACACCACAAATCCCACAGGGACACAGCTATGCTTGTAACAATGATGGAAATTGCTGTAGCAAATCAACCTCCCTCCTTCCCCCCTCAATCAGCCTAGCCATGTCTATCGAGGTACTTATGTGAGTTTAACAATTTCCAAAGGGATAGCTGTGTTAGTCTAGTCCAGCAAAAACTAAAAAAAAAAAACCAAAAAAAAACCAACCAAACAAAAAAAACCACACAACAACAACAACAACAACCCCAAGGAGTCGTGTAGCACTTTAAGACTAACAGATTTATTTTTTGCATGAGCTTTCGTGGGAGAAAATCCCACTTCATCAGTTCACCCACCTTCGAAGCATCTGACGAAGTGGGATTTTCTCCCACAAAAGCTCATGCGAAAAATAAATCTGTTAGTCTTAAAGTGACACACGACTCCTTGTTTTTTGTTTTTTGGTTTTTTTTGTTTTTTTTTTTTTCAGTTTAACAATGTTGCTGAGTGTGTGAATTTTTCAAACCTGAGGACAATGCAGCTAGGTAGACCCAAGTTTTAGATGTCCCCCAGGTGCAAGAGAGGGAATGTGCCAGTGAAGGCTTGCCTCCCACATGTGGCTAAACACTGTTGGCGGGGGGGGGAGTGTCAAAGGACCACTCTAATGGACTGTGGAGACCCAGCTGCCCTCTGGCCCCTTAGAGACAGCCATCCAGAAAAGAGCTGAGACATGCTCTTTGCTCTGCAGGTGACCTTGGGCCATCATTTCACCTCCCTGCCTTTGTGTTTCCCATCATCATCCAGACAATTATTTCTGGCAGTGTCCCTGATGTGCTGGCCAAACACATATGAAGACACAGGCCTTGTCCCTGAGAGGGTGAAGGGTGAGAGGAAAGGCATAATATATACAAGCAGTGTTGTAAGATCTAGCTGTGTTTGTACTTATGCTCATCCATCAACATCATAGCTATCTAGCGAGTGCTATAATCTTTCTTTCTTTCTTTCTTTCTTTGCCAAAAAGATCGGGTATAAGCTGCTTCATCCCCATGGAACTCAAGGGGATCGCAAGAAAAGGACTGCAGAATTTGACTCTGTGGGACAGACACTTGGCTAATGTACATTGGTGTCACTCTATTGACTTCAGTTAAATTGCATCCACTGGGGATATGACCCATTGACCCTAATGGAGCTCTGGCCAATTTAAACCAGTTGGGAATCCATCTCTGTATTAGCACCACATTCCCTGTCTTTTCATAATAAGACGTGGGATTAGATCCTCAGAGGGAAAGCAAAGGCTGTTTTCTGCCCTAATGCTCTCAGTGTGTGGGTCTGATCTGCTGCTGAATTGCCTTTCAGAAACAGAAAAAAGCCACGACTGGGCTCAAAGTCAAACCCTCTGATATTTCCAAAGCACAAAGCCTCTTCACCTGCCTTCTGTGGCCTCACACACCCCTTTTCCCCATAAGTGAAATCATTAATGACAGCTCCAGAAATCTCCTGACCAAATCTTGCACTCTTTCTTCCTTGGCTTGGTCTAAATTTAGCATCAGCTGCTGCAGCTGCTCTAATGAAATCCAGTGGGGTTGCTGGGGCAACAGCAGTTTCTAAATTGTCCTAGCAACAAATCAAATCGGCAAAACTCCAAGACTACAGAAGATAGGGCTCAGACCCACAGCCCCAAGCCCTACTGATTGCAGGATCAGGACCATTTACTTCACATGCTCCTTCCTGTGATTTTATTAGGTATTAATCTCACCACATCAGGATTAAAAAGGCAGGGTCAGACCCCCGCTGGGGTCAATCAGCCACAGCTTCATTGGAGTCAATGGGGAGATCCTTCGCTGGTGCAAATCATCCTCACGTTAAGGGAGTCGGTGCTGGGTGACACCAGCTCTGGATCAGGTGCTGAACACTTGTTTCATTGGGAAGCCTCTTAATCTCAGAAATAGGGGTTGAAATTCACCTCCTACATGTGGGCCATACACACCACTTCAGGCCTATGGGCCACCTAAGACCCCAGATGCTGGGTCTCTGTGGGGTGGTGAATGTCGTTCAGTAAGGTAAAATTAAAATGGCCTTTGAAATCAACGGGAGTTAGGCACCTGTATTTTAGGATCTGAGGGCTGCCAGATTCTGATCTCAGTTAAGCCATGCCAATCAGGAGTAAGTCCACTGAAACTTGGTGGAGTTATGCTGGCTTGAAACAGGTGGAGGCTAGAACCAGGACCTGTGCTGATGTAACTTACATGTTGAAGAGCTGGCGAAAGTGGAGGTAACATCAGCTTTGAGTCAGTGGGTCAACTTCCTGCTGGTGCTGACTGGCTCGGCTCTTAGGAAGTTGGGATCTAGCAATTTCTTTACAGCACCAGCGCCAACTTCGGCCCTTAGAATTTTTCCTGGCTGTAAAGAGACGGGAACACAGCTAACACGTGCTGGTCCCCTCCAACACACATCACATTGTTAACCAAGTTATAACCAGATCCCTTGACATAGTGGAAATTACCTTGTTAGATTGGGTGTTAACCTCAGGAAATGGGGTGGAGATGAACGTTTTAGCTAGCGGGAACATTAATGGGGAAATTACTCCATGGTCCTTAGTCCTAGAAAATCAGGGAGGAAGCAAAATTAAACGGATGATGTTGAAAGCTGGGCCATCCCCAGCTGCCACAGAAAAAATGCAGCATGGTTTGGGGCTGCAGACTTGTTTTTCACATGGCCAACAGGGATGGATTCATGAGGCAAATCCCTTGCTGGTGCAAATCAACAGAGCTCTGTTGAAGTCAAGGGGTGTATGCCATCCTGACCCATTCAGAGAGAAATGAGAGAAAAGTTTCTACCTGATAGACCATTTATGCTGAAGTTAGGCCCCAATCCTGAGAGAGGCTGGGTTTCAAAGATTCCCCATTGACTTTAAAGGCAGTTGCTGGTGATCAACCCATGTCAGAATTGGACCCTTAGGACATTAACTAGAGATGTGTGGTTGTTGCACAGCTCTGGCTGCAGAGTCATGCCTCAGCTCTTCACCCAATGACTACTTGAAGTTAATAATACCATTGACCCCAAAGGATTTTGCAGCCGTGGCATGCATGAGGGATGCTGCTGTTTTTGCACGCATCAGGGGTGGGGGGGGCGTGTGCATATCGATTCTTTGCAACAGCAACTGCTCTGCCGGAGGAAGTGGCTCATAACAAACCCAATCTGCAAAAGGTTTTTTACAATGCAAAGACTGCAGAGTTGGGGACAGATTTCTCCCCACCCACACCCTTGCTCCCCTTCCCCATAGCTCTTTCTTCAAGCATGGCTGAGTGAGAGAGCCAGACAGTTGAGAGAGACGGGGAATAGACAGATACTTGTGTGGGGGTGATATTGTCTACCTAGCAGAATCAATGGGTGTGGTGCTGATCGTCCAGTGCTCGGATCTGCCTAGCATTTAAACAATCTGAAGGGGAGAGTGTTTGCTGGAGAAAGAAAAAAGATTAGCTCTTCCACTTGTGTAAACTGACATAGCTCTGTGGAACTCAATGGGCATTATAGACTAGACGTGTGTGTAGCCAGGCTGGTTTGAGACCATCACTCCAGTTTTACACCTGGTAACTACACCTAAATCAATGGAGCTATACCCATTTACACCAGCCAGGGAATCTGACTCTAATGGGCCTATGACAATGTGAACCTGCCAGAGATCTGGCCCCAAATCTACCTGGATTTTTGTAAGAAGGCTATTTATGTCCAACAATGCTGATGTAACCAAATGCTCTGCAGAACCTGAGCCGGGAACCAGACACGACACATCATGATCGTCCTGCGTCTCCTCTTGCCTACTTTGGGAGTAACACTGATGTAAACTGGAGGAACACTGAAGTAATCCAGGGTAATTGACACCAATGTGAACCTGTTGCAAGTGAGTGACCGACCAGGCCCTGATTCTGCCCTGTTCCCTCTTTTACACCAGGCGAACTGCATGCCATACAGTGCAAATCTGGAGTCATACGCTAGTGAGCTGACAAAAGTAGGATTTTCTCCCACAAAAGCTCATACAGTAAATAAATCTGTTAGGCTTTAAATGTGCCACAGGACTCCTAACTTGTTTTGCTGAATGAGACTAACATAGCTACTCCTTTGGAACCACTTGCTCTTCGATGTGCTCTTTCTGATTCACATATCAAATCAAATCATAGGGCTGGAAGGGACCTCATGAGATCATTGAGTCCAACCCCCTGGGAATTGAACCCAGGACCATCTGCATGTTAAGCAGAGGTGTTAGCCAGCTGCTCTCTGAATTTTTACTAGGTGAATAAAAGCCTGGGAGCGTCGATTTATAATTTTGCAGGATGCTAAAAATCATGGTCACAATCAAGACGCTTTAGGGATCCTTCCAACAATCTGTAACCCACTGACCTGCCTTACTCCTAGGACTGCAGAGGTGTTACCTGCCCTCCTCACCTGGATGGTCTCTTATAAGTGTGAACTGCTTGTGTGAAACAATCTGTCCAACCCTGGTTAACCTTTGACACACTGTGCACCTTTCTCAGCCCTGACGACAAACTCAGGGTAAGCTCCAAAATGTTTCTCTTTCACCAAAGGACAGGGGTCCAATAAAAGATATGAGCTCTGTCTCCCACATTGTCTCTGTGCTAGGATTAGGTCGTTTGATCGCATTACTCTGATTTAGTTGTTATAATCAGAATTTTGTACTGGCTGGATAACAGCCCATCAAAAGTCAGAGGGAGTTTTGCCCGAGTAAGGACGGCATGCAGTTAGGGTATGTCTCTTAAAATTCCTTTGCTTATTTATGCATTAAGGCAGTGATTTGCAGACTTAGGGTCAGGACCCAGTACTGGGTTGCAGACCTAAGGTACTGGGTCATGGCACCGCCTGCTGCTGTCACCAAAAGACTGGAATGCATTGCTTAAAGATGTAATTGTTGGGTCGCAGGCATAAATGACTTTTTTCCAACTGGGTCCCAAGAAAAAAAGTTTGAAAACCACTGCATTAAGGTGACTGGTCCAGATTAGAGCTGGGTGAACAATTTGTAACAAATTCTTCAATGATTTTTGGCTATTTTCCTAGTCATAATTTTTCTGCAGACAGACGGTGACGTTCTCAGACACTTTTGTTAGTTGCAGTCTCATTCACAAGCTTCTTCAGCAAGCAAGTCTCAGCCTGCTGCGGATTGCTGAAAAAATGTGCATTGCCAAGACTGAAAAGGAGTACAATGTACCCTCAAGAGTTAGGCGGCATCTATGTGAGGAACATATAGCCCCTTAGATGCCAAGTTTATAGATCATTGATGCTGCAATTCTACCTCACATAAGGATGAATTTCACTCATCCCATACCTGATCAAAAATTTTCAGCTGAGTGCCTGTCCTCCCCGCCCTCTCAGAATGTGGTTATGTCGAAATTAACATCTTCCATGGGAAGATGTCCATTCTCGTGTGATTGGTTTTTATGTTTTTTTGATAGGGAAAATCTCATTCTGAATCATAATTTCAAGATGAAATGAATATTTCATTTTATGTTGATTCGAACTGAAAAATTTTCATTTTGAAACATCTATTTGACCGAAATTTCGCTGAAGCTTAATAGGTAGTTTTGCTTCAGTTCTGGGTAACAGAATTGGGTGGGGGAGCATAGGTATTTTCAATCTGGGGATTTTTAAGCTTCCCCCACCTTCTTTTAATCCCAGCCCTCCTTTTCCCCACTGTAGAAAGCAGTAAAGGGTAAGAATGTATGTGACAGTGGGGAAGCTCACTTTTCACATTTTTTGTTTTTACTGTTTTCCATCAAGAAAAACATTGGGAAACACTAAGAAAATAGAACAAACAAGGAATCCTGTGGCACTTTGAAAAACTAACAGCTCATGTGATAAATAAATTTGTTAGTCTTTCAAAGTGCCACAGGACTCCTCATTATTTTTGCTAAACTAAACTAACACGGCTACTACCCCTTTGGAACTTGTCAACATGCAAGGCACTGAACACAGCCATTTGAAGTGGCTCATACGATAAATAAATAAATTTGTTAGTCTTTAAAAGTGCCACAGTGTTCCTTGTTTGTTTTGCTGAACAAGCCTAACACAGCTACGCCTTTGAACCTAAGAAAGTAGGTTTTCCCCTACTTGTCATGTTCTTATGTTTTTTCAATGGGGAAAAAAGGGTGAAAAGAAAAGAAAAGAAAAGAAAAGAAAAGAAAAGAAAAGAAAAGAAAAGAAAAGGGGCGTAAATATGTCCACAAATCCCTAAACTTGAGACTAAAATCTTTATTTCCATAAACTAGTTTAAGTCAAAATGAAATGGAAATTTTCATTTTGATTCTAAATGTAAATTCCTGTTGAAAACCCAAAATATTTTCATTTGGGATAAATTTGAACTGTGATTTTTCCTGAGGAATTTACCATCAGAAAATTGTTTAGTTTTCTAGTTACACAGTCAAACAATGTTTATCCTTTCAGATCCCTGATGGGTTCATTCAGGGTATATTATTAAACAATAAAATCCAATTGCATATTAGAGTAATTCACAATTTGATCTCTTATTGGATAGTTATATATACTCAGGGTGGATATTTGGAATTCAGGTGAAATGCTTGTTTTGAAAAAATTCAAGCTAGCAAGTTCTCACATTTTAATGTTTGATCATATTTTGTAATAAAAGGGCATTCATAAATAGTTTATAAAGAATAAATTAAATGATTAATAGATCTCATAAGCATATTACGGCTAGGAGCAGCATGTGTGAGGCATGGTTATAAGAACCTCAGTCAAGCTTTCTAGTCAGATTATAAAACACCTATTGAACTACAGCAAGTAAATGTTTGCATTTAAAAGACAAATTGGAATGTCCTTTCAAGTCGTTGATAGTTTTCAGAGCTAGTTGTCCCAGACCAAAGGAATTGCTTTCTTTTTGCTTGTGCTGCTGTCTGTCTCAGTGACTGCTGAATTATTGGTTTGCCCTAATTATCCTCTAGAGAGTTGGAAACGCACGTTTTCTGTATTTATACTCTGTAGCTATGGCACTGCCCTTTTTAAGGCAATCAGAGAGCTGGATCTGGTACAGTTTTTAGGTCAGCCCTGAAAAAGTTCACATTCTGTTATGCATTGCAAGTAGTTTAAGATCAAGATTCAGCTTTAGTTCAAAATAAAAAATGTTTTGCAAACCCCAGTGTTAATTGCAATGTTCTTACGAGAAAAAAAAAAAAAAAAAAAAAGAACTCAAAACAAACCACTTCAGTGAACACAGGATATTTTTGCCTAAACTTTCCCAGCAGTGTTTGCAACCAAACCATACCCAATAGTGTGGTGCTAGCTATGCCAAATACACTGAGAAATTGATTTAAAAAAAACCCAAAATAACCTGGTGTCCTCTTTTTGTTTGACAAGTGAAGGAAAAGCAAAAATTAAACCAATTGACTACAAGGTGCATAATGAACTGAATATATTAAATTTTTGTCTTTGTAATAATACAAGATTCTAGTAAGGAAATAAGTCAAATACACTGAGAAACTGATTAAAAAAAACTAGTTTCCTTTTTTTGTTTTACAGCTTAATGAAAAAGCAAAAATTAAACCAATTGACTAAAAGGTGAATAATAAACTGAATATATTAAATTTTGGTTTGGAATAATAGAAGATTCTAGTAAGGAAATATGCCAGATTTTCAGTTCCAATGAATAAGACAAGCTGGAATCTGGTTGCAGACTTGTTTAAACATCTCATTCTGTAAATGCAAGAGGGAACCTCTGAAAACTGGAATATTTGGAATTCAGAGTCCAGATCCACAAACCAGTGGCAGTTAGGATCCTCAGTACCTCTGTGGATCTAGGCCCAGGTGAGCAAAATTCACTTTTGTTTTGACTTTCAGAGTAGCTGAGTCAAAACAAATGTTAGCTGATCTGAAATCCAGTTAATCGGGGTTTGGAAAGGCTTTACCTTATATGGGTTTGAAAGGTACAATACACCTTTCAATTATTGTTGAAATGCAGATCACCGTGTCTTTTATTACTTGGAGTGAATAGCGTATTTAGGCATTATGCGACATAAATACTGTAATATTCATAGTGAACCTGCTTCTCATTTACTCTAAGGCCATTTTACGCTGCTGTTGCTGCTTTCAGGGAGTTTAAAATGAGTGAGGAGGAATCTGAGTGTAAATAGGAATGAGGCCCATTAATTATTATAACTTCATTTTTTTTCTGGTGCCTGGGAGCAGCAGTAAAATAGATTTTGGTCTCGGTTTCTCTCTTTCAGAACCTGAAACCACTTGCGCCTGAAGAGCTACATGGAGCAGGTGAGTTAGTTCCAATCACACTGGAATTTGGCTTCTCTCTGCAAAGAGCAGTCTGAGACCAGATCTTTAGCTGGTGTACATCGGTGTAGCTCTTTTAAAGTCGATGAAGATATTCTTACTTACTCCAGCTGGGGATCTGACCTATTATATAGCTTTGAGAATGTTTTCAGCGCTGCTCTCACATGGCAACTTAAATGGATGTTGGCTTTAACAGATGTGTTATTATGCTTGGAAAGCCTTGATTTTTGTTGGTAAATGTCAGTAAACATTGATTTCATTGCACGCACGCACGCACACACAGAGGAAATTATTTTCATTGATAATAACTGAAATGGATAGCAAAAGACACATGGGCTGTGTTCACACACAGGGGGTTATTTTGATACGGTTGTTTCATCCCCGCATGGGGTTTAACTTGTTTCAAAACAACACCATTGTTTCGAAATGACGGAAGCTGTTGTTTCGAAACAGCTGTGCGTCGTGTGAACAGCCTAACTCTGATTTCGAAACAACCTCTGTTGTTTCGAAATAAGCGTGCTGTGTGAACACGGCCAAGAAGTCCTGTCGCATGTAAAGACTAACAGATGTATTTATCACATGAGTTTTCATGGGAGAAAATCCCACTTCATCAGATGCTTTTTCTTCAAAGGCTCTGACAAAGTGGGGTTTTCTCCCATGAAAGCTCGCACAGTGAATAAATCTGTTAGTCTTTAAGTGCCACAGGACTCCTTGCTTTTTTTGCTAGACTAGACTAACACAGTTTCCCCTTTGAAATGGACAGATAAGCAAAGTAAAAAAAATGCTGCTAGAAAATTAGGGGTCAGTTTAGTTTGTTTGTTGTGACACAGTGATGTGGTGCATGAGGGGACTTCTTTTACTGGACCAACTTCTGTTGGTGGAAGAGACATACTTCTGAGCTACAGAGTTCTTTGTTGCTCTAAAACTTGCCCCTATCGGTCACCAGAAACGTATTTTGGCATCTGATTTAGACACTTTGTGTTTTAAGGTTTGTATAAACCTTTAGCTTGTGGAATCATACCATCTATTGTCATTAAATAATTATTTTCTGACTCCACCCCTCATTGTTTGATACCCCCAAGACTTCCTGCAAGTGTGAAAAATTATATTGACAAACCAGAAAAATGCTTAGAAGTGAACATCAATGTTATCTGTCAAAATTATGGACAAATAAAAAAGGAATCCTGCCACACCTAAATACTGTGTTATTAGTATTTTTTATTATTCATACTATTCATCTGATCTGGTGTTTAACTCCTAATTTACACCACTGTGAGTAAGAGGAGAACTAGACCTATGTTCAGTGCTAGGGTTGGGGGAAAGGTTAGGATTAAGGCTTCAAGCCAACTCTTTTGCAGACAGCAAGATAAACGTTCCCTGACCATGTCAGTGTTTGTATGAGATTAAAAGCTATTAAATTACCATCCAGTGACATGGAGAAAGGTCAGAGCATGGCCTGGGGAGTTTGCCTCCTACTGTGCCAGTGCTGTCTTAGCCTCTCTCCTCTAAGCAGTTGACAGATGGGGCTCTTTTAAAATCTTTGCCACAATTAAGCTGCAGAACTTCAAGGGTTTGGGAAATTTTTTGCCATCCATCCGTTCCATCCTATCTCATCCACTTTGCTCTGCCCTATCCCATTAATTCCATTTAATGAGACAAGGCAGGGGACAGGGGAAGATAGCTTTTTTGTAAGCTGCAAAGCTTGTCTTGCTCGACAGAAGTTGGTCCAGCACAAGATAACAATCTCCCCCACCTTCTCTCCCAAATGTCTTGGGACCAACACAGCTACAACTGTAGGGCTAAAGATGAATTTATACTGCTGAATTGCTTCAAATAGAATTTTCTATATAGAATTGCTTCCAACAAGAATTTCTATTTGGAATAATTCCTATTATTCATTAATAATGCCATGATCTTTCATTCACTTTTTCTTTAAAATCATAACCAAAGTCTGATATAACTCCATATTGTAACTAACCCCCAATTTTGAATTGTTTACTTAATTTTTTGTTGCCCAGCCTAAAGTTTTGCTGAAACTTCTTTTAGATGGATGAACTTAAGTTTGTGTGTGTGTGTGTGTGATCGGATCAGTCTACAACACCAGCCTGTCCTGATGACAAACTGCCGGCACCGCCTTGAAGAACAATGCAGACACCCCTGCAAAAGCAAGAAGAATCCACCCTAGAAAGTAAGGGACAAAAAGTCCCATCAAGAACAAGATCACAGTCATATCTGCCGTTCACTGATGACTCGTCGTCATACGGTACCCTGAGGCAGTGTGGACATGACATCTATGGACAAAAAGAGACATAAAAGATGGGTGAGATTGCATAGCTTTGGGGTAATGTTCTGCACAGCACCCAAGAGCATTGGTGCACAGCTGTAGGCACAACAGAGCCCCCACTCTTCCTAACTCTTGGCTTCCCTGGCTAGGTAGCCACCATGAGCTGCAACCAACAAGCATGAACTCAAGCTATGATCACAAGCAACAGTCAGGACTAATAACTATACATGACCAACGGCAGAACATCTGGTGGGGGTGCGTGTTTAGGTACTAATAGCAGGTTAGCTGTTAACATAATTGTATTTTCTCATAATGAACGTGGCATATTGTCTTATCTGCTGAATAAGATCCTGCTAGTTTTTCCTTTTCTAAGTGCAACACAATAGCATTGCAAATCCTATTTAATCTCTTCTATCCTTCCACCTATTCTCAGCCTGTCCATCCATCCATCCACCCATCCCTCCCTAGTTCAGATAACTATTTCATCTGTCCATGCCATTTCATCTCGTCTATCCATCCTACGTGTTCACCCCATCCACCTTTCTTTCTTTCTTTCTTTCTTTCTTTCTTTCTTTCTTTCTTTCTTT